>JANHMN010000002.1:118789579-118819425 GCA_030674055.1 Rhabdomys pumilio
AAAAACACACTATAGTGGGAAGGGATTAGTCATTAAGTCAATATTTACATAGTTAATTTAATTTAGTGCTTAATTGTGATTAATGATCCAAAGTGACATTGTGCTATGAAATTAGTTAACAAGAAGATATGCCTCCTTTTTCTCTCTTTTCTTCTCTCACTCTTTCTCTTTCTCCCCTCTCTCCCTCCCTCTCCCTCCCTCCTTCCTCTCTCTCTCTCTCTCCCTCTCTCTCTTTCTCTTCCTCTTCCTCTTTCTTGAAATTAAAGTAATGAAATGCCCTAGAAATATTTTTCAATTGTTAAAACCACTTGGTATTCTTGGCTAGGAACCAGGTTCAATTCGCAGAGCATCGCAGTGTCTTAACTCATCCACAACTATAATTTTAGAGGCTGTGATCGCCTCTTCTAACTTTTGTGGGTACAGATATACACAGGCTGCAAATATATGCATACAGACAAAAGACTTATACACACAAAATAAAATAAATAAATATAAAAAGAGATATTTGGTTATTATAAATGACTGTTAAAATAACACAATATGATAAACTATTACCATTCAGTATCGGGTAAGGCCCTTATACAATAAGGTTTAAAATCTAGACTGCCTGTAAGTTTATACTTATCTCAATAGTACTGGAACTCTACTTTGACAAATACATTATTTGCATTGGATTCATGATGTCTATGACTTTTCAACCACTTCTTACAATTAAAATTTTAATCAAGTATATGCTGTCACAATACCAATAATTCACCTATTTGCCCAATCATTTAACGTAAAATAATGGCGTTGAAGATTCCCATAATAATTCATGTTGAGTCTTAGTCATTTTCTATTGCTGTGATAAGGTACTCTGACCACGGCAATGTGTTATAATACAAAGAGTAGAGGAAAAGCAGTGTATCATGGACCGCTGAGAGCTTACATTTTGATCTCTAAGTAAAAGACAGTGAGAGACAGTTAAAATAACACAAGTTCTTGAAAACTCAAAGTCAACCCCAAGTGACACATCCCGTTCAATTATTAGTATTAGGAGCATACTGTGCAAATATTTCCACTAAATGCGGACCAAATATTCAAATATGTAAGCTTATAGGGGCATCCTCACTCAGACGACTACATACTGAATGACATGATTGTGACAATCTTAATTACTCAAAGCTTTGTAAAAATAAACAAAATCAGAACAAACAAAAATGGAATAAAGCTAAAAGTAAGACACAATGTATATGTTAAGTTCTAAAGTAAACTCCTGGGTGACATTTGGCATTGGAGCTACCATGTGATTCCACACAATAAGTACTTGAGATCTGGGATAGTGTATTTTGCACATTTATTTTTCTTTCTTTATATACATATATATTATTATATACATGTATATATTATATAAATATAATATATACATATTATTTTCATATATACATATATATGTACACATATATAAACAAGATATATAATATATACATATATAAATAAATGTGTAATATATATATATATATATATATATATATATATATATATATACCAGTTTGAACCCCTAATAAAAATATATGTGGTATGTATATAGGAAGTGAAATGGAGATGATGGAAATGTATGTATGTTTAGATAACAACTTAAAAAGTTAGATCTATTTTTTAATACTATGATATGTAATCTCCATTGTTCCACATTCCATTGATCCAGCCATTCAATTCAGGAAACTGATGCATACAACACAATTAAAGGTCAGCCAAGTTGAAATCCAAAGTCACATTTTTATTTATAATAGTCAGAAGCTGGAATGAACCCAGATGTCTTTCTTCAACACAGGAATGGATAAAGAAAATGTGGTACATTTACACAATGGAGTACTACTCAGCTATTAAAAACAATGAATTCGAGAAATTCTTAGGTAAATGGATGGAACTAGAAAAATATCATCCTGAGTAGGTAACCCATTCACAAAAGAACACACATTGTATTCAGTCGCTGATAATTGAATGTTAGCCCAGAAGCTTGCAATACCCAAGATTCAACTCATGAAGTTCATGAAGAAGGAAGACCAAAGTGTGGGTGCTTCGGTCCTTCTTAGAAAGAGTAACAAAATACTCAAGGGAGCAAATATTGAGACAAATTGTGGGAAAAAAACTGAAGGAGGAGCCGTCTGGAGACTGTTCCACCTGGGTATCCTTCCCATGTGCAGTCACCAAAGGTAGATGCTGATGTGGATGTCAGGAAGTGCATGCTGACAAGAGCCTGATACTGTTCTCCCCTAGAGGTCTGCCAGAGTCTGACATATTCAGAGGCAGATGCTCACAGCTAACTATTAAACTGATGATGGGGTTAACCATGGAGGAATTAAAGAGAAAACTGAAGGAGCTGAAAGGGTTTGCTGCCCCATAGGGAGAACAATAATACCAACCAACCAGAGCTCCTAGGGTCTAAATCACCAGCCTGGGAGAACATAGGGAGGGACCCATGGCTCCAGCTGTATATGCAGGGAAGGATGGCCTTGCCGGGCATAGGTGGGAGAGGAGATCTTTGATCCCATGAAGGCTGAACGCTGAATGTGTGAAAATTTGAGGGTGGGGAGGTGGTAGAGTAGGGTAGGTGTGGCACATCCTTAAAGAAGCAGGAGAGAGGATGGAATAGGGGCTTCCTGGGCTGGGGCAGGGGGAGAAATGGGGTAAGCATATAACATCTGAAGTGTAAATAAAATATCCAATAAAAAATAGTGAAACAAAGAGAAATCTTTCAAATTCAATAACTTTGAGCAGTTAATCTCAAGTTATTTAATGTCTTAGTTCAGTCTGTTTATAATTTAAAACAAATATTTTCAATTCTAAACTGTTTATTACTTATGGGTCCACATGTTTCGATTTAAGTACATATATATTTCAGTATCAATCTCAGTGTTCTGATAGAAAGAACCACAGCTTTCCACTGTTATCTCACAGGAACAAACAGAACACAGAGTTGTGTAACTACATTGAACATGTTTCAAAATGATGAAACTCTTTACCTCCTTACTGATTACTATTCAAATACCTAAACAATTTTTAGCCTGCACCCCACCCCAGAAAAAAAATCATAACAGTTGAAGAATAAGAAAGTTCTTAGTTCATGTAATAACTACTTATAGATCTCTAGATGTGTGATAACAATTATGAATAAGAAAGTTTCTTTTATGTTCCTGGAAACGTGGCGGATAGGTTCCTTCTGTTTTTAAAGGGGAAATCACAGTTGCATATATAACAGTTTAAAATTCTACAAGTATTTAATAAGTAGACATACTTTTCTATGATAGACATAATTAAAGTGTTTAACAGGTAATGCAAAAAATTAAAAAGTAGACTAAATCTTACACTATTATCAGAGAAACTTTTTTCACTGATCTTCTCTCTTTTTATAGCATTTGAAAATGAAGCAAATTGTGAAAATTTATACCATTGAAACTTATAGATGTGAGATTATTTAGAATTCAGAGAAAGTTTTTTCCTTGATCAAGTATTATGACCTTGTATCAGTTTAAATGAAAATTAGAGATTTGTATAAATATATGTCTTGTACAGAGATATAATATTTGTCTTCAGCCTTAGTCTAACTTATTGAGTGAACCCTAAATTTGATATGCCATACATGCTAGAGGTTCCAACTACACTGTCTCCTATGGCCTGATAATGTTAGGAATGCCAGTGCTAATTGTATCTGATGTAACAGAGAATACAGGAAATGTTCATCTGCTCACTCCTCGGAGGATGCTCTTTTGTTTTGCTTCAGTCTCAAATGGTACATGAGAAACCTGGGCTAAGATGACTGCCAAATCTGTTCCCCCCATGGAATATTTAAACACTACTGTGTTTAGAGATTGGTTCTTTTACTTTAATTTTTGGTTCTTTTACTTTAATTTTTGGTTCTCTTACTTTAATTCTTTGACTCTTTTACTTTAATTTTTATAGCAAACTCTGAATCAAGTTCACTCAAGAGAAAAAGCTTAGTAGAAAAATTTTGATTCAAAATGGGGAAAATAAATAACATATGCTATATAGTTGAAATTATGCAACTAAAAGTTTATATTATATAGCAGTTAATTTTCAGAGTTTGTAATTTGCAAGTTCTTCAAAGACATCAAAGAGCAAATCTCAAATTAATCTGGAAAAGAAAAAAAAAAGAAATTCAGAATAGCAAAAAAAAAAAAAATTCTTAACAATAAAAGAATACTGGGGGAATCACCATCCCTTATTGTAGTAATTATTTAAAAACGGCCTCTGGTCAAGCCGACTATCTAGGCTAAGGTGGCTCTGCCTAACTCAACCACCATGTTCTGTGGCCAGAGGCCATGTGCACACAGCAGCTAGAAATGGCCAGCAAGAAACACCAGCCCTGCCACCCATGAGACGCCAGGATGGGATTGGCTCTGCCAATCTTCCATGCTGTCTCCCCAAGGCTGGGCATTGCCCAGACCATCCTGTCAATCAAGTGGGCTCGGTACAAATGAGACTCTAATGGTTAGATTATCCAGAGGCTTTATATATTTTAGTGATTATCAATAACAAGATGCCCATACAATCAGAGGTGTAACACAACACCCAACCTAGATATATCAACTACCTTTGACTGCCAGAGACACATGAACATCTGCCTCCATGTTCCTGTCTCTCTCATCTCCCTTCTTCTCCTAACTCCTCCTCTTCCTTCTCTTCTTTCTCTCCTTACTCTTCTCACCTTAGCTCCTCCTACAATACCTGGCCTCAAGCTATACTACAGAAGAATAGTGATGAAAACTGCACGGTATTGGTACAGAGACAAACATGTTGCATAATAGAATAGAAAGGAAGACCCAGAAATAATACACTTGATCTTTGACAATGAAGCCAAAAATATACGATAAAAAAGAAAGCATCTTCAATAAATGGTGCTGACCTGACAGTCTGTATGTAGAAAAATGAAATTAGATCCATATTTGTCCTTTTGCACAAAGCTCAAGTCCAAATGGATTATGGACCTCAACATAAAACCAGATATATTGAATCCAATAGAAGAGAAAGAGTTTTGAACTGAGTGGCACAGGGGGAAATTTCCTAAACAAAACTCCAGTGGCCCATGCTCTAAGATCAGGAATTAATAAATGGGACCTCATAAAACTAGGAAGCTTTTGTAAGGCAAAGGATATAGTCAATAGGCCAAATTCGCAACTACAGATTGGGGAAAAAATCCTCACCCCACATTCTATAGAGGGTTAATATGTAAAATATATAAGAACAAATGAAGCTAACCACCAGAAAACCAAACAACACAAATAAAAATGGGGAATAGAACTGAAAAGAGAATTCACAACAGAGGAATCTCAGATGTCTGAGAAGGACTTAAAGAAATGTTCAAAGTATTTAGTAATCATGGATATGCAAATCAAAAATACCTTAAGATTCTTTCTTACACCAATGGTTGATCAAAATCTCAAGGTGACAGCACATGTTGGCAAGGATGTGAAGAAAGAGGAACACTCTTCCATTGCTGGTGACATTGCAAACAGGTACAACCACTCTGGAAATCAATCTGGAGATTCCACAGAAAACTAGAAATAGATCTACCTGAAGATTCAGCTAGACCACTCTGGGCATATTCCCAAACGATGCCCCACCAAGCCACAGGGGAATATGTTCAACTATGTTCATAGCACCCCTCTTTGTGATATCTAGAAGCTGAAAACCCAGATGTCCCATAAGTGAATGGATACAGAAAATGTAATTAATTTATACAAAGAAATACCACTCAACTATTAAGAATGAGGACATCTTGAGTTTTGCAGACAAATGCATGGAAATAGAAAATATCATCCTGAATGAGGTAACTCAGACTCTCTATGCTCACTAATAAACGGATATTAGCCAAAGGGGAAAAAAGTACAGAATACCCAGGATACAGTCCCCAGAACTCAGAAAGATTAACAAGCAGAAGGTCCCAAGTGAGGGTGCCTCAACCCACTTGGGAGAGAGAAGAAAGCAATCACAAGAGGGCAGGGGATGGATGGAGGGTTCTGGGTGACCTTCCAAACAGTCAAAAGAGTGGACCTGGAGGGGTGTAAAATCTGGAGTGTTAAAAAAATTAAATAAAATTAAAAAAAACCATTTTAACTTTATTTATAACTTTCATTTTTTGAAGAAGAATAAACAAAATCATGTTCACAACACACACACATGCTCGCACACACACACACACACAAACACACACTCACACACATGTGAAATCAAAAAACTTTTGCAGGCTTTCTGTCTGAGGTTGACATATTCTTATATTCTTATAGTATCTACATTGATTTAATTCCACTTATTTTCTATAACATAATTTCTCCTAGATTTAGTTGTTCCTTTTTTATTACCATTCAGAAAGTTTAAGTTTATAAAGCATCATTTAGTTTATTCCTGGAGACACTTACTCTTCCGCTTTGTTTTAGAAGCATTTCTTTTAAAATGTGATTAGGTCTTTCTACAGTTGCCTAACCTGTAATAAGTTTCATATTATAATATGCTTTTGAAACTGATGTTTCCTTCACAATATTTAGGACAATCCAATTAGTTTTTTTTTTCAATAAAATGAAGAGGCTTTCTTTTGAAACATTTGTTGTTAATTTCTCTCCAACAGTTGCTACAAGTTTTTTTGCAAATCTTCATTGAATATTTATAATGGCACAAGCTCAGGAAAGGTAAAAGTCACTACAATTTTGACAAGGTCTGTTCCTGACAATTAACATAGTACTACTCTAACTTTTATGATTAAATCAGAAACTTTTCTAAGTTTTTATTTATTATTTTTACTTTTTGTGTTAGGAAAATCTATTCCATAATATTCTCTTCCCTCTTCATAAGGAGCCCAGTAGGAGAATGAATTGAAGGAAAATAACCAAAATACAATCAAGTTTGAGATCTATTCTATCCACTTTTGCATTTTGTAGTTTTTGTTCTACCAAAGTTAAGTCTCTCTTCTTACAGCTGTTACCCACAGTGGATTGTTTAAGACTGAATTTCTATATAACATTTGGAAGTAATTATTATTATTGAGTAGTTACTCCAAAAATGGGACATAGCCAATTATTATCTCTCATTAACTTTTGAAAATCATTAAAAGTTTGAATTTTATCTCTTCTGATATTTATCTTCTGTAGTTTAATTTTTGTTGACTTATTTTATAATCCAAATAGCTAATAAAGACTTCTCTCTCATTTTTTTCAGGAATAATCTGTAAACCTCAGCATGGCAGAATTTTTTGTTTGTCATAAAAAGTATTGACATGAGGTTGGACTCTTTAACATTCCCTGTGGAAGAACTTTCTAATGATATCTTTTTGCTGACCCACCTTTATTATACATAGGCATTATGAAAAAAAATCATTCCCTATTTTGCTTAGGCAAGAGACTGTGAAGAAGAAATCTCTTAAATCAATTACTATCATAGATCATGACTTAGGTAATAATGTAAAGGAATTCTATGCTCTAACAGTCCCATTGGTTGAGTTAAACTATTCACAACTATTAAATCTGTTAACATACTTCATTTTCCTGATTTTTCTATTGCCACAAATACAGGGAAATTCCACAAATGCTTTTATATGTTGAGGCTCCAATTGCTCTTGTTCCAGCTGTTCAAGTGCCTGTAATTCTTTCAAAGTTAAGAGCCACTACTCCACTTATACAGGCTCATAAATCAACCATTTTAAGTGTAGGACAGTCAGTATTTCAGAACTGTCCCATATATATTTCTAAATTCAACCCTTGGGATGTCCTGTATTTGGACAATTGGCACTGCCTTGGATAGTTTTGATGACATATATTAGTACCTTCACCAGGAACATCTACCATTGTAACTCTAATTTCATCATAAGCTGTTTCTGGAATTGCAGGAATATTAATTTGAGCACTTCATTATTGTAAAGGTCACTATTCCCATAAATGTATAAGAATGTCAGCCAAATAAGTTTTGAACTTTACTGTAAGACCATCTTGTCCCAAACATTTAATCTATTTCATGCTTTTTTATCTGAGATAATCTTTAAATTCTATAAACTGTATACACTTTTGGAAGTGGCCATTTATAATTATAAGAATTTGTAAAATGATAGTTATTTCACCTCCAGTATCTACCAAACCTTCTATTTCAACACCATTTAATTGCCATTTTAGTTTTGGCCTCTAATCATTAACCACTGTTTTTCAGACATAATTTACAGTACTTCCAACTCCCCCCATCCCCACACCCATTCTTTTTACTGGGTCAGCTTTGACTTTAATGTAGGGAAACAATGGCAGATGAGCAATCTTATCTGTGTTAATTTACATCTCTTTTTACAAGAGGTGATAGTTTCAATTTCTCCTTTGAAATCCACATTTATAATTCCTAGATGCACAATAAATTCTTGAGAAGCTAATTCATTTCTTTAAAATATCTCCTCTTCTGTATCTGATGACAAAGGACCATAAACACCAGTGGTATTTTGTAAAATTGAATGTTGTGGTATAGAGTAAGAGGTGTATATGTATGACCAAGTCTAGAACAGCACTGTCTATGATATGGTATATGAGACAGGCAATACTTACTTGTGGGTTTCCTGGCTGCTTGTTATTTTCTGGCTGAACAGAGGGAAAAGCCTCATGATTTTGCCTTTGTATCTCAACCTCGGCCACCAATTTTGTTTCTCAACCACAATAAAGCATATTGGATATCTTCCTTGGACTTACATTCATTGGTCCAATGATATCCCTTGGCAAAAAAAAAAAAAAAAGGATATCAAAAATGATATCCTTCCCTGGGAAGACTAGGCATTTCTTTGAAAAATCCATTGCAACTAGAAAGAGCTTGCAAAGTAAGAACTTTCTCCAGCACAAAGTATAATATTTCTCAAAGATCACAAATGAACATTTTGAGATATGAGGGTTTTTTTGTGACTCCATTCCAGTTTCCTTATAAGTGGCCAAATTTCTCACAACTGAAGAATCAGACATTTTGATATCAGAGATTGTTAGCAATAACTTGTCCTATGATATCTGTAAGAGCCCACAAATCAGTCATGTCCCTTATCCACTCATCCATTGGTGCTGCTAGAGCCTTTAACGGTCTAATAATGATCTAATAATTCTTTTACAATCAGCATTCAAATTCTTATATGCCAAGGTCCCTGTCTAGCTAGCATCAGGGTCTAATAGTGCTTTGTTCATAGCTTCACCAGAGTCTTTTACAATATTAATAAACGAGGAGTATCTTTTCCCAGGCTCACCAATTTTATCCCAAGTTCCTAAAGCCACTAAGTGACATTGCTCAGTAACAATTTTTCAAGTCAAATCTCTTCTTGAAGATCAAAATATTGTCCTTTACCTAGCAACTGATCTTACAATATTCAGTCCCTATCTTTTATTTCATTGTTCAATATTTGCTTCTTTCTTCTGCCAACACATTAACCATTACAACTACTGATTGACATCTACCACAGTGATTACCATACCTTTCCAGTCTTGGGTTATAATTCTACTTTAGGTAACTCAGTTACTTAATATTTGTTTTACATAAGGTGAATGCATCCATAGGAAATAATAACCTCTTTAAAATGCCTCAGATCATATCTATAGGACACCATGCTATATCATCAGAATCATCTTCTGTACATTAGCAGATATGTACTATGCAATTACTGGGAAAAACTGATGATGATTTTCTAATCCCAGGCCACCCTTTCTCTGATGGTACATTATGCTCATGATTATCTCTTTCTCTCAAAGTGGGCTGTTTCAAATTTTCTTTAATCCTGTCACCTTGCACAACATCCTCCCCTGGCCCCACTAAACACTTGACTCCACACCCTTCCAAAGATAGTAGGGATGAGAAACTGACAGTTCCTGGTGCCAGATGAGACTGCTTTCTTCCTTCTAGTACAGCTTATTTCCTTCTTTCATTCTGGGGTAAACTCCCACTCTCAGTCACTGGGTTTGAGTCTTTATTTCTACCTTTTACAGTGTTATTCACTTCCCAAGAAGGTGATTCCACCTCTACTGGATATTTCCTAGTTGCACAGCTGATTCTGAAACTATTTCAAAGAATGAGAGAATAGAATGAACCTTTTGGTTTTCTCATTTCATAAATGTTTTTTTGCATATTCCTTCATTTTTACTCACAACTTATTTTTGGAGACAGAATATAGGAAGAGGAAAAATAAAAAATAAAAAATCCCCTTTGGGAGCAAAGGGAAAATAGATCAGATGAAGTACATTGAACCCTTTGCTGCTGTCTTGAAAGAGAATATTTTTCCTTTCCTTCCCTGCTGTTTCTTCTAAGGCATTAAAAATCATATTTCCTATTCTGCCTAACCCTACACTTGGGAACCACATATAATAGGTCTTTTGGTTGCTTTTTTGGTTATTTTTTCCTACCACCCATTGTCAGCCTTTCAATACCTCAACAATAAGTAGGAGAGAAAGAAGATTCAAGAGGAAAGGAGACATCAATATCATTAGCATACTTCCTACCAATAAGGGGCACCAAGTTTCTTCTGGCTAGTCCAATTTCTCCTACTTAACAAACAGCAAAAACTCTCCTCTGTTTGCCACCCATTAGCTATTTTGATATTTTGTAGATTAATAATCTAAATAAATCATGCAAATCAATGCAAAGCTGTAAATCAGTGTACCCTAAGAGCCTATCATAATTAACGCTTATTCTTCATCTAACATTTATTAAACTTTAAGTGAACTACTTGTCGGTTTGACAGACTTTCTTACTTAGACTTAACAATGGAAATATATTTAATATTATTACTAGAGAAAAATAATTATTGAATTCTTTTCTTGTAACAAATACATTTTTAGTAGTCAATCTGTAATTTGGAGGAGTCCTGGCTGTTCAAAAATCCATATGATAATTGTATATCACAGTCAGATTCTGTTCTCCTTATTATGATTGAATAATCTAGATTACTGGGAATTCATTGGCCTCACAATATTTACCTTGGAGAAAGTAATAATGCACTTCTGAATACAATATAAGAAAAATTTTAACATAGGTTTCTTAGGGAAAAATTGAATAAAATTAACGTACTTAAGAATATCTTGATTCTGCATGTAAAGGTCATGATTTGCATATAGCCATACTGATATGGAAAATATTTTATAAAACTTAATTTATCCTTACTCTTGAGGCCAAAATCTGTCTAGAGAAGATAATTTAGTTCATGGTATTGTGCTGTATGCTGTTGAACGAAGTGATTTCTCATCCAAATTCATTTGTTCTTAGTAATCATTAATATAATGTATGCTTTTAGAATAAATATTCAGTTTGAAGAAATTATTTCCCAGTTATAATTTTTATTACTCAGAGACTCTGAGGTAAAAAGAGGAGAGCTTAGGAAAGGAGCATGGTCGAAAACATGGTAACTTAGACCCTCTCTTAGGTGATTAGATTTTAGCCATCTCAATCTCTAATTTTTCTCAAACCTCCTAAACATTTGGGGATCTTATAACCACTTTTACTAATTGATATTTTGTCTTCCTAAAGGTACTGATCTTTCTAAGATTCTTTCTATCTAATATTAGAGCTCATATAGCCTCTTCTATCATCATATCTTTAGTCTTTTGGTACTGATTTCCTTAAGATAACTTCTATCCTATAATGGTGTATAAGATTGGCATAGGTATTTGTTTGTCATGATATAGAATTAAACATGTGTTTCCAGTGAGTATAATATTATTCAACACTACAGATTCCAGAACAAGTATGGGACAACTTGCTGCTTGGTGCTTTTAAGAGAATGATAAAAAAGACTAATGTACACTTTTTTTCTATGCTTCTCATTCTAGCTAAGGTTTAAGCCAAACTATATGTATCTACTTTACATATACATATATTTTAGGTACAGGGTCATAAGAGGATGCTTATCTATGACTACTGTTTTACTTTTAGACATTTTTCTTTTTCCTAAGTCTTTCTATAAACATCAGAAAAAAAATTTCCTTGGAGCAAACCCTCTGTTGATTCCCCTTTTTGCTTCTTCATCAACTGTAGTTCTCAAGAGCAAGAAAAAGAAGATGAACAGTGCCATCCTTCCTTTTTCTGATTAATAGCCTTTTTCCAAATGAGATATAAGCTATAGTAATAGAGATTAAGCATAGCTCAACAAACTACCAGAATAGAGACATAGAAACAAGATCTTGATAGGTCAAGATTGGTCAGTATTTATGGGGGAAATTTCACAAAGAATAAAATAAGCAGAATCCACGCAGAAACTTCAGTTTTCAGACCCCTGTTAAATATAGTTGCTAAACACTAGGATACAGATATGTGATGGAAAAATACAAAGTTAGATAAAATAAATATGAGTAGTTAAAAGCTACACAATTCTCAGAAACCCCCCAAAATGGGACAATATTTGAACACCAAATTTTCAGAAGGCTCAGAATGTGAACTGTCTTTATTTTGATTTAATGGGCTTGATTTGTTGTGTAATATATATATATATATATATATATATATATATATATATATATACTATTAAAATCTTTTGATAATACAAAAACTAAAAAAAGAAAATGCAGCATTATTTTTTTTGCTAAAAATGCATAAATGTGTCTCAATGGGAGTGAAAAATCAATAAATATGCAAAACTTTTCATTAAATAAGTTTTAAAGAGAGAAACCTAATGTAAGAGCTTAACAAAGCTTTATAAATATTCACATGTATTTAAGGAAAAACATGAGGACAAGATGTAAATCTCAGTTTAAAAAGAACTAAAAACTGTTTCTACATAATGAAGATAAGTATCTGAAGTAAAAATTGACTGATCACATTCACGGGGATTCAATGTTGACAACCAATACAATGAAAGTTGAGTATCTGAAGATACTGGAAACATGCATAATATTATTAAAAACAAAAGAAGGGAAAAACAACTGTTTATGTGAGAGTGATATCAGCAATATGTGAGATAATAAGCCAGCATATGAAGAACTGTAATTGAAGAAGAATGAAACAATTCATGAATTTATTTTAAAAAATAATATCCAATAGTTTTATAATTTGAATGTGAATTGTAAGTACATTGAAAAAAATGTGGAAGGTTTTGCAGATACCTCATTCTTTAAAGTGTTTTCAAGCATAAATGAGTCTTAAAGTTGATATATATAGGACAATTAAAGTAGAGAAATGAGTGAGGCATGGAAGCATCACAGTCACATTCTTAAAAATCAATTTTAAAAATTCTGGGAATGATCCAGAATGATTATATCTCAGCTCTTGGAAGATCTTGTCTTTGAGTATAAACTGGGTCACATAGCAAGATTCATACCAGCAACTGTGAGAGTCCATTGCACAAAAGTGTTTAAAATATTTTGGAATTATATATATAGAAATAAACATAAAGCATACATCTGGTTTGTTTCTTAAATAATATAAGCAATAAGAAAATAGGACACTTTTCAATGCTACGAGAAAATAAATGTATATATTAGGGATGCAAGATATCATACAGGTCTTCAAATAAGAGATTAGAAAACATTTTAATCCATGTTAATATCCCATGTAAATTCATTATAAGACTATCTCTTTTGTCTAGTACATTGAATAATGTGTTTAGATGGCAGAAAGAAATGTTTATAAATGGAATGCAAAGGAGTAAATTCAAGAAGAGATCTTACCAAGGCAGTTACTACTATGTAGACTGTCTCTACCCTAATTTCACTTCTCTGTTTCTTACTAAGAATAGATTTATAGCCTTTAGAATATTTTTATCCATTACTGTCATAATATAGTATTTTAGTTTTAAACACTCTCATTCCTATCTCCCCAAACAATAAAGAAATAAAACTAAATGGAAATGATGAATATGTTGTATAAAAGTCCATTTCTGTATAATGCAAATAATTATGTTAGAGAAAAGCAGATTGAAGAAAAAATAAATATACAAATAAGAGCTGAGCTTTCTCTCAACATTAAAATATCTGTTTTTCAAGCACAAGTGCCTTTCATCTCCATGACTTCAAAACACAAGCACAAACAAAACTATCGCTCATTAGTCAGCAAGTGAATTAATACACTGCTTTTACATATATATATATATATATATATATGTGTGTGTATATATATGTATACATATATATGTACATATGTGTATATATATATATACATATATATATAACTGTAAACACATGCATATGTTATTATAACAAAAGAAAAACACAGGGTTATTATAAAGTAGAAAAAAGAAATGTATATAAGCTCTAGTAGCTATTTTTAAATAAATATTTCTGGTTGTATATGATAATAATTTAAAGATGTGTATTATAATCACTATGGAACAGAACTCTGTAAAAGTAAATAAAAAGAGAATCATAAATCATATCTGTTATGATATGCTATCATCGCATTGTAATTTAAAAGAAATAACATTAGACATGTGCATCATAAAAGATACAAGAACCAATATTCTTTCTACATCAAGTTGTAAAAATAAGAATTGACAAACCAAAGAAATGTGTAAAATAATACTACTGCAAAATGATCAAATCTTCTTCTAGTATGGCTAGAGAGATATCTAAGCAATTAAGAACAGGTGCTCCTCTTCCACTCACCTTTCTGACAAAATTTTATTCAATATTCTGTTTACAATGGGGCAATTTTGAGGAGAAATAAAAAACACACCAATGATTTTTTTCATGTTATAATGACTTCTATGCATCAGTATTTTAATATTTTATCCTGAATAAATAATGCTATATTTCTAAGTAAAATATTACTCATGGGCTATAGTTGGTAAATTTGATTATTTGTTAAGAATACATACTACTCTTATCCTAGGATTGCATTCATTTACCATTGCCCACAAGATGTTTACAACTAAATATTTATAACAGCAGTTCCAGGAGTTAACATTTCTTTCTGATCTTTGAGGCACAAGGCCTGCACATTGTGCACAGAGGTACAGACAGGCAAATTTTACATTTTAAAAATCATGAAAAAATATATATATATTGGAAATTACAATTCAAAGACTATAATGCAAACTTGTAGAAAAAAATCATTATCAACACATTGAAGTAAGTTAATTTTTTTATATATTTTGAATAGTGGAAAGTTAAGTCTATAAGATGGAAAGAAACATAAGGATTTATACCATGTACCATTACAACAATATCTATCATATTTGTATAAAAATATGAAAAAATATTGAAAAAGGGTGTTTAAGAGAAATGGACAAGAAATTAAGTGGGGGTGCTCATACTCATACTCTCTACTGTTCCTTTTCTTTACTGCACATTTCACTAACTAAAAAGCAGTTTGCTCATAATGTCTTTATTTTTGAATAGCTTTATCAATACACAGTATTAGAGAATAATTTAAAAAAATAAATATTAGGCCTTATGTTTTTTACTGTAGCAAAATGCCAGCCACTTTCAAATGTGGAAGAAAAACATAATTATTTATTTCTAACTTATTGTTGTAACCAACAGTAACCATATAATCAAGGTCCATTAAACAATAGCTGGCTTCCAACTAATTCAGAGAAAATAATATAAAAATTCTGTGATGCTTTGTTTGGTTATATTGCATATTGGCTTCTTCAAATAACTATAAGATGCATACTAAAAATGTAAGATAATAGTAAATAAAGCAATTTGTTTCACAGTTCACTTAGATGGTGGAAGCTCATACCAGAACACATTTTAAAACTCATCAAAAATAAGCATATAAGAAGTTAGTAATTTCAATGTAACATCTTTTCATTTTAATATGTTCTTATTAAATTCATAAAAGTTAATGAACTAGAGATTAAGTCATTATGAACTCTGTCCCAATTGTCTGTTATTAATGGCATTACTGTTATGATGCCAATGTTAAATATTTCATTTCTAAATGCCTTCCCTTCAGTCAGTCATGATTCTTCTTTTCAAATTTCCCACTCCATCAGTTCCTCTATCAGGTTATGACTATTGCTTGGCTTAATTTCATTCTCTAAGTTTTCAGGATTCTCAAAGCATACATATTTATATTCCATATTTTAGATATAAACGTTACTATTTCTATAATCTCTGCTTATGAAATAAGACTCATTTTGTTCTTATAAATTAGATGACCATTACTGATTACAACATTAAGGCTCAACTAGCACATAGAATTATCAGATGAAAAACTATTTTATTCAAAATAAGACACCACGCTCCTCAAGTTAGATAGCCTACACCCTAGCAGATCTTTTTCATAAGGCAATAATATTAAAAAATACTTTTCATACAAAAATTTAAAAGTGGTTTTGTCCTCTGAATTTTGGAAGTCTACCTTTTTCTCCTTGGTCATGGAAAAGAACTCCACATTATATCCTGTGGGAAAATACATATATAGACAAAGGCAGACCGACAGCAAAACACCAAGTCTACAGTTATCCTATCTTAACCACTGTTTTTCTTATTATCTAGAACTTCGAATCTTCCAATTTCACAGGAATTGCTGATTAAAAATTTTTGCAGTAATTTACTATCATTTAGTAGCTCATCTCTTTAGGTACTAATTACAAATGGTTTGAATGGATAAAGGCATTTAAGCAGTCTTGGAATGCCCAGAAGTGTTTCAATTATACATCCTTGTTGGAACAATATTTTAAAAATCCTTAAGTTGAAATTGAAGAGATAAGGAGAAAATCCATTATTTGAAATTAATGTTAGACAACGTATGCACATCATCACTTGTGTTTTAATTTAAGAAGTTAAAGGTATTTAGTTAACAATGGGAAATTTTGTTGAATTTCATAGTCATAGCTATTTTAATGGTTTTCACATATTTCTGCATGTTTATATATGTTAAGGTAAAATGTGACATGAATAATATAATGCAAACAATACACATTTTTGAGATGTAAAATAGCTTGAAGACTTCATTTGAATGCCCACATGCATTTTATTCCATTCTGAGAACTCAAGAAGTGATCCTGGAGGCAACTTAACTTGACTCTAGCATTTAAGTTCATGTTCTCTTGGCAGGATTAATTTTATCCTTCTGGGCAGAGGCATTACAATATCATATTTTATTATAGATTCATATAACAGTGTATGACATATCATTCATCTATAATGAAATAAGAACCATATTTGTAGTATAATCTTCACTCTGCATATAGAATTTTGTATCAGTCTACAGGATATCCTTGAGATAAATTTGATTACTGTTCTTCTAACAAGATGCTTAAAATAAGTTGAATTATGTAGAGTTGTACTTATGCCTTAAATGTCACTGTCTTGTGTAATGTAAACAGAGTAGTTATTGTACAACTATATGCATGTAAGTAAGGATAGCATTGGATTATTTGATACCTACTGGTTTAATGTATATTTTTTCTGGGAAATTTTGATGCACTAAAAACCATTTTTCTTGAATCAATAGTAATTACTATCTAAGTCAATCTCTCAAATTTTAAACTGAAAATAAGGTCATGCATTTTTAGTCTATATATGGTCCAGAATTTTTCATCCTTTGACCTTTGAAGAAAGCATTTTTAGATGGGAGAATGAATTAAAGGTATCAATGCATGCTTTAAATATAATGCATACAGGACTCATTATACTAAAAAGGTAGTGAGATGAAACATAAATCAGTTTTAAAGGAATGAATACACATTTATGTCTAATAGATAGATATACAATGGGTACTTAATGGAAGGTAGGGGTAGTGAGAAGGAACATGCAGAATGCAGAGAGCATGTCATTCATTCTTGATCTCTCTGTATGATTGTTAGACCTGTCAAATAGAAGTTCCATGTTCTAGACTAAAAAATTCTAACATTCCTGGCAAAGTCATAAATGACAATAATTCCAGAATATTGACCACTATTCAATTATTTTTGCCCCTTTATTTCTCCTTCCTTATTCAAAGTTTTGTGTTTTCTTTTGTTGCTGGATGGAGTTATATATAGCTCTCTCTGTCTCAAGTAGAATTATTTTAATGATTGCCTTCTAAATCGTAAGTTTGTTTTATCTGCTATATATCCTACTCAAGATTTTCATAAGGATAATCACACATTCAGTAAGCTCTGGATTGTGTTTTATCATACTTTAATGCATACAGTTTTCTGTACAGTTTTCTAAATTGCTTTGGAATATTTTGTTTCCAAATTTATTATTTTTTTTTTTAAAAAAGAACAACTTGCTCTTTTTTCTATATCTGGTTAAAATAATTTATGAACATTTTGTTCATTTTCTCATCTTTAAATTATTACTGTATACAGCTCTATATTTAAATGTTACAAGTTGCTTAGATGCTATGAAAACATCTGTGTACCATGCGGGATCTGCTTAGAATAGGTTGTGGATGTTTATTTATATACCATCTGTAAACCAAGCACTCATATTGACCTATTGTCTATCATGTTATTTATAGAAAACTACTTCTTCTAAAGCAGACTGAAGCTGTTTGTATATATGCATATATTTTCCACAAACAACCTCATAAATCAGGTGATTCTTTCCTTATCTTCCCTGGATGTGTTCTGGATGGTAAAGGGGTTCTTTTTCATCCGAAGGGTCAGGAAATGAGTTCAGTTCCCATGTTGTTTAGGAAACATATGGAATTCATTTTCTTAAGTCTTTTGATAAGCCTTCAAATTTCTACTGACTATCATCAGCTTGATCCTGTTCTAAGTTGTTAGAGGACTATTCTTAGCCTAGGAAATAGTCAGGCAGCCTATTTCTCAGGATACATCATGACAAATGAATTCTTTGCCAAGAACAGGAGGAAGGGAAATCATAATTTCTCATGGAAGTATTATTTCAACATATTTCATCTGGTAAGTCAACTAACTTCAGACCTTGCTCACAGTTAAGGATGTGGTATTCTCTGACAATATGAGCAGAGACATGGTAAGGATAGGAAAGAAAACTGTGAAGTCATTTCCTACCCACCATTGGCTTTATGTATGTCTTCTCAATACTCGTATGTCTCATAACAGATTGCTTTCTCTGATTATTTTAAAAAAGCCTCGACCAGCGTAAGGTATAAAAGTCATCATTTGATTGAAGTTGAATTACAAATGCTCTTCTTATGACATTCATTAAGTACAGTTGTTTCTAAAGTCCTTGCAATCTCCCAGCCATGTCACCAAAATGTACAGTTATATACTCAAGCTCTCACATAATTCTAGGGTAAGCAAATATAGCTTAAAATTTTAAACTGATTTTGTTTTGTTTTGTTTTGTTTTGTTTTTTGTATTTATTTCTTTGGGGGTATTTTTGGGTTCTATGTTTGCTTGTTTATTTATTAAGGAGATTTCAGGTGTGAAAGAATTTATGAAGTAACCAAATTTCCCTTGGGATGTGGTTAGCTTTTAAAGCCAGAAAATGTTGTCCATTCCTTTTTCTTCTGCCCAATATATTCTTAGCCCACTTCCCTGAATATCTTTTTTTTAATGAAAGAAGGCAAGAAATTAAGAAGTCTTTTGCATTTTATTTTTGCAGAGTATTTGCTTGCACAGTCTTCAGTTACTATATCCAAATTGCTACATATTTTTGTATAATAGATCCATCAGAAATTGTCTGAGTTTCTTATGTATTTGTTCCTTTATTCTTGGCTCCTGATTATAGGGTGGATGTGCAACAGCTCTAAGACTTCTTATAGTTTGTGCGATTTCTTTTCCAAGATCTGAGTAGAACAATATTAATCTTATCTCATCAGATTTTGGATAATTAAATTTAATTGTTTTCAATTTTTATGAGATTTAAGAGTATGTGCTCTGGGTTAAAATGATGGATTTTCCCCTAGGAAACCTTTCCTTAAAATGAACTCAATTTTTAGAAATTCTTTGCTATAACTGACTAGAAGCTGTTTAGTTTTGCGAAGTCCTACCTGTAAAATGTTGGTCTTAATTCTTGGGCAAATTCAGCAAGTTCTTTTCCTACATTGATATTGTGCAGGGCACTGTCTATGCTTTCCTCTTGCAGTTTCAGTTTTTCAGATTTTCTGTTTAGGTCTTTGATCCACTTAGAGTTAGTTTTGTGAAAGGTCATAGAACCAGGATTAATTTCACTCTTCTGCATGTAGACATCTACTCTTTTCCAAGCACTGCTTATGTAGGTTGCCATTTTATCCCTAGGTTACATTTTTTTGCATCTTTTAAAATATTAAATGTTTGAAGCTGTGTATACTCACCTTTGGGTGTTTGATTTCATTCCATTTGCCTAAATGGTAGCATTAGTTAGTGCTGGTATGGTTATGTCCAAAGGAAACACCATTTCTCAAAAATCTGGTTGTTAGACAAAAGCAAGTATTCCTCTGGAACTTGTGATATGGTTCCCCTCTGCCAAAAATAACCATTTTCTTTTATCACTGACAGGAAGAACAAATGACTGTGGTACCAATTAGTATACCAAAACACACGTTTACCTCCTGGCTCCCTCATTATAAGTACCTATTTCACATTTAAAGGTCCATGATGTCATTCTAGCTTTTGCTACTTCCTCCACTACTCTAAGCTCCTTTCATCTTAGGAGATACCCTCCTCCCATCTACTTATTCTCCTTAAAACCCTGCTATCTCAGCCATTCTTCTTGTTTTGAGGCTTCTAACTCTGTCTTCCTCTCTCTGTCTTTCTCTTTTCCTATCTCTGCCTTCCTTCCCTTGTTATTTCTTCCCCAACTCTCTCTGCTCCTGCTTCTCTTACAGCCAGAATGCTTTTCCTCTGCTATGGATTCTCTTTTAGATGCCTTTGGCTGTTCTCTTGCTTACAGTGGCAAAAAATAAAAACATTAAATATACGAAAGAATGGTCATGTCAACAGTTTATATAGGTACCATATACATATACGCATATATGTTAATCTTTCTTAACCTAATTGTGTAATATATCTTAAGATCTGGAATAGCAATGCATATAGCACTGCTCTCTAATTTTTGTTTAGAATTGTTTTGCTATTGGAAACTTTTATGGTTCAGTTTATATGTTAAAATAGCATCATACTTACTGTTCTATTGCAGTGAAGAGACAAATGACCAAGTCAAATCTTTGTGTGTCTCTGAGTGTGTGTGTATTGTGTGAATAAGAATGTTGGTTTACTTTGCTTCCTTACTTTGCCATTGCAAAGATAGCATATTTAGAAGCTGGTCATTCCTTTTTTTTGCCTTCATTCAGGATGCAAATAGGATTTTTTTTTATTTTAAATATATTTTCATCATTTAAAGCCTTTTTAAAATTGAAATATATTTTGATTTTATTTTTAATCTTCCTGAAGTCCTTCTAGATCTTATTCCCCTTTTACCCACACGTTATTTCTTGAAAACCAAACAACCTAATTAAATAACAAAGTCCCTAAAACCAGGAGAGAAGAAAAGAAAGAAAGAAAAAAGAAAGAAAGAAAGAAAGAAAGAAAGAAAGAGGAAAAAAAGAAAGGTCTTTAGATATTGATCATCTATTCCTGAACACGGTGCCTTCTCAGGTGCAGTTGGTATACCCAAGGTCACATCATAGGAAAAAAAAAGATTTTTTTCTCTTAGCAACTGTACTAGGTTTTTATTCATTCATTCATTTTTTTTTCAAATATAACGAAAATTAAAATAATGTAAAACAAGTCCTATCATATTGAAGTTGGACAAAACAAACAGACTTAGAAAAAGCCCAAGAAACGGCACAAGAATCAGAAACCCACTCATTTGCACTTAGTATTCTATAAAAACATTAAGCTAGGAACCATAATATAAGCTCAGAGGACCTGCCACAAACCTGTGCAGAGCTTTGTTTGCCACGTTAGTCTCTGTGAGTTTATATGAGCTTTGTTCACGTTGATTTGTTGAGTTTTATTTTCTTCATGTCTTCCATCTCCTCTGACTCTTACACTTTTTAAGCCTCTCCTTTCTTGAGGCTCCCTGTGTACTGGGAGAAATAATTTGCAATAGGTATCTCATTAAGGGTTGAATGTTCCTAAGGTTGAATTATAGTTTCTGTGTAATGTCCGGCAGTGGGTCTCTGTATTTATTCCCATCTGCTGCAGAAGGAAGCTTTTTCTGAAAGTGAACAAACAAGGTACTAATATATTAGTATAGCAGAGTATCATTAGGAATCACTTTTTACTTTTTTAACCCAGTGTTATTTGGTTTAACCCTAGGTCTCTGAGACATTTGGGTCACCTAAGCAGTATCAAATATAGGTTCTATCTCATAGAGTGAGCTTTAAGTTAAATCAATTGGTTACTCCTACAAGTTTTTGTCTGCAATTACCCTAGCATATCTTTCAGGTAGTTCACTATTGTGTACCAAAGGGTCTGTGGCTGGGTTTGCATTTACATTTTAGTAGCATGTAGAGAACCTTCTGTACCAAAGGCCCTAGAATGTAGGTATGGAGTCTCTCTGTAGGCATCAGCTCAATACCTCCATGTTCAGTGAGTTGTGTAGGTATTGTCCTCAGCAGTGGGGACTTGCTTTCAGTTTGTGGAACAACTTATTTTCTTGTTAATAGTCTGAGTTGTCTGGGGATTCCCATGAGACCAAGTTGGCCAACCACTTAATTAGACGTAAACCAGTTCCAGTACAGAAAGATTAATTTAGTGATGGCCAAGTGATGGCCAGTTGAGACTATTTTTCCCCATTACTTGGTTATTTCATCACATCACCTTCATATGTATGTCTGTTTTAGAAAAGTTAGGAAGTATTAGCTATCCACTTTACCCCTCAAATGGCTGTTTGTATTATCCATTTCTTGCTGTACTCCTTCCTAAAACTCCTTCTTCTCCCTTTCCTACTTAATCTTCCTATTCTAGACACACAACCTCCCTTGATTCTATTTTTCTTTCTGTCCTGACTCTCTTGAAGGTAACCAAGAGGGAAGAGCCAGCAAGACTTGGTCTTGGAAGAGATAAAGATTGCTTTCTATAATAATACTTACTTGTCTTTAAGTTACTCTGAAGCCAGAACCTGCAGACCCCTGGGCCAATAAACACCTTTTGTTTAAGAGCAGGGGGTTAAATAAAGAATTAATTTCTAGGGCTTCTTTCTCTCTTGCCCAGAAGTCTCTCTACTTGTTTGCCAGGCTGGAGGATTGGAGCAATAACCATTTATTGAACGAGGAGAAGAGTCATGCTCACAGAAGGAAAATCTTTTATGTAGGAAAATATGCATAAACACACATGCATTCATATACAAACTCATGCACACAGACACTTATACACCTTTATACACTCCTGTTGTGACCAGCTACTTATCTCATATTTACATACTTACAGACACACACATCCGTACTTATATATGTATATGGAACAAAAGCCCAAGAGTCAGTGCAGTAAGAATTCACTTATTCTAGATGAAAAACAAGCTTCATCTTTACTGAACAGAGAAAGGGAAAGCTTCTACCTTTTCTTTGCTAAATGGAATTAAACCCAAGTCTGTAAGGAAAAAAAAATACATTGCCTTCTTTATTAAGACTGAATTTGCCTTGCTTTTAAGAAAAGACCTATTCTGTCCCATGATGATGAGAGGCCTGTCTGGTGTTTTTGTTCTCACTGCAGCTTCCTCTTAGTCTCTCATCATCTCTCTCTTATGTTCTATTATGTTTTTTATGTTCTGCTATGTCTTCACCTTTTGCCTTAGTTTCTCTCTTTCTGCTTTCTTCTGTGTCCTTCTACCTCCTAACTCTCTTCTCTACTTCTTCCTCCTAATGTCATCAATTCTCATTTTTTGTTCCATTTTTATTTTTCAGGAGACTAGATTACAAGGTATCTAGTTCAAAAGTTCACTACAAGTTTAAATATAAAGTCAAATCATAAACTGAATAAGATGTTTATAAAAGAGATGTTTACATGTGTTTCCATATCTAACTAGACATTCATTTTTTGTCACTAGCTCCATGGATTCATTGAAAGTTAAAAACTATAATTCTCATGTTTAAGTTAACAATAAAGTTGCATGTAGATAAACCCAGTTAATATTTTATCTTCTGTCCTTGCACCTAGACTAAATTTTTTGTGCCTTATTGTGACCTTTGGTTAATTGTTTTACAGTTCTAAGGAATGTATCCTAAGTTGTAAAAGCATGTTATCTATCTCAGAAGCAATTAACTCATGACACGTAAAGACTGGCAGGGTTCTACTGCAGTTTTTATATCAGTGAGGGCTTTAGTAGCAGTCCTATTATAAAGAGATTAATAATTACTCATCTAATTTTAGAAATTATTGTAGAATCATCATTAGGAATTCAGAAATCATCTATTTGTATATCATCACTGAAAGACAGTACATCTTTCTTGATCTACCCAATAGAGTGGGTTTATGCCTGAGGATTCTTATATTAATTTCACAAGAATGGAAAATGCATATCAGTTGCAGGAATAAAATTCTGTGATTTGTACCTTTGGCCTTGCCTCTATGATACATCCATCATAGTTCAACAGTGAAACATCTCTGGAAGAGCACCTCCTAGACTTTAGCCCCTCCTAGATGTCTCCTGACACCTTTCCTAAGGAGATCTGTTTTCTCTATTTCCTTACTCCATACCTACGCTCTATGTTTCTACAGGTTGTAGTTTGATTATCATTGACTTAATATCTAATATCCACATATAAGCAAAAACATTATTTTCTTTCTGGGTCTGGGATACTTCTTTCAGGATTGTTTTTCTAGTTCTACCCATTTTCTTGCAAATTAAATGTTTTGTTTGTTTGTTTATTTGTTTTTATTTTTTATAAATTTCTGAGTAATACTCCATTGTTTAAGTGTATCATACTTTATTTATCCATACTTCCATAGAGAGATATCTATCTAGGTTTGTCCAAATTTATGATTATTATGAATAGAACATCAATGAACATGGATTAGCAAGTCTAACAATGTTAACAAGGGTTAAGATGAAGAGTCCTTTGGGTATATCCCCAGGAGTAGTATAGTTAGATCTTGAGGTATACCAATTCTCAACTTCCTGAGAAACTACCACACTAATGTCTATAGTGACTAAGATTGCACTCCCACTAACAATGTATGAATGTTCAACTTACTCTACACCCTTGCCTCTATGAGGAAGTCAGTTTGTTTAATTGAGGCTTGTTTACATTTTCAGAAAATAGTCCATTGTCATCATGGCAGGAAGCATGATGCCAGGTAGTCATGGTTCTGGATGTATCCATATTTAAAAGCAGAGAGAGAGGAGCAGAAAGAAAGAGACTAGTCCTGGAACTGGTTTTTGAAACATAAAAGCCCACCTCCAGTGACAAACTTTCTCCAAGGCTACTTCTGCTCTAACAAGGCCACATATTCTAATATTTATTAAATAATATCACTCATTGAAATATATGACCTTATTTGGACCATACTTATTCAAACAACCGTATTCAACTTCTTGCTCCCACCATAGGCTTATAGCCACACCATACTGTAAAATGCATTTAATCCAATTAAAACGTATCTGGGTTTTTAAGAGTCTCTACATTGTTTAAAATTCCAAAATTTACATATTTTTTGAGACTCACGGCAATCTCTTAACTGTAATTCCCTGTAAATTCAAAATAAACAAAGCACAAAATACAATGGTACAGAATATACATTACTATTCTAAACAATAGGTAAAGGAACATGATGAAAAATTACTGGAGGAAAGCAAGATTAAAATCCATCAGACATTTACTTATCTCTTTGAGCATGGCTTATTAACCCTCCCTTAAAGACTAAAACTGATTTCCTAATCCAAAGTCTGAAAGTACACATTATACCATAAAGCAGCATGCTAAGAGCTGACAGAGTAACATACCTCACCTGGTATCATCTTCTGCCTAAATCACTGTTTTATTGCTGTGAATAGACACCTATTCTATGAAGAATGAGATGGGTATCTTTGTTGAGATTACACTAAATCTGTAAAAACCTTTTGATCAAATGCTCATTTTCACAATATTAATTCTACCAATTCATTAACTTCGTGAAGCAGAATCATAGTGAATGATAGAAAGAATCTTTGCCAATGATACATCTTCAGATACAAGATTAATAGTCAGAATACAAAGAATTCAAATTACAAAAAGTCATACAAAAATGACTCATTAAAAAATAAACCCAAAGCCTAAAAAAATATTGTTCAAAGAAAGAAAAAATGGGGAAAAATGATGAAAAATAATTTCACTGTCCCAAGAAATTGGAAAAATGAAAATCAAAGCAATGTTGAGATTTTCTATCCCCTTTGTCCAAAAGACAAAGAGCAACACAATAATAAAAAAATAATTCCTAGGAGGTGAGATGGGAACCCTCATTGATGACATTGCAAACAAATCATAACACTCTAAAAATCAGCATGAATAATTCATTTTTTATTATTCATTATTTTATTGATTTATATCTCAAATGTTGCCCCAACTCAGTCCCCCTTCTAAGAGTTCTTCATCCCATCTTCCATGCATTTTGCCTCTGAGTAGGTACTCCCCCTATTCTCCCTTCTCCCATCTCCCATACCTGGGGCATCAAATCTCTACAGAATTAGATACATCCTCTCCCACTGAGGCCAGACAAAGCAGTTCTCTGCTACATATATTCCAGGGGCCTCAGACCAGCCTATATATTTTTAATTGGTAGTTTAGTCTCTGGGAGCTCCCAGGGGTATGGGTTATTTGATACTGTTTTTCTTCCTGTGGAGTTACCATCCCCCTTTAGCTCCTTCAATCTTGCCCCTAACTCTTTCATAGAGATCTCTGACCTCAGTTCAATGGTTGACCATAAGTATCTGCATCTGTCTCAGTCAGCTGCTGATAGAGCCTCTCAGAGGACAAACATGCTAGGCTCCTGTCTGCAAACACAACATATCATCAGTAATAGTGTCAGGGTTTGTTGTCTGCCTATGGGATGGATCCCTTTTGGGGTCAGTCACTAGTCGACCATTTCTTCAGTATACCTCAATTTTTGTCCCTGCATTTCTTTAGACAAGAACAAGTTTGGGTCGGTGTCATCATCTCTCTACTGGTGGCCCTGCCTAACTACAGGAGGTGGACTCCTGAGGCTCTACCTCCCCATTGTTGGACATTTCAGCTAAGGTTACCCACATCACATTCTGAGCTTCTCTCACATTCCAGGTCTCTGGGCCTTCACAGAGGTTATCCCCACCCCCACCTGCACCTATATAATCCTGCCACACTTTTCCCCTTCTCTGTCCCTCTTAACTCAGATATCTCCCTCTGACCACCTCCCATGATTATTTTGTTCTCTGTTCTAAGTTGGATGTAAGTATCTTCTCTCGGGCCTTTCTTTTTGTTAAACTTATTATGGTTTGTGGATTGTATCATGGGTATTCTGTACTTTTTGCCTAATATTCATTATCTGTAAGTACATACCATGTGTGTCCTTTTGGTTCCAGGTTACCATACTCAGGATGATATTTTCTACTTCTATTTATTTGTCTGCAATATTCATAATGCCCTCATTTTAAATAGCTGAATAGTATTCCATTGTATAAACAAATCATATTTTTAGTATCCATTCTTCAATTAAGGGACATCTGTGTTGCTTGCTATTTCTGGCATTTACAAATAAGGCTGCTATGAACATAGTAATTCACTTGTTCTTGTAGTATGGTGGAAAATCTTTAGGGTATATACTTAGGAGCAGTATAACTAGGTGCTCTGGTAGAACTATTCCAATTTTCTGAGGAGCCTCCAGTTTGATTTTTTTAAGTAGATGTACCAGTTTGCAATCTTATCAACAATGCAGGAGCATTCCTCTTTCTCTACCTTCTCACCAATATATACTGTCACTTGAGGTTTTTGATCCTAGTCTTTTTGATGGGTGTATGGTGGACTCTCAGTGTCATTTTTATTTGCATTTTCCTGATGACTAAAGATATCGAACACTTCTTTATGTAGTTCTCAGTCATTTGTGTTTTATTTTTTGAGAAACCGTTGAAAGGTAGAACATAACTTCTTTTCATTTTGTAAAGAACAACATAATATAATAAAATAAAACAAATAACATCACATTGAAGTTGCACAAGGCAGATCAACCCTAGGTCTCTGGGTTGACAATCTCTGATTTTTGATCACCCAAAAAGTATTAGGTGTCGATACCATCTTATAGAGTGGGCCATAAATCAAACTAAACATTACTTGATTACTCCCACAAGCTTTGTGCCATCATTGCTGTAGTATATTTTGCAGACAAGACAGGTTGTAGATCAAAAGTTTTTTGGCTGGATTGGTGTTTGTATGTGTTTTTTTTAGTTGCCTCCATAGTACCCTCCCATTCCATAGACATTAGAACACAGATTTAAGACTCTATGTAGACACCAGCTCTTTCTCTTCATGTTCTTTGCATTGTAAAGTTATTGACTTCAGGAATGGGGTCTAGTTGTCAGCTTGTAGAAAGCAATGTATTGTCTTGCCAACAGCTTGCATTGTTTGTGAATTTCCATGAGACCCCTTTGGCAAACAACTCAGATGGATGAAGCTTAATCCTGTTATCAAAAGCTTTGTTGAATGACGAGAGATGGGCAGCTGAGGAGCTCTCTCCCACATTATTTGGATACATCATTAGGTTTATCTTTATATATTTTAGGATATTTCCATTACAGTAGTTTTCTGTACCTCCTCCAAATACCATCAATTCTAGCTGCTTCACATCTACTGCGAGGTCGCTAAAATATTTGTATTTGCTAATTTAAGTCCTTGTCTTTTTTTAAAAAAAAGATTTATTTATTTTTATTTATATGAGTACACTGTAGTTTTCTTCAGACACACCAGAAGTATGCATTGGATCCCATTACAGATGGTTGTTAGCCACCATATGGTTGCTGGGAATTGAACTCAAGACCTCTGAAAGAGCAGCCAGTGCTCTTAACCACTGAGCCATCTCTCCAGCCCTCAAGACCTCCTTGAATTTTGCTCAATTACATTTATCAGGATGTACTTAAATAAGGTTATAGGTTTCTGGGGGAAGCATATTTTCTTGAATGTTTTTGGAGATTTTGCTTGTTTTTGTTTTATTTTACTTGGATCTAGGAAGCTAGAATCATTATGTTTGAGATGTTTCATATCTGTACTTGTCCTGTTTGGTAGAAAAATATGTTCCTTTGTGTGCTGCTGTCCACTCTGAGTCCTAGCCAAGTATGTTGACTACTGGAATTCTAAGCAGATCCCACTTATTTGGGTTGGTGGGTAGGAGAAAAGAACAGAGATAGATAAGAGGAATCAATGAGAGAGACTAGAGCAGTCTGCTGAGGGATTAAAGCTATGTTTGGAAATATTGGAATAAGAAACATGAAGGCTAACCTAAAATCATATACCAGCTTTTTAGTCCAGTGCTGCTACTGGTAATCCTTGGTAGAAAATGTTTCTGTGGATCTACAGCTGCCACAAAACAATGGAAGAGGCCTAGAAGGGAAAGACTGAGAGGAGAGATGGGGAACGCTTAATTTGGTCCGTACCTAGTACTTGAATCCCCAGAGAAGGGAGGTAGAGTAGTAGGAGGAGGAGGTTCTGTATGGAGACTACAGTAGTATTCAGAGTAAGGACTAATGAGAACATCACATCCTCCTGCATTTACTTGTAAATTGGTCATAAGTATTTCAGTTTTACAACTAATTCAGGTAACTTGTGTTCTAGCAACACTTGACTAAATCCAAAGTAGTTCACAGAGACAATTCATTGCTTCTCGTCAAATTGCACAGAGTACATTCTAGTGTCTTTGAAGTTGCTGTAATTAAAGTTAATGTGGATCTGAAACAGGGCATGTTTTCTGATCTCAGATTCATTTACTAAGCCAGTTCCTGTGTTTACCATTGTTGATGAAGAAGAGGGAGAGAATGAGGAAGGGGAAGAACAGCAACAGAAACAAGTAGAAGAATAATAAAAAGGAAAGAAGAAGAAGAAGAAGAAGAAGAAGAAGAAGAAGAAGAAGAAGA
>JANHMN010000002.1:118819825-118871326 GCA_030674055.1 Rhabdomys pumilio
GGATGGGTTTATAAGACAATAGGCTTGTTACAAAATCTTCTTCCTTCTTTGACATCCATGACATTCTTAATACAAACACACTTTGTTGTTCATCAAGGGCCCATAGCATCATGTCATTTTTTGCATAATCACATTTATCCCTCAACCTATAAATCTGTTCATAGTGATTACAATTTCTGCCCATCCATTCAAATTCTTTTTCACACATGCAATATTTATTGAATGGGTCAATGGAACTATCCTTTAAACAAAAATGGGATTGGCTAGTCACAATTAGGCCATTAACATATGCATAAAGTTTCCTTTCTTAAAAAATGAGAAAGTAAATCTTCAAAAAGATTTACATTAATGCAGCCCTGTTAATGAGCAACTGTGGTAAATCTCTCATAACCTGTATGACTTTGTCACTTAATACAATTTATATAATATTTTAAGATCCATATTTTTATTATAATTATCATAAAAATCACTTATGATAGCAAATGCCTTTCTGATTTTGACAGTTTCTTCTATTTTCCTCTCAGTTTAATAAACTATTAGCAGGTTTTCTTTGGGTTACTACAGTATACATTAGATTACATTAATAAATATCTACAATAACTAGAATAGCAAAATATTATACAATAGGGCACTGAGCTTTTCAAGATGGATGAGCATTTGTTTCTAAAACCGTTGACTAAAATGTGACCTGAAATTTAAAATTTCAACAAATTATAGCTGTTTAGTAAAGTAAAAGTTTTATGTACTAAAATTACATAAAAATATTGATCTATGCTTCTGCAAGTACATTCCAATTCCTTAAAGCTCTGTTTAATAATGGTACAAGAATGTACAGTTTGAAGAGAGGTAATATCTAATGTAAGTAATTTTGATTTTGCATTGATTCCAGGAAGGCAAGAATAATCCAATATTGGATGCATGTATAATATATGTTTAAAATAATTTATATAAATGTAAATGTATAATTAAGGTAATTATTTGACACAAAATAGTTTCTATTACATCTATGACTATAATAGGGTTAATAATAAATGAAATTTATCGATAGATTGCAACTTGTTTGATTTGAGATTGCTTAGAATATACAGAATATATCGTTATTTTATATTGTCTCTTTTTAAAAATTTAGATTAAATGTCTCCAAATCAGTAATTGTATATCCACATAACTCTACCTTCACAGAAAATCACAATAAATACAAAATACCCATATTTTTTGAAAGTTCATGTAAGTTACAAAACACCATAGATGTCAATATTGGTTGTATTCCCTTGAGACATTTTCAAATATGTATTTATGTCTTATACATTGTGATGTTAAATATGTATGCCTCTTTCCTTGGTTGCAGTGATCAGTTGTTTAGTTCAAATCTCTTTATTGTGGTAAAGAGAGGTATTTAGCAGAGGTGACAAATGTTTGCAATCACTTTACTTTAGGTGAGAAGGGTCAACTGTCAGAAATGATGCCTGGGACACCTCTTGAGTCAGCTTCAGGTCATAAGAGCAGAGCTGAGCTTCTAAGAGAAAAGGGAATTCTGAGTATTATAACACCACATGCTTACCTAAAACTAATTCAGGGATTCTCAACCTGTGGATTGTGACCACTTTGGGATTAGAGTGACTGCTTCACAGAAACCACATCAGATCGTTGGAATATTCAAGTATTTATATTGCAGTTCACAGCAGTAGCACAATTACAGCTATGAAGTAGGAACAAAAAGAACTTTATGGGTGACAATCACCATAATGTGGAGGTAGCACTATTGGAAAGGTTGAGAAGCTCTGTTACTGGTTTCACATCCAAAATTATAAACCTATAAATCTATTAAAGCTTTAAATTGTGACTGCACTTCTTTCCTATCCGTCTTGAAAACTATCTCATCTTCTTACATCTTCTTGTGCTCCTTTTCATCAAAATGCAGGTGATTTCTTCCTGTATGTTATTCTCCATTTTATTATTTCTGTGGGTATTTATTCATATGTACATTACAAATCTTGAAGAGTAATTATATTACTATTGTCTAAAATGCATAAGAAGCAAATTATTTCATAAAAGTCAGCTGGGCAGTGGTGGCGCGTGTCTTTAATCTCAGCACTTGGGAGGCAGAGGCAGACGTATTTCTGAGTTCAAGGCCAGCCTGGTCTACAGAGTGAGTTCCAGGACAGCCAAAGGCTACACAGAGAAACCTGTCTCAAAAACAAACAAACAGAAAACAAACAAACAAAACATAAAAGTCTAAGCAATATTGCAGTGTTAGTTTGGGAATGCAAAGCAATATCTGAAAGTTTGAAGTCCTCAGTTAATGTGGGTTGTTGACATGGCCGAGGTTTAACATCAGACACACAGTAAGGCTCAGAAAGAAGTAGAAAAATCTTGTCTCTGTGTTGATGTGGACATGTGGGCAGATGCCCAGAACCATCCTTGAGATTGAGAGGGGTTCTGAGAAAAAGAGGTGTCTGAGAGCAGTGAAAAGAATGAATCAAAGTCAAGTCATGGATTCAAGCTGACAACCTGTGCTTTGCTTGCTATTCTAAGAGATCTCTGCTCAATTCCTATTTGCTGACTTGCGTGTGTGTGTGTGTGTGTGTGTGTGTGTGTGTGTGTGTGTGTGTGTAAGGGTGTGTGCATCAGTTCTTCAAGCAGTTCTCTCTTTTTATCTTAAAGAGTTCTCTGAATAGCTGCTCACCTCCAGCAGAACATAGGACCATTCTTCGATTTTACATATCAATCTAGTCATTTATGCCATGTTTCCTTTTGATTATCTTATAAATCAACATCCCTGAACTTAAGCCCTTTGATTCTTAATACATAGCAAGCTTACATTTTTTTCTTAACATTGCAAAAGAATTGAGAAATCTGTCTGACTTTGTTAAGCACAAACAATAAGCTACTTGGGGGGGGGACAATGCCCTGAAATTACCATTTCTACTATACCTGGGCCTAACCTTCTGTCCTAGACTGACTTTGAACTCAGGAACCTGCCTGCCTTTGTATCTGCCTGCCTTTCTATCTTTATGACAAGCTGGCTCATTAATGTTGCTGCCTTTCTTGTTCCTTTGATGTAGGCTTCTCATAATTAATATTGTATCTTTATATTTTGCATAGTTGAAAAATTATATATGCTTTAAATTCATATATTTGGAGCTCTTTCCTATAGGTTTAAGGGCTGTCCTGAAGGTACCACTGTTTATCATTTTGCTGAGACATAACCACACCCTCAACTCCTGGACTCCACACTGTTTCTAGTTAGCATAGGGTTATTAATATTAACCTGGAGGTCACTACTCAGAGGAATGTGAAGTATGTTCATTACTATACAAATAAACCTGATGCCCGATGCAGCCATTGGCACTTGTGGAAGCAAACTTCAGGACTGTCTCACAAGGGTGAGAACCATATTACTTTGTCCCCACCAGGGCCATACCTAGATCAGCAGTCAGAAAGGTCTGTCATAGCTTTGTATCCCCTAAGACCTCTCCCCTAGAGACTGCTCCTACAAAATTAGCTAAAACTGTGTCATTGATCCCTTGAACTGTGTCAAAAACCCTGCCACCTTATTTATCTGTGTACAATAGCCCTGCCTAACTAGTCCATGTGTATACACCAATCCCACCTTTTTGGTTCAACTGGATAATATAAAGAGGAGCTTCTAGGGGTATGAGGTTTTGAATTGGAGATCCCACATTAACCAAGTCCCACTTTTCTATGTATTTGTATGTTTGTCCTTTCATCATTCCCTCACCTCCCAAATTCAGGATCATACTTAGAATTTTGCTGGATATGGCAGATAATCTTCTGGGAATAATTCAAATTGCTGGCTTAGATAATTAAATAAATTTAAATGCTAAACATGCCAAATATTTCTGAAAAAGAAATTAGAATCAAAAGCATACAGCCATAGGTAACTCTGGTCCTTACAATTCATTACTGAAGTTTAGAGAAATGGTTATTACTGACAATTTAACCATCCTCTATGATCTTTTTCTATGTCATCCCCAGTCATCTACTTTTCACCAGTTGTGGTTCTATACAGTTGTATGAGACCAGAAGGAAAAATGTTTGGAATTCCTTAGGTGCCATAATGAAAATATAATATAACATATCTGTACTGTGTTGGTATTGAGAGGTCTTGCAACCCTGTGGATTGCTTCTTTTTAATGTCACTAGCAGCAAAAAAGTGATGACTTTTGATTTTTCCCAAAATTATTACCTAGCTTTATTTTAATGTGAAGAAATCTACAAGTGAGATATAAGCCCAAGTATTATACAATGATGAGTATATAACTCAAGAAATTAAAGTAACAAGCACATGAAAATGTGCATAGCATGAGTTTCTCATGAATTCCAGTGAAGCCACTGAGAAATGAGTATCTCACTTTCCTTCACTGGTTTTGGAGCAAAGTTTTGCCATTTGTAATGGAGTCTGTCTGACCCTATCTCATGATATCTCAATATCAGATCATTCCATTCCATTGTCATTATATTTATCTCTAATGATACAGTACAATATTGTTACTGAGTTCGCATGCCAGTAAAGAAATCATTAAAAGATGACTGAATATAAGCCACTTTCCTCCTGGATAAATTTGTGAGATTCTTAACTGGAAACTTTGTCTGCCAGTATAAATGTTTAAATGCCCAAGTTACACTTTTTTTCACCATGTTCTTATTTTTTATGTTATAACTGTAAGATGTTTATTTTCACATATGTCTGTCTTTATAAAAACCAGAATACAAACAAGAACTTCTGAAGCTATTTCCAGAAACCTGTCAAAATAATACAAGATTTGCAGACATTAAAAATAATATGAAATAAATTATCTCAATGTGAAAGGACCATTTGTTCTCTAATCATCTATTGTCATTATTTGAAACATTACTTGAATTTCAATTATAGTAAAAGATTTCTCAAATTTAACTCTCATGTTATTCTATTTGATTTTGTGAGATATGTTAGCAAACACTGGGAAATATAATTTAGAGTAAGGTAAACTGGATAACATCTAAAAGCCAATCTACTTACATAATGTTCACATCAGATAATATGGTTTAGTTTTTAATCTAGTAGTAATGGCATTAAGTATCATGGTTGAAGGTAATTATATAAAGGAATTTAATTTTTATTGCATTAAATGGTTTTAAGATTCTTTTTATCCTAGAAAATAACTTTTGTTTTGGTGTTTTACTGTAGAATATGGAGAAAAGGACATGAATTCAATATTCATATTACTATCACTAAGACATTCAGAATCTAAATATTTATCCATTTCTTCTTGGAGAAGAAAGTGAGTTAAATTACTTAGCTTTGAGTATTAAATGCCTCACCCCCCCCCACACACACATACACGTACAAAATGAAGATCCTTTTTGAAACCCTGCTACTATTGACCTTACATCATCAAAATTCTGAGCATGGCTTCCTTTGCCAAAAACATTTTGTCATTTTCTAAAATACAATTGCACAATGACATATTAAGAACAACCCAAAATCCAATGGAATGGAAGTTTGTCTTCCAATGGCCAGTGTCTACAGAAAACAAGATTATGTTTTAATATGAGTGATTTTAGTTACTTTAGTATCATGCTGGTATATGAAAACCTAATTTCAGTATTACTCTAGCCTAAATAAAATGTAAATATATTAACTGTAAGTTGATCAGTCAATAATAGCATCTTAGATACCCAACTCCTTGATAGCAAATGTCACATCAACAAATTTATCTGAACAAATTCCACTTTTTTATCATAGCATTCTATTTTTTGTTGTATTTTTAATGCTTCACTGTTACCAGTTATCATATTTTTCTCCATTGCATACTCAGATTTATAAATAAAATTTATTGTAAATAATATCCAATTTTATGACTTAAATCAATCTGAATACGAGTAACTGAAGTTGTTTATCAGGTTTAGAGTTCTCTGGTAGAAGTTTTGTGGTCACTTAAATATACTATGGTATAATCTGCAAATAGTGATGTTTTGACTTCTTCCTTTATATTTGTATTCTCTTGACATTTTTGTTGTCTAATTGCTCTGGTTAGAACATCCAGTACTGTATTGAATAGGTAGTGTGAGAGTAGACAACATTGTCTAGTCCCTGATTTTAGTGGGATTGCTTCAAGTTTCTCTCCAGTTAGTTTGAAGTTGGCTACTGGTTTGCTGTATATTGTTTTTACTATGTTTAGGTATGGGCCGTGAATTCCTGATCTTTCAAGACTTTTAACATGAAGGAATTTTGAATTTTGTCAAATGATTTCTCAGCATCTAGTGAGATGACCATGTGGTGTTTTTCTTTGAGTTTGTTTATATAGTGGATTATATTGATGGATTTCCAAATACTGAACCATCTTAGAAGATGCTCCAAAATATAACAATGGCATGTGCTCTACTATGTTCATAACAGCCTTATTTATAATAGCTAGAAGTTGGAAAGAACCCAGATGTCCTTCAACAGAGGAATGGATACAAAAAATGTGGTACATTTACACAATGGAATATTAGTCAGCTACTAAAAACAATGAATTTGAAAAATTCTTAGGTAAATGGATGGAACTAGAACATATCATCCTGAGTGAGGTAACCCAATCACAAAAGAACACATATGGTATTTACTCACTATTGGATATTAGCCCAGAAGCTTACAATACCCAAGATTCAATTCACAGACCACGTGAAGCTCATGAACAAGGAAGACCAAGTGTGGGTGCTTCAGTCCTTCTTAGAAGGAGTAACAAAATACTCAAGGGAGCAAATATGGAGACAAAGTGTGGAACAGAAATTGAAGAAGGGGCTGTCTGGAGACCATTCCACCTGGATATCCATACCATGTGCAGTCACCAAAGGTAGAGGCTGATGTGGATGTCAGGAAGTGCATGCTGATAGGAGCCTGCTATAGTTGTTTACTTAGAGGTCTGCCAGAGTCTGACATATTCAGAGGCAGATGCTCACAGCTAATCATTGAACTGATCAAGGGATTCCCAGTGGAGGAGTTAGAGAGGAAACTAAATGAGCTGGAAGGGTGTGTGGCTCCATAAGGAGAACAACAATACAAACTAACCAGAGCTCCCAGGATCTAAAACACCAGCCTGGGAGCACATAGGGAGGGACCCATGGCTCCAGCTGTATATGTAGGGGAGATGTTAATATTAAGTGACTTGGCTTTCTGTACCCTACCACTTGACACACATTCTCTTTTCCAAATGCTTTGAAACTATTAGGGCACAGAAGATACAACTGAAATGATTGCCAATCCACTTCTGCATATTCAAAGTAAAAATGAAATATTTCAATTAAGAGTAATACAAAAATATGAATTTGTGTTATATCCATTAGTATGATAAGAGACATTATTCTTAAATAAAATGTTGTCCACTAATTGGTTTTCTATAAGAAATACTAAAGAAACATTGATGAAAACATAAGGACCATATACCATCATTTAAAAAAATCACCTTTACTTAGCACATGAGGTATTTTTTATTTTAGAATTTGTTTTGTAAGAATTTCTCAATGAAGATATAATCTTCTGATTTAAACTCTTGTGTGTTCATTCACATTCATGTGGACTGATAATCTGAGAATCAACAACATAGATGAGCAGTGCTACAGAGCAAGAAAAGAAATGGACTAGATTAAGAGATTTTAATATGAACCTGAGTATACATTTAACAAATCAACAGAGTAATAGTTACATAATGTTCCTATGTGTATATCTAATGATACAAATAGCTAAAATTAGTCTACATTAATAAGCATAATACTACAATAAAAAATAAATGAGAAAACTATTATCATATACAATAAGAATTATTTTATAAATGGGTGTGTTCTGTCTATAATCAAGAAAAATGTTAATGAGCTAACTTAGAAGTTCCTAAAATAGTCTGTTAGTTGAGTTCAATTGTTTAAATAATTGTGTAAGTTATAATTAAATTAGCACTTTAATTGTGTGCTTTATATCAACTTTACATGTGTCTTCTAGCTCTTCTTATACAGAATGTAAATGATTTATCTGTTTGTAATATCTAATATAAAATAAAAATATTAGAGAGAATAAAGTTATAAAAATGTACTTTAGTAGCAAAAATATATAAACTCTGTAGAAGAATGCATGTATCCACGTGTACATATACTCATACTCACACATTATACAATTCTCATGTGTCTTTCTATGCATATACCCTTGCATAAGTCTAGGTTAAAGAATCTAAATGTAAGGCTAATTGAATTGTTACATAAATAATCAATAATTATAGAAATGCAAAGTTTTACCAAGTAGTTACAGAAAAGTAGTTGAAGAAACAGCATTTAGGAATTGTGGGGGAAAAACAGAGCTGATTAATTGATTGCAGATGATGTAAAACTTGAAGGAGTGAGTGACAGAAAAGGAGAAAACTGAAAATTTGAAGCAGATAAAGTAATAATGTTACTTATAATGAAATGAAATCTGAACAACACAGGAAAGAAATAGCAGGAAATAAAAAGAATAGAGAGCATGTCAGAAGTGAACAGAAAATAAAGAATTCCAGCCTGGCAAGTAAACATTTGCTCTCAGGACTAGCATCATGTCTCTGAGACTTTGACAATTTGGTTGTGGCTTCAGGTGTCCTGGAGCCTTACTAAACAAAAAGAAGCTCACTTTATGTTTACACTATACCCTCTTGGGATGGAAACAGAATGGCTTATTGAGCATGACATATATCTGTTTAATAAGTAAGATGAGAAGCATAAATCAGTCATAGGCTACATTTCAGTGATTCTCAACCTTTCTCATGATGAGACTCTGTAATACAATTCTTCATGTGGTGACTTCCAATCATAAAATTATTTTGTTACTACCTTATAACTTTAATTATGCTATTGTTGTAAATCATTAATGAAAATGTCTGTTGCACACGATATCAAATTGGTCAGGACTCCGACACTGAGAACTACTTGTCTAGAACATTTGGTTCAACTGAGAATCAAGTGAGAAGCCAGGGACTCCTTTCGCTTGTAGCAACAATACCAGAAGACATAGATCAGTAGGATGCTGGGTAGAAGTATTTTATATCTGAAATTTCCTCTCTCAACAATCTAAGCAAAACACTGATCAGAGCCAAGCCATAGATTATTGCCAGTGAGCATAGATGTAAGTGTACATATTAGAGCAATTATTGAGATTAACACAGATATTAATGACAAAAATAGAGGTATTAACAGAGGTTTATCCAAGTTGTGTAACAAGTTATATGAACTTGGTGTTTTAATAATAGATTTACATAATAAATCTAGATTATAGATAATGTACCTATTACATCATGTGTTGTAATTTTCACAATCATTGAAGTTTCACCAAATCTAATTTTAAAAGTTATGATTTAACATCATGGGTATTTTTACCAGCTCATAGTTTTTTATTTTTAATGAACTTTTCACACAGTAAAAAATGCTTTGACATTATGAAAATGAAACAAAACAGATAAACCAAAAGATAATGCTTAAGTGGTTATAAAGAAGTAAATATCAACTGAGTTTAGGCCCATTTACTTAAAAGTGTGAAATTACTGGTCAAAATTATTGTTGAAATTACTGATAATAACATACAGGAATAATATGGCATTATTACATTTGAAAATTGTAACAACTAAGAAGACAATTCAAAACAACACTACAATATCATAAAAACTTCCAAATAAATAGGTATGGTGCCTCCTTCATTGGAAAACAAAACACACAAAAATAGTTAACAATCTGTATTTTGACACAACAGTGTGAATATTAGTGCATTAAAATTGTAAGCTTCATTTAGATATAAAGATTTGATTTGCCATTATTTGTATGAGGTGATGAAACAAAGTTATTAGCAATATTGGTGTTGCTTAATGTTTTTATTAAGAGCAACTACTCAGTTAAAAAATGCAATAGTATTAACATGATCTAAATTTGACACAATTATAAGCAAAATGGCAAAAAGCCAAGGTAACTTGTTTGATCATTTTAATTATTCATAGCTGATATAGAAATGTTAAGTAATATTTTATTAATATTTGTTAAGAATAAATGATAAAACAAATATGAGAAGTCAAAATTACAATTGCAGGAAGTACAAAGTTATGTTTCAAAATGTAATAATAGTCACTAAAAAGTGGGTGCTTTGCTTAATGTATAATTTCCAAGTTTATTTTTGGAACACCTAATAAAAGGGGTAAAATATTCTGAATTTTTCTTTCTAAAATAAAATTTACTCAAAATATATGGAATCAGAATCTACTTATTTCATTAAGCAATAATAAAAACTAAATTGTACCTTGCAATATAAATTATTAAAATTCTTTGTGAAGAGATGATACCATGCCATCTCTGGATTCATTTTGAATAAACTTTAAAATGAATAATCTAAATTTGCTGAAATTGCTTTAAAATCTCTTCTGGGAACAAGACTTCCAGGAATACAATCTCTCTGAAACTGATTTTTGTATTCTGAATAACATTATGATAAAAATATATTTTAAAAAAGATGAGTTGTATATTATTCCATCTGAGTGCATTGCTCTCCAGACAGCCCATAGTGGATCATGAACAAGCACAATTTGATTTCATTTGTCATAATACAAACTTAAAATGATGACAGAGCCTGTGCTCATGTTAGCATCTAGTGTGGGAGAATGACCCTGTACCCTGAACCTTTCCTTTGATTATGAATAATCAACTCTTAAAAAGTATATTTCCAACTGGAATTGCCTATATATATTTTAGAAAAAAAGGGTTATTTCTGAATTCTTTTGAATAATATTTTTATGTAATATCTGTCCTAAATAAATTTAATAATTAGTGTATTATTGCTGTTGAAAAAAAACACTTATAATCCAATATATGCTATTTGTATTAACAATGAAATATTCTTACCAATTTTAATGATAAAAACTATCAAAGTTAACAAAGAAAGATGAATTAATCCAATCTATCTGTAATAAAAGATTATACTTTATGGATATGACTACTGTTCAATGGTTAATCACTATATAATTCATGCTACAAAGAATGATAATACTTGGGCATATATTTTATTTTGTTATTTTTATTTTAATTCCTTTTATAGTAAATTGTCTTTATTAAAGACTTATTTTTATCACTTTTAGTCACGTGTGGGTTGAATATGGGGATTCCTTTGTGAACACGTGTTTCTATGATGCTCAATTGCCCCCTTCACTCCTAATGAACATCTGTTTAACTCATCCCCTTCTATATGATTGGTTTTTGAAGAGTGGCAGGAGAACATTATTAAAAAACTGAAATAATACATCTCAGAAATAAATTTACCTTTAAGAGTGACAGTAAACCAAATGTGTAAAGATTCCATTTGATTGTGCTCATATAATTTAATTTGGTTCCTTGAATTAGCACATGTGGAGATTATTTATAGTAACATGGCCAATTTACCAGTGTCCAAAGGACTTAAGGGGATGGAGCTTACCTTATGAGCAAAAAGTGACTGCTAATTGTAGTCAAAGAGAAATGGTCTTCATGAACTCCTTCTCCATTCATAGTGGAATTTTAATGGGCCCAATATTTTGTGGATTTTATACAGATAAAATCTCCTGTCTTATATTTATTATGCAATGCTCATGTTCTTCCCAGAATGCAAATTTGTAGAGAACTCCCCTTTCAGCTGACTTTTCATACTTTCTGCTTTCTCTTCTAGGATATTTCTGGGATTTGATAGTGGTGATAGAAATTATTATTTGTGTTTGATTGCTCAAGTATTCAGCTACTTTTAGCACTTTAAGCATTGCAAGTTTCCGTATTTATTGCATTAAACTACAAAAAGGAGCTTCTCATCCTGCCTGAGCTCAGAACTTATGAGTATAGACAAAGATTTTCAAAGCTGTGTGATACTAGGAAACATGTCTAGTAAATAATGAGTATGAGGAGGTAGAGAAAGAGGAAGAAGAAGAGGAAAAAAGGAGGAAGAGAAGGAAGAAAAGAGGTGGAGGAAGAGAAGGGGGATGAAGAGGAGGAGGGGAAAGGGCAAAAGTGAAAGAAAATTCAACACTATGTATGGAACATCCCCAGCCAGAGGGTTTTAACTAGGGTTACAGTGGCAAGCATGAATGTCTTTCTGTGGAATTCAATCATACTGTGGAATTCATTCATCAACTGGTTGATGACCTACATAACATGATTCTACTACTGCACAATTCACAAGTAAAATAATACAGACATTAATACTCAAACACATACTCCACACAAAGATTTCTACATAATTAAAACATTCACTATCCAGTTTTTTTGATATTTCATTTACATTTCAGATGCCATCCCCTTTCCCCAATTCCCCTCCCTAGAAAACCCCTATCCCATGCCCCCTTTTCCTTTTTGCTTTTATACATTTTTTTTAAATGCTAATCAAAGGCTTTATAAGTTTGGTAATGCTCAGTCAGAAGTGTAACCTAATACCCAACCTGGATATATTAACTATCTTTGACTGGTGGAGACACATGAACATCTGCCTCCATGTCCCCTTCTCTCCTTCTCTCTCTTTCTCTCTCTCATCACCTAGCTTCTCCTCTCCTTCTTCTCCTCCTCTCCTTACTCCTTGTCTTCCTCTACATACTCCTCCTACCTTAGCTCCTCCTACATATCACCCTTCCTGTTAAAATAAAACTTTTCTCTCAAAACACAATTAGAGCATAATTATACCAATTTGTACCAGTGAGGTACAAGATAGTCCTAATATCCAGTCCATCATTTTGTTGACTAACCAGAACCTCTGTCATCTCTCCTTACTAAAACATTAAGTTCTAAACCTGGCATTTTTCTTGGCTTTAGAATGAATGTCAGCTGAAAACCATCCACTCAAATCTTTTTTCTCAAAGTAAATAGCCAGGATTGGCTATGAGACTATAAGTTTTCAACCCTGTCAGAAATCCAGAATGACTGAGTTAACTGAAATTATGGGAAGCACAAAGCATAGCTTCTAAATCATAACCAATTAATAGAGACAGCTGAACACCTGGACAGTCCCTATACTACAAAATGTTGGAACATCTGATCTTCAGCCTTCTGGCCCAGGATCAACTGACAGACCTTCTGCCCCTCTCCCGAATCTGAGGCCTGGTTCAGACCCGCACCAAGTCTGCTCCTTCCTGGACACTGGACTCCTCCTGAGACATCCTAGAGGGCCCACTGAACCCAGAGTCCTAGAGGGCCCACTGAACCCAGAGTCATAGGTAAGAAGACTCAAACATTGTCCTACTCCCATAGCTGGGTGAGGGGAGCGCTCAGATTCCAGCAGAAACCCAAGTCTGCCCCTGCGGAGTGGTGTTCCCCTTCCACCCCTTTCCCGAATCTGAGGCCTGGTGCAGACCTGTGCCAAGCGTGGACACTGAACTTCTCCCTAGACAACCTAGAGGGTTCACTGAACCCAGAGTGGTAGAGGGTCCACTGAACCCAGAGTAGCAGAGGAACAACTGAACTCAGAGTGACAAACAACATATCCCAAGACATCCTAGAGGAACCACTGCACTCAGAGCAGTGGACACCTTATCCTGAGACATCCTAGAGGAGACACTGCACCCAGAACAGCAAACACCTAGCTGGTCTGCTACCTTGGAGGCACCATATCCTGAGGCATCCAAGAGGTACCACTGTACTCAGAGCAGCTGGAGAAGATTACAGAAACATCTAGACCCCGAGGAGATCAGACACAAGCAAGATAACTGGAAAGGCAGGCTTCAGTCAGAGACAGCAGGTACAGGTAGAGCTAGAGTTAACCAGATGGCGAAAGGCAAGCGCAAGAATGTAAGCAACAGAATCCAAAGTTACATGGCATCATCAGAACCCAGTTCTCCCATCATAGCAAGCACTGAACACCCTATCACACTGAAATAGCAGGATTCAGAATTAAAATCCCTTCTCATGACGATGATAGAGGACTTTAAGAAGATCATAAATAACACTCTCAAAGAATTTAAGGAAAACACTGGTAGACAGAAGCTCTTAAAGAGGAAACACAAAAATCCCTTAATGAATTGCAAGAAAACACAACCAAACAGGAGAAGAAATTAAACAAAACCATCCAAGATCTAAAAATGGAAGTAGAAACAATAAAGAAATCAAAAAAAAAAAAAAAAAAAAGATCAGGAGTCATAGTCAAGTATCACCAACAGAATACAAGAGATAGAAGAGAGATTCACATGTGCAGAAGATACCGTGGAAAACATTGACACAACCATCTGCAAAATACAAAAAGCTACTAACCCAAAACATACAGGAAATTTAAGACACAATGAGAAGGCCAAACCTAAGTATAATAGGTATAGATGAGGCGGAAGACTCCCAACTTAAAAGATCAGTAAATATCTTCAACAAAATTATAGAGGAAAACTTCTCTAACCTAAAGAAAGAGATGTCCATAAATATACAAGAAGCCTACAGAACTCCAAATAGTTTAGACCAGAAAAGAAATAACCCCACCACATAATAATCAAAACATCAAATATACAAAACAAAGAAAAAGCACTATCCAGTTTTAATTATACGAAGTATCAGCTACAGACTGTCATTTTCAGGTCAGTTACATATTGTGGTTCTTTTTGTCATTTCATCAGCTGATTATAGGTAAGAATGCTATGTCATGAATTTGAAAGTTTTTGCTTCATTGGAGTGCAATTGTCCAGGGGTTCTCAACCAACTTGTAGGCTGGGACCCCTTTGGAGTTCACATATCAAATATCCTGAATACCAGATATTTACATTATAATCCATAACAGTAGCAAAATTGCAGTTCACAGGGATAAACAAAATAATTTTGTGGTTGGGGCACGCCACAATATGAGGAACTGTATTAAGGGATCACAGCATTTGGAAGGTTGAGAACTACTGAATTAGACTGATCTACCACTTAACTACTTCTTTCAACCATGTTCAACTCTCCCACAAGCCACCCTCACTGGTTATTAAGATTGCAATACTTTAACCTTTATTCAAACTCTGACTTTTGTTTTATCTCAAATATGCTTAGACCTCTAAGTAGTCACTTACCTAAATCACTTGTACTTTCAAGGCCTTGATTTTGTCTCATCCTGTTCATGATAATTGTCATGAACTACATACCTGCATCTTTTAAGAGAAACTCTTTCCTTCCTTTATTTTATTTTAAAGCCTATATTACTTTCTGATGCCTTGTGACATTATATTTACTTTCTTGCTCTTTCTTTCTCTTTAATAAGTTTCTCAAGAGTTAAGCATCATTTTTGATTTATTCTAGTGATTTGTGTATATATACATTTTGAGAATATCAATACATATTTTTAATTTTTTAAAAAATATTTATATATTCATCTTATGTCCCAATATTAGTCCCTCATCTAATCCCAGTACCCACTCACATTGAACATCCCCTCATTACTCCCTCCCCTTCTCCTTTGAGAAGGGGGAGTTCCCTTCTGCTTATTATTACCCCGTTCCACTAACCTTTAACCCTCTCATCACATCGAGTCACTGCAAAACTAGGTACATCCTCTCCCACTGAGGCCCAATTACAGAAATGGGATTCACAGGCAGGTAGGCAAAAGATTTAGGGATAATATGTATGTGAGTTGCTGGAGGACCCATATTAAGGCCAACAGCATATCTACTACATATGTACAGGAGGCCTAGATCTAGCCCACGCTCTCTCTTTTTGTTGTGATTCAGTCTCTGGAAGTTCACAAGGTCCAGGTTAGTTGGCTTATGTTCCTATGTAGTCTGTGTCCTCTTTGGGTCCCTCAATTTGCCTCCCCCAACTCTTCCATAAGACTTCCTGACCTCCATCTAATGCTTGGTTGTGGATCTCTGCATCTACTTCCATTGGCTGCTGAATAGAACCTCTCAGAGGACAATTTTGCCAGGTTCTTGTCTGCAAGCATAACAGAGTATCATTAATAGTGTCTGGAATTGGTTCTTGGGAGTCTGTGGGTTGATTCTAGCTGAGACTCATAGCAGTAGGTGATATGGATCCAGAAGTGGCCACCTCCTGTAGACAGGCAAAACTCACAGTGGAGGAATAAGGACAGCAGCCCTCCCACAAAACCTTCAGCCCAAAATGTGTCCTGATTACCAGATGTGCAGGGACAAAGATAGAACAAGGGACTGACCAATGACTGACCCAACCAATGACTGACACAACTTGAGTATCTATATTTTTAAACAAATACTATACATTTAATATGTTTGCTGAAGCATCTGATTAGTAATAAGTTACAATATTACATTTTCTTTCCTTGTGAATAAAAATAACATTAAATGAAGAACAAAAGTCCTGAGTCTAGACATTGGCAGCCTTAAGTTGTCAGCTTTCCCTATTTATGCTTTCTGAGGATCCTACAGATTATCCTCTCCACCATCAAGATTCCTTCTCCATTCCCTCCAACTTCATTGCTATGTCCTAGCTCCAAATTGGGCAGACACCCCCTGCTCAAGCACAGGCAATGTCGGTCAGATGACAAGGTATGCTGCCTTCTGGCTTTCTCTCTGCTTTCTTCAAAAAAAAAATTATTTTCAGGGTCACCACTAGTGCTTCAACATGCAACATATCATGTCCCACTTGATTCTACTTCCCCAGCAAAGCATGCCACTTTCACACAACAACCAAGTAGGCCAAAAATATAGGCAATGTACAAACAACATATGCTCAGAAATCCCAAAGAGAATATAGAACTCAAGGAGCAAAACACCCTCATAACAAAAACAAACCTAGAAGATACAATAGAAGAATTGGATACATCAGTAAAATAAAGTGTTAAATCTAAAGAGTTCCTGACACAAATATGGAGGAAATAGTGGACACTGTGAAGACATTAAACCTAAAAGTAATAGGAATAGTGAAATGAGAAATTTACTAGCTCTAAGGCCTAAATGTTATTTTCAACAAAATCATAGAAGAAATACTTTCAAACCAAAAGAAGGAAACCCCTATAAAGGTACAAGAAGGATACAGACTTCCAAATAGATGGAACCAGAAAAGAAAGTCCCCTTGCCACATAGTAATCAAGATACTAAACATAAAAAACAAAGAAAAATATTAAAAGGTGCAAAAGAAAATGACCAAATAACATATAAAGGCAGATCTATTAGAATTACACTTGATTTTTCCATTGAGACTGTAAAAGTCAGAAGAGATTGAACAGACATGCTAAAGACTCTAAAATGCCACAAATGCCAGTCCATATCACTATATCCAGAAAAAACTTTCAAACACTGTGGATGGAGAAAATAAGATAGCCTATTATAAAGTTTAATTTAAACAATATCTATCTATAAATTAGGCATTACAGAAGGTGCTTGAACATAAAAAGAAAATAATCTCAACCAGCAAAGACAAAAGAAAAGAAAAACACACACAAATACAACACCATCACCAACACTACCACCAACCACCACCACCACCAACACAACAAAAGATAAAATTACATAGACTAACAGAATGCATATGAAAACAGCATGTATCTTTCTGCTGCATCCAAGAAACAGATCTCAACATCAAAGATAGATATCACCTTGTATTAAAGAGTTAAAAAAAATATATTCCAAGAAAAAGACTAAGAAGCAAATTGGTATAGCCATTTTAATAGGGAACAAAATAAACTTTCAAATAAAATTAATCAAAAGAAATGATAAGGACACTACATATTCAAAACAAAATAACAAAATAAACAAAAAAACAAACCAAAACAGATGATTCATAAAGATGACATTCAGTTCTTAACATCAGTATACCCACTTTGGTAAAAGAAACACTATTACAGTTTAAATCACATATTGACTCTCACATACTGGTAGTAGGAGACTTCAAATGTACATGTTATCCAGACAAAAAAAAAATAAAGAAAGAAATGTTAGACCTAACAGAATTTATAAGTCAAATGAACCTAAGAGATATTCAGAGAACATCTCACCCAACCATAAAGGAACATATCAGCTTTTTCTTAGCACCTCATAGAACTTTCTTCAAAAATTAACCATGTACTCAGTAACTAAGCAAGTCACATCAAATATATGAAGATTGATGAACCTTATCAGACCACTAAGAAGGATTAAAGCTGAATTTTAACAACAAAACCAACAGAAATCGTACAAACTCATGGAAACTAAATAACACTCTACTGAATGATATATGAGTTAAGGCTTAAAAAAAAATTAAAAACTTCCTAAAAATCATTGAAAATGAATTTATAATATACGCAAACTTGTGAGACACAATGAAACCAGTGGTAAGAAAAAAATTCATAGTACAAAGCACCTATATCAAGAAATTGGAGAGGTCTCATACTAGCAACTAAATAGCACACCTGAAAGTTCTAGAACAAAAAGAACCAAGCTAACCTAAGAGGAATTAGGTACAAAAAAAGTCTTAATTGTGGGTTGAAATTAATAATATAAAACAAAGAGAACAATAAAAAGAGTCAATGATAGAAAGAGTTGGTTTTTTGAGAAAATCAACAAAATAGTCCAACCCTTATACAAATTAATGAAAGACAGAGAGAGAATGTTCAAATTGAAAAAATTGAAAAACAAGAAAGGACATAACAGACATGAAGGAATTTGAGAGAATCTTAAAGACATACTTAAGACTTGTATTCCATCCCATCATATTGGAAAAAATCTAAAAGAAATGAATAATTTTCTTTTTCTTCCTTTTTTTAAATTGGGTATTATATTTACATTTCAAATTTTATCCCCTTTCTCCATTCACTCCACCACCAAGAAACACCTTATCCCATCCCCACTCCTCCTGCTTCTATGAGGGTGTGTCCCCACCTACCCCCCACTCCCATCTCCCCACCCTCAAATTCCCCCCTACTCAGGGTTTAGCCTAAATGGGACCAAAGATCCCATCTCCCACCTATGCCCAACAAGACCATCCTCCCCTACATATACAGCTGGAGTCATGGGTCTTTCCCTATGTGCTCCTAGGCTCGTGGTTTAGACCCTGGGGAGCTCTGGTTGGTTGGTATTGTTGCTCTCCTCATGGGGCCACCAAAGCTTTCACCTCTGTCAGTCTTCTCTCTAAATTCTCCATTTGGAATCCTTGATCAGATCACTGGTAAGCTGTGTGCATTTGCCTCTGGGTATGTCAGACTCTGGGGGACCTCTAAGGAGACAGCCATATCAGTCTCCTGTCAGCATGCACTTCCAGACATCCATATCAGTGTCTATCTCTGGTGACTGCACATGGGATGAATACCCAGGTGGAATGGTCTCCAGACGACCCCTCCTTCAGTTTCTGTCTCACACTTTGTCTCCATATTTGCTCCCTTGGGTATTTTGTTACTCCTTCTAAGTAAGACGGAAGCATCTACACTTGTTCTTCCTTCTTCATGAGCTTCATGTGGTTTGTTAGTTGAATCTTGGCTGTTTCAAGCTTTTGGGCTAATATCTGCTTATCAGTGAGTAAATACCATGTATGTTCATTTGTGATTGGGTTACCTCACTCTGGATGATATTTTCTAGTTCCATCCATTTACCTAAGAATTTCTCAAATTCATTATTTTTAAGAGATGAGTAATATTCCAATGTGTTAATATACCACATTTTTTTTGCATCCATTCCTCTGTTGAAGGACATCTGGGTTCTTTCCAGCTTCCCGCTATTATAAATAAGGCTGGTATGAACATAGTGGAGCATATGTCCTTGTTATATGTTGGAGCATTTTCTGGGTATATGCCCAGGAGTGGTATAGCTGGGTCCTCAGGTAGTGCTATGTCCAATTTTCTGAGGAACTGCCAGACTCATTTCCAGAGTGATTGTACCAGCTTGAAACCCCACCAAACAATGGATGAGTATTTCTCTTTCTCCACATCCTTGCCAGCATCTACTATCAATTGATTTTTTGATCTTAGCCATTCTGACTGGTGTGAGGTGGTATCTCAGGATTGTTTTGATTTGCATTTCCCTGATGACTAGGGATGTTGAGCATTTTTTAAGGTGCTTTCTCTGCCATTCAAATTTCTTCTGTTGAGAATTCTTTGTTTAGCTCTGTACTCCATTTTTTAATGGAGTTACGTGGTTGTCTGGAGTCTAATTTCTTGAGTTCTTTGTATATATATATTGGATATTAGCCCTCTATCGGATATAGGATTGTTAATGATCCTTTCCCAATCTGTTGGTTGCCATTTTGTCTTATTGACAGTGTCCTTTGCCTTACAGAAGCTTTGCAATTTGGTGAGGTCCCATTTGTCAATTCTTGATCTTAGAGCATAAGCCATTAGTGCTCTGTTCAGGAACTTTTCCTCTGTGCCTAGGTATTCGAGGGTCTTCCTCATCTTCTCTTCTGTTAGTTTCAGTGCATTTAGTTTTATGTGAAGGTCCTTTATCCACTTGGACTTGAGTTTTGAACAAGGAGATAAGAATGGATCAATTTGCATTCTTCTACATGCTGACCTCCAGTTGAGCCAGTACCATGTGTTGAAAATGCTGCCCTTTTTCCACTGGATGGTTTTAGCTCCTTTGTCAAAGATCAAGTGACCATAGGTGTGTGGGTTCATTTCTGGATCTTCAATTCTATTCCACTGATCTTCCTGCCTGTCTCTGTACCAACACCATGCAGTTTTTATCACTACTGCTCTGTAGTACAGTTTGGGGTCAGGGATGGTGATTCCCCCAGAAGTTCTTTTATTGTTGAGAATAGTTCTTGCTATACTGTTTTTTTTTTATTTTTTTATTCCAAATGAATTTGCAAATTGCTCTTTCTATCTCTATGAAGAATTGATTTGGAATTTTGATGGAAATTGCGTGATAAATATCACATTCCAAGTTAAATCACAATGAATTTAAACAAGTGAAATACACCTATAATGCCTAAGGAAAAAAAATTAGTTACTAAGATTCTCCCAACCAAAAAAAATCCCAGAGTCAGATAGTTTTAGAGAATAATTTAACCAGAATTTCAAAGAGGAGTTAACACCAATACTTTACAAATTATTCCACAAAATATAAAAAGAAAGAATATTGCCCAATTTACTTTATGAGGCAATAGTTACCTTGCTAACCAAACCGCAAGACTTAACAAGGAAAAATTTTCTAGATCATTTTCTATTATGAACATAGATGTAAACTGAGTCAAAAATATTTAAGATCATGTACCATGATTAAGTAAGCTTTATCCAAGAGATGAAGGGATGTTTCAATACATGACTATCAGTTATTATAATCTACCACATAAATAAACTGAATAAAAAAAAAAGCACAGATAATCATCTCATTAGATGGCAAAATAGCCTTTGATAAAATATACCACCACTTCATGACAAAGGACTAGGAGATATACAAAATTTATTTAAATAAAATAAAGGCAATTTACAGAAGGCCTATAGAGGAATTCAAATTAAATATAGAGAAACTCAAAGTAATTCCATTAAAATCAAGAACAAGCCGAGGTTTTTCACTTTCTCCATATCTATTCAATATAGTGCCTGAAGTATAACCTAGAGCAAAAAGACAACTGAAAGTGATCAAGGGAATAGAAAGTATCTTTATTTCCAGGAGATATGATAGCATACATGTACCCTAAAACTTCCACTAGGGAAATTCTATTACTGATAAACAGCAGTGTGGCTGGACATAAAATTAACTCCAAAAATCAGTAGACATCCTACATACAAATGATAAATAGACTAAGAAAGAAATCAAGGAAATAACACCCTTCACAATAGCCTCAAATAATATAAATACCTTGGGGTAACTCTAAGCAAGTAATTGAAAGACTTATATGATAAAAAAAAATTCAAGTATATAAAGAAGAAATTGAACAAGAAGATAGATTTCCCATGCTCATGAATCAATAGTATTTATCATAGTATAAAATGGCCATCCTATTGGACATAATCTACAGATTTAATATAATCCCCATCAAAATTACAACACAATTCTTTGCAGGCCTTGAAAGGATGATTCTTTAGTTCATGTGGAAAAAAATAACAAAACTCAGTATAACTAAAACTATCCTGAACAATTAAAGAACTTCTAGAGGTATGATTTCAAGTAGTACTGAAAAGCTATTGTAATAAAAACATATGGTATTAGCATAAGAACAGACACATTGATCAGTGTAATTAAAAGAAAGACTCAGACACAAATTCACATAACTTATGGACACCTTATTTTGAATAAGGTATCCAAAAATGCACACTGAAAAAACTCATCTTCAACAGCTGATGCTGATAAAATTGGACATCTGCATGTAGAAGATTGGAAATAAAGTCATAGTTATCACCCTGTACAAAATTTAAGTCCAAGTGGATCAAGGACCTCAAAATAAAACCAGGCTTACTGAACCTGATAAAAAGAACACATTAACACAAGAGACAGCTATCTAAACAGAACACAGATAGCATAGGAAGTAAGAACAATGATTCATAAAGATCACATGAAACCGAGAAGCTTCTTTAAGAAAAAGAACAACACCACTGGGCAATGGTGGTGCACGTCTTTAATCCAAGCACTTGGAAGGCAGAGGCAGGCAGATTTCTGAGTTCAAGTCTAGCCTGGTCTACAGAGTGAGTTCCAGGACAGCCAGGACTACACAGAGAAACCCTGTCTCAAAAAAACAAAAACAAAAACAAAAAACAAAAAACAAAAAAAAAAGAAAAGAAGAAAGAAAGAAAAAAGGAAAAGAAAAAGAACAACAATTTTTAATGTAACATCCTACAGAATGGAAAAAGACCTTTACCATACTCTACATATGATAGCAATCTAATATCCAAAATGCATAAAGAACTCAAAAAATTAAATATTATAAAACCAAATAATCCAGTTAAGAAATAGAACACAGATCTAAACAGAAAATTCAAATAGAGAACTTTCAAATGAATGAGATCCTTAGCCATCAGAAAAATGCAAATCCAAACTACTTTGAGATTTCACCTTATACTGTAAGGACAAAATTTGTAATGTGCAGCTTGAAGCAAAAACAAAAATTCATGGTCAGCAAAGACCACCAACAACTTGTTCAAATTAGCCATGATAAAAATACCAAGTTGCTGATTCTCTCCAGGGGCTGGGTGACCAAAAGAAAAAATGAAAAGACATACCCAGACAAACCTAAGTGAGGTATTGGCTATTTGATGTTTACTTTACTCTCCCTCTCTTTCTGGGAGGTCCGAGGTTTCATGGTCAAAAATAATTAGCCGTCCTGCCAGCTCACACATAGCCACTTCTGCAAGTTGCTGATGTTTGAAATGTCCAACCATATGTAACCGCGCCAAATCTTCCCCCCTTTCCCAGCCCCTACCCATTGATATCCCAAATTTCTTGGGGTCTGGGTCGAAGCCTCTATCCCCTGTGTGAGATACGTTTAGACCCAAGGGCCCTTGCCATTAAACTACCTTTTGCAATTGCATCAAGAGGGTCTTTCGTGTGTCCTTGGGTGAATGCTTATGCAGATTTGAGAGAGGGTCCCTCCTTGGGGTCTTTCAATACATGTCAGAATAGCTGTGCTCAATAACACAAGGGTCAGCTCATTCTGGTGAGGCTGTGGATCAATAAAACATTCCTCCATTGCTGGCGGAAGTGCACATTTGTACTTCTGGAAGCTGTTGCTGGTGGTGGTGGTAGTGAGGCTCCTCCCAGTATCTTAGTTTTACAGTGTTTTTAGAGGAAGGGCTTCTCCAACCATCTTCAGTGAAACATATCTTTTAGATTACCTTAGCCTATGTGCATACTTTTATTCAGGGTGGGATTGTATGCACATACTTTATTTGGTGTGAACCAGTGGTATACAAGGACTTTAGAGAGTTGGATGAGTTATCAGGATAAATGAATAAATGAAAATCACTGGTTATAATTTAACATGCTGTGAATGTCTCGTTTGTATGGAGAGCCATTTCAGGAATCCCAGGTACTTCCTGGAGAGGGGCAGGGAGGGGGCTTATGGAGAGAAGAGAAAATCTGTAGGTATGTCAAAGAGTACTCATGTAGAGGATATAGGAGTTCAGGATCCCCAGACAAGCTCAGAGAAAAGAATTCTCTGCTAGTAAAGAGACTCTTCTATTTTGGGGGGAGCTCTGAGGATCATGGTAAACTGTAAACTTAATTAGCAGGTTTTCCCTACATGCTAGTTCTTAAGAGCATTGGAATCAATCGACCTTAAGATCCACTCCTTGGACATCCACACAGACTGCTGAAAATAGAAAGGTCCAGTTGGAGTCTGAATGGAGCCTTTACCCTTTTGTTCTACTCTATTTTGTGAGAAAAGGTACTCTTCAGGCTAAGCAATGAAAAGCCTGAAAAGCAATCCAGCCACAAAACAATAGACCTAAAGTCTGTCCTGCATGCAAGATCAGAAGAGGCATGTGTGGTGCAGAACTTGTAGGAGTGGCCAGCTAATCTTTAGTTTAACATGAGGTCCTTGCCAACAGAGACAGACCACACCTTACACTGGCTGGATGGCTAGGAACCAGGAGATTGGATAGACCTAATAAACACAACTTGCAAAAGATAAATACTAGAAACCAATTAATTGATTTTTATTGATAGTCTGTTATACACGTAGATTGGCAACTTGTCCAGTCATCAGAGAGACTTGGAGCCAGAGACTCACAGCCAGACACTATGTGGAGAGAGAGTCTAAATTTGAAATTTCCATCTGGTTTGTTCTCTTGGAGTTTGGGGAACTCAAATGAAGAAAGGGAGGAACGACTATAGTAGTCAGGCTGGGTAGAAGGTATCAAGAGGACAGGGCCCATGAAATAAATTTTTCAAGGCTTATATGGGCTCATAGAGACTGTTTTGTCCTGTTTGGCTATTGTATCTTGAATCCTGCTGTTTACTGAAGAAGAAATGAAGATGGAGTGGATGTTGAGGAGAGGGGAAGAGAAGGGAAGCTGAAGGAAGAGGAGGGAGGGAAAACTGTGGTCTGTATACCAAGAAACTACATTTTAAAAAAGTATAAAAGATAACAAATTAGACAATTCCAATCCTATATTTAATGCTTATTATTTAATATATATGTTTATAAATTATATATATTCAAAAATCTTTTATTTTGAAACCTTATTAAACTTTGTTTTTGTAATTTGAATGAAAATTGTGTTTGCTTTGTTCCATTTTCTTTTGACAGATATCTGTCAAGTGGTTCATATACACTAAAATTTTAAGTCACCCCAATAACCATACTCTAATTTTTTGGCTTCTAAAAGAATTTCAAGTTCAATGGACATATAGATGTTCGAGGTTTGGGTCAACATATGCAAGGAAATATTCAGCATTTGTCTTTCTGGGCATTGGATACATAGATCAGTATCAATTTTTTCAGTTCTATTTACCTGAAAATTTCCTTATTTTGCTTTTACCACCTGAATAAAGTCCAATTGTGTATGTGTATACTTCCATTATTCATTCATCCATTGAGGGGCATTTGGACTGATATTATTTCACAGTTTTCTTTTTGATCAAATAACAATGAACATGTTTTAGCATCTGCACTGATTAACACCTTTGTAGTAAGAAATCACCTTTTTGGTATATACCAGGAGAGATACTGTGAAGCAACTTCTTAGTTTTATTTCTTATTTTGTTTGTTTGTTTGTTTGTTTGTTTGTTTGAGGTACTTCCACACTGATTTCCATAGTGTCTGCCATTAGAATTTTTATTTCTCAAAACAGATTCTTACATTCTAAAGAGAATAACATTTACATGCATCACACTGAACATACTTTACTGAAACAAAAGTCAATTTTGTCTTAAATGTTATAGTAATTTCTCAGTTGTATATCTAAGTGAAATGTCCTGAGAAGAGAAAACTTTTATACATGTTTCATTTACTTTTGATTCTCAGTAAAGCACACACAAGGGGCGAAAGATGCAGGAGACACAATTTCAGACCATATAACTGATATTACAATGTGTATCACATCGAAATTTCCTGAAGCTCCTTTTTATTTGAATCCTATTTAATAGTTAAACAATAAAGACCACAAGACCAGTTAACTTCATACAGCATGCTCAGATGCCCTGTATTCCTCAATAACTCCTGTTGCTAGAGATCATTTCATGAAAGAAAAGAACAGATTGAGCAGTGATTTTAAAAAAAAAATGAAAGAAGCTTAACTCCAATGAGAATAAATGACTGATACATCTTCAGTTAAGTCTACACTCAGAAGATTCAGGAAAAATCATGAATACAGGACAGGAAGACTGTGAAATCAAGGAGACCAGAGTGTCCATGATTAGTTAGTGTCTTCTACATATGAAAGTGATGTTGCACTGATGAACTCTCAACATGCTTGCCAGAGCAGGATCAACATAATGAGCAAACAGGATTACATGCCAACAGAAACAGGAGAAATTCCAAAGAGGCACATTTCTAAACAAGAGCTACAGGTGGCAAATGCTTACAGAGAAACAATCAAAAGATTGTTTCCTCCAAAAAAAGGCACCCATGTAAACTATTCAACCCAAAATGGTCATCATAGGATGTAGAAGGCAGTTGTACATATATGAAAAGCAGACTGTACTGAAGAGGTGAGTAAGATATATATCTATATGTATATATCTATATTTTTATATCTATATATACATGTTTATAAAGCAGCATAGAAATAAGATAAAACATATATGTTTGAATATTATATGTAGGTTCATAAATAAATACATATACATATGCAAATACAAGTTGCAATTATATTACAAAAGAGATATTATAAAAAAATATGTATATTTTCAAGGGATAAATTAAATTCTAACATACATTTAATTGCCTGTTTCAAATTTGTTATTATTGTAGAGAAATATACTAAAGTCCTGAGTTGAACTTATAATCTTAAAATCCTCCAGAGATGTAGTATTTTTACTGCTTACAGATCCCATAGCCACCAAAGACCACTACTTTATCTGTAGACAGTTCTGCTGTGGTTGCAAGCGCTTTTGTTCTGTGTAGGTCCTCCTCTTTCTGCCTACACTAGAACTTTTGGTGAAATATTAGATTCTACAGATAAAGATAATTGTTAACTTTTTTGTTTGATGGTATAGAATAAAGAACACTTTTTCTCATAAGTTGTAAACTTCATTTTTTATTTCAGATTGATTAAATGATTTCTTACGTTGCAGCAAGTTGTGGTGATGAATAATGTTGGTTTGTGAATCGCTTTTTCTGGGCCTACTGATATCATCATTTGTTACTTTCTTAACACTGGTATGTTTTCATCATAATTTATGTATTTATGTATGTATATATGTATTTATTTATTATTTTAAATTTTTTTGTAGATTTACTTTAGGTTTGAAGATGTTTTTTCTACATATGTGTATGTGTACTGACATATATGCCTGGTACCTGTAGAGGCTAGATGAGGTCACCAGATCCTTGAAACTGGAACTCCAGATGTTTGTAGAGCTTCATGTATATGCTGGGAATCAAACCCCTATCTTCTACAAGAGCCCCAAGTGCTTTTAACCATTAAGACATATCTCTAGGATCAATGATTTATTTTTTAATATTAACTGTGCTTGAGTTATCAGAGAAAACCAAGGCATTAAAAACTTACATTAATGTTTACGTGTGTGTGTGTGTGTGTGTGTGTGTGTGTGTGTGTGTGTAAAATAGTGTGCATTTTTCTGGCCCAATTAAGGTCTCAAATGATGTTAAGACTTCATTTTGAAGTGTGAGGTAATGATGAATAATTTGATTACATAATTATGGTGACATTTGGAATTTTTTTGTTTAATTCACTATAAGATTTTTTTCCATTCTGTCTTAAAGGATTATAACTTATTTTCCATCTATCCGATATTTTTCTGGCTATTTACCATGTAGAACCTTCTTGGACATCCATGAAAAAATGTAAAATTTATGTAAGCTGTGTTGCTATCGAGGGTAAAATGGGTTTGAACACAATAAAGCAGCATAAAGAACGGATGAAAAGATTTTATCTATAAAGAAAGGTTCTGTATGTACATCTCTTTTATACTATTTTAACTTATGTATTAACTTCTAGGTATAATTTCATTTTCTTTTCTATTCAATAAGCCATAGTAACTTTCAAAGCTGAAGATCCAAATTTTGAAACCACTATTAAAAATGAATATTCCTCTATCAATTCCAATTTAATAGTGATTTTTCATATTTGAATGTTTAGATATTTGAATGTTTGAATATTCAAATTATAAATACAACAGGAGTTTTATATAAATAAGATATATATATATATATACATATATATACATATATATATGTATATATATATATATACATATATATATATACACACACATACACACACACACACATATATGGATGTATATAGTTCTCAGCATATGTCAAAATGTAGATAGTGCCTTCTCTCACAGAAAAAGTTATGAAATAATTTAGTTGACCATAAGAATCTAATTCTGGTGATTGTAGCTGGCATTTCGTATTGTGTACCAAAAACCTTGAATATATTCTTGTATTGTGATAGACTTTTGAACTCAGAAAGAAAGTACTTGGTTTTAATGCTCAACTATGCCATTTTCTATGTGTCGATTTGGAAACTCATGCATGATTTCTAAGCTTTTGTTAACTCATCCATAAAGGGAGAATGAATATCTCAGAGAAACTAACCAGAAATGGAATGTAAATATTCCCAAATCATATGAAGTTAATAGCCTTTAAGATAAAAGGCATCATATATTTTGCATATCTCTTTGCACATTGATAGACTATTTTTATTTATAGGGAATTATTTGGGTATATATGTATTCGTGTTTGTGTCTATATATCCCTGGATGAGGACTTATTTATATGTGAATGTGTCTTTGTACAAAAGTGTGTGTGTGTGTGTGTGTGTGTGTGTGTGTGTGTGTTTGTGCAGTGCATACACAGGTATTCACACAAATAGATGACAGAGATCAACATCAGGTGTCTTCCAAAACTGTTCCCAACTTTATGATTTACATAGGGTCTCTCACTATGACATAGCTTACCAACTTATACGACTCACTGGCCAGTTAGCTCTGAAAACCTGTCAGTCTCCACCTTCTCTCCTGGGCTGATGTAACAAAGATACATGGCTTCCCTTGCTACACACACACACACACAGAGAGAGAGAGAGAGAGAGAGAGAGAGAGAGAGAGAGAGAGAGAGAGACTTTTCTTCTTCCAAAGATAAAATCTGGTCCTTAGGATTGTGCAGAGACATTTGTCAGCTGAGCTGTCATTCCCTAGCACTTGTAAGACATTTGCCATGGCATAAATTTTATTAGCAGTTTTGCTTAGCTGCATATGTGAGTAGATTATTTGTTGTGCATAGTTGTGTATGTACATAATTTCTTAACATGCTTTCAAGGATGATTTAAGAAACGAAATGATAGCCAGTCTCTGGTTACACTTTAATCTTTATATAAACTCTCATAAAGAAACACATAGAAAGCTTATGTAATTTATTATAGTTAATTTTACCAGAAAGTTTCATTTTTAACTCACCAAATTTTATGTTGTAATCTTCAAAGCTCCCAATACAAAACGTTGTTTGAGTGCATAAAACAGAATTTAGTTTTTCAAACATTCTGAGTGTCAGAAAGAAAGTGACAGAATATCTTGCATTTCTCCCATCTGTCCCCAAAAAATTACCCTAAATTCAAAGATCAACTCCCATGGGCTTAATTTTATCAAAGAAGAAAGAAATGCCAAGTGTGTTGCCCACCAACATAGTCAATAGCTTTCAAAGAGTGTTTGACATTGAGCAGGACTGTACAACACACGACCCAGTGAAAGAGACACCGATGGCTTGTCAAAAATATTGTAGACATGATGCTATTATCAAGGCACATCAGGATAAAATAAAAATGACCTAGCTGACCACAGGCTTACAATTGTCCTGGGAAGGAGAGAAAAACGGTGAATCAAAAGGTAGCTTTTCTGCACGTCCCCCCAGGCCTTTTTATTGACAAGAATGACAGTAGTCCCAAGATGCACCATTATCTATGGCCAGCAAGCAGACATCAAATACTCCTGAGCTGTATCTGTCAGCATAGAAAACTCTGCTCAAAAAAGACAGGGCTTGTTACATTTTGCTCTGGCATGGTTTGTCAAAAGCCAGGGTCACTTTCACGTGCCCTGCCCTGAAGGGGAACTGCAGAGGGAGCCCAGTTCACTTGATTCCTTGATGCAGCTTCTGCAATGAGACTTAGAGTCTAGTTGTCCATGATGTTTTGAAAGTCAAGTCATGACTCAAAAAAGTGGAAAACAACGTTAATAGTCTACCACTTAACTACTTAGGAATCAGGTTCACATGCAAGTAACAGAGTTTCAAAAGATTTCTATATTTAGAGCTCCCACAACCCCCCAACTCTGCCTTCTTGGCTATGTGTGATTTGTTATTTTAAACTCAAAAAAGGGAAATACTACCGTTGTTGAAACTGGAAGGAACAAGTTAATGTGTTCTGGGCAGCACTTTATGCCATTACATTATGAAGTTTATTATAGGCTGAAATATTTACACTTGTAAGAGATTTCTCTAATTTGCTTTTCTTTGACTAAAGAGAAACTTTATATACAAATGTCCAGCCTCTGACACTTAAGTAAACTCACTAACTTGTGGAAACATCTGCTAACCACTCACAAGAAAATGCAAGTTGAAAGTGTTTCTTCAATGTGTTCCTTTAAAACTTAAAAAATCTAAAAACAAAACAAAACAAAAAACAGAAAAACACGTTTTTCTCTCCTTTAATAAATCTGTGAGTGAAAATAAGACTATCAAAGGAGATTTTCTTATGACTAAAAGAATCATTTTCTATCATTCAGATTCTAGGATGTGTCTTTTCCCTCTCTCTCCCCCTCCTCATCTCTCTCTCTCTCTCTCTCTCTCTCTCTCTCTCTCTCTCTTTCTCACATTTTCTCTTTGTATTTCCTTCTCTCTTTCTCTTTCTTTCTCAACTTCTTGCCTTTCTCTCACCTTCATTTCCCAGCCTTCCCTTAATTAATTTACTTTGAATTCTCTAGGTTATCATCTTCTCTGTCTTCAGAAAGAGGCCAATTGTCATCAAATCCCTTAAAAGTTATTGTACAAATTACTTCATTTTATAATTCCTCTACAAGTAAGAGACCTGCCCTCACATGTCCTGATTGTTTAAAAACTCAATTAAAAATTTCATGGCAACATATGTCATTTAAACAAAAACTATCATTCATTTTAATAAAATTGCACAACTTTTGACCTTAAAATAAGAAACTAATTATTAGAATTCTTCACATAACCTTAAACAATAGAGCTTTCATACTGAGTAATAGAGTAGTCCAGGTTAAACATATGATCTTATTCTAAAAGGTCTGTTTCATTTGGCATTTTTAAAAGTTGAAGGGTTCTTTAATCCCAGCACTTTGGAGACAGAGGCAGGTGAACTGATGTGAGTTCAAGGCAAGCCTGATTTACACAGCAAGTACCAAGTGACATAAAATCTACAATTGTCATACATTTAAATAAATACATAAAACTTCAAATAAGAAATCAGTTTGTGGTAGCAAGGAGATGCAAACTTTAATAAAAACTATCATAAATAAAAGACCACGACACTGACGAAACTGACCACTCTCCCTCAGCAACTCTGGAATATCATCAGTCTCCTTTACCATAAGTTGTACCTTAAAATATAATTTATAAATATTAGATTATTGTTCATAAATGTATTGTTGATTTGAGATTTGAAATATTAAATGAACATTTGTACCACAGCACATTCACCAACAATCTCATATGAGTGTTAATGTTCTTTTCTGGCGTATTTTTGCAACTCCTATTCAGTTATTTATTGTTGTTTTACTCATTTTGATTGTTTTGTTTTTTGAACAGGGTTAATGACAAATGCTTCAAGCTTGTGCTCCCTTCACAGACAAAACAAAAAACTTTCTTCATATTATATTCTTCGTCATTATTGTTTCCATCTTATCCGTTTCCCTGAGTTTCCATTGGGATCATGGGTGTTGGGCTATCCACTGGAATATAAACAACTCATCAAAGGTCATGCCACTGAATCAGATAATGACCATCAGCCACACTAAAATGTCAGCATCTACCCTGGAAATTAATTTTACCTCTCTATGTAACTTCCATGTAGAGGCTTGGTTTGGGGCAAATTGAGCAACCACAGCTACAAAATGTGCAAGTGTCGAGGTCATATTATGCTTCTAGGATGGTGCTTCATGTCATTTTAATACCTTAGTAAAGGAAAGCATGACTGCTCCAATATATGATCGAGGTGAAAGACTTTATTATACATATGAATAAGAGTAAAACCATAGGCATCTGGAAGAATCTAGAACAAGAAGGAAAGATAGTATACTGACACGGACAGCTGATTGGATAGGGCCATGAGGGCAGGGGTAGGTAGCAAGAGAGGAAGCGAAAAGAGAAGATAGAAGGTGGCAAGCTAAACAAAAAAGTCCACAGCCGAAATGGCAGTATTATATAGGAAATGAGAAGATAGGGGCGAGAATGCTAAGGTCCTGGGCAAGAGAGGTTGAGGGGAGAGAAAAGTGAGGACAGAGAAGAGCCACAGGAAAAGAGTAAGACTGGCACTTAGTAGGCATTTTCATATGCTAAAAGGCACTTCAGTTATGTATTTGTCCTGAGTTTCTTTGGGAGCTCACAAATATGTCAAATATGACAAATATGGTACCTTTAACACTGAAACATACCAAAAGAAGCATACATTGAAAAATTAGAACTAGGGAAATGTAGAATAGAAAGTTGAATTTTTTAAATCTCAAGTCAAACTAGCAGACTTTAAGCAATGCCAAAGGAGTTACAGGAGTATCTTTTACCACAAACCATCATTCATTTTATTTTATTTTAATTGTTTTAAATGTCTATTTATCTTACCTAATAACATCTGTGAGATATAACTGCAACACTCTTGGCATTGTTATAGAATTCTCATCAAAATTATCAAGAAAATGTAAAGCATTCTGCGAAGTTTCAGTGTCCTTCTCTTGTTACAACTTGTATTACATTCTCAATGATTAGGCTGAAATATCTTGAAACCTAGTTTTCCCTTCAGTTTAAAGACTCTCAGTAAGGTACTTATAGAGTATCAAGTATGTGAAATTATATGAACACTAAAAGCATAAATCCAATTAGATCAATTGTCTCTTACATAGATAGATTTTGGGAACTGTTACTAGGATATCTTTGATAAAAACATGGAATTGACTATGCTTTTAGTTGTCATGTAATGTGCACATTGTTAGTATGACTGGTTTCTGAGTCTTTCCACCACATCCAGTCTGCAAATTAGAACTAACAGGTGTCACTCATTTCAGCTGCCAACATACTGCGGAGAAAAATCATTTTCAATTTTTACTGCTAAGAAAGAAAAGACAATAAATGTTATAAAGGGTACTTTAAACTACCTTTAACTATCGTATCATATCTTCCTCTTTGCCCACATATATGAAGTAATGTATTTCTCATTGTTTTGTTTTGGGTTGATTTACACCCATTGAGTAACTTGCTCAAATTCAATGGCTGGAAACTGTTTTCTTGAGGTGTAAATGTAACATTCTTGAGGTTTATAGGTAAACTACAAACATCCTTAGTCTTCTGATTATTAGAATTTAGTGGAGGTAACTAATAAAAATTTTTTATGCTTTATGCTATTGTTTTTCTTCAATAAAACAGATGGTATTCTAAATTTCTAAATATAACCACTTTATGATACATGTATTCAATTCAAATACATATAAAGAGTTGTGACTTCTGGATCATTGGGTTTCTGGTATTTGATACAGATGAAGCAGTGGGGAATGATGTAAGCCAAGTTTAATCTCGTAAAACTGACCTGAAATGAGTAAAAATAGCTCCTGTTAATAGAGTACATCACCAAGTCTATTTATTTTTCATATATTTGTTCAGTGTATATTATACAACAGAATATTTTATATCGTTGCTTCATAAGAAAGAAAATTAAAAGATTGTATTCCCTTCAGGAATTAGAATTCAAGAGCATGCAAGCAAGCACTTGATTTGCCAAAACATAATAACAATGAAAAGAAACAATGCACAGATTCATCCTGAAGACCTAAATATGGCTCAATCTGCTTTGACTATGCTGTGAATACTTAAAGTGCTGCTGTTTTGAAGGTTCACAAAAACTGCTGTGTAATAACCACTATGGGAGAATGAGTAGATATTGGTCAAAGGAAATAACATTTTGGTTGGGTTGAAAGAATTCTAGAGATGAGGTGCACAAACATTTTAACTACAGTTAACCACAGTTGCTTCTTGAGAATTACTGAGAGAAAATCAAATGTGATCTTTGTACAAAAATGAGTATCATTGTTGAATTAACTATAGGTTAATTAGCTCTATGGTACCATTCTACAATGAATAGACATTTCAAAACATGAAAACATATCATTTTAATTGATAGAATTATTTATACTTTATTCATATATGTACCCATCCGTATCTCTTTATCTATCCTTACTTTTATCAATAGATAGATTTATCAATATATCACCAAGTTAATGTTAATTCTCTTAAAATTTTAGGTTTGCACAGGAATCAAAATATGTAAGTGATTTTCTTATCAGTTTGTCAATAACATTCATCAAATGAAGCTTGAATCAAACATTTTGAGCAAATGATGTCAGTAAAAATAGAATGGGAATGGTTGTATAATCATATTTAAAATGATAATATGTCATGTTTTTATTCACAAATGAATTTTACTATTTATTCCTGAGGATTTGGTGATGCTTAATGTTGTAGCTGTGGACTAGAAATCTTATTCCACCTTTCATGATAAGAAATATAGCAAAAGATAAATAACATTTCAAAATGTGTTATTAAGTACAGTGATAGAAAATAGAGTAAGAATGATTCTAGCATGTTATATGATTGCTATTGTTAATATATGAAAATCTTTTAAATCTCATTGCATGAGAGGTATATGAAGTCATCAAGGAACAGAGAAAAGGGGAAAGAAATATATATTATTCAGTAAAAATTTTCAATTTTTTTCTATCTAAAGTAAATGACTTAGTTAGGGTGTCATTGCTGTGAAGGGACAACATGACCAAAGTAACTCTTATAAAGAAAAACACTTAATTGGGAGTGGCTCACAGTTTCAGAGATTCAGTCCATTTTTTTTTATGACAAGAGGCATGACAGTGTGCAAGCAGATAAGGTGCTGAAGGAGCCAATAGTTCTTCATCTTGATCAGAAGGCAGAAGAAGAAAATGGTAATCCACAGGGAAGTAGGGGCCAGATCACGTTGACTAGACTTAAGCATATATATGAGACTTCAAAGCCCTGACTACATAGTGACCCTGTCTCTGACAAGACTGTGCCTCCTCCAATAAGGCCACATCTCCTAAGAATGTCACCTCCCATTGGCCAAGCATATTTAAACCACCACAGTAGATAAAAGCTAATGGAGTCTGTGGAACCACGATACCTGCACTATGATTTATTTTAGAGAACATCATCCTCACATGTGGTGATGAAGATATAGTGAAATATTGAACAAGAAGACAGCTTCTCAGGAAGCTTACAGTAAGAAAGATTAGGAAGTTTTAAAGGAGGAAGTAGTGTTGGATGCTTTGTGAAAATTGGGATTCCATTAAAATGTTTTGAGAATTTTTTAAGAATAGATTAATGGTACCAAGATTTTTTGTTTGGTTTTTGGTTGTTTTGGTTTTTCTGAAACAATAAAGGCAGAGAAGAGCTTAAAAAGAGTAGGTCATATCGTTTGACCAATATCTAAGAATACGATGGCCTAATGGTTAAAATAATGGGGACAAACATCAGCTCTTAGATCACAATCATTTTTGAAGAGGAAAAGTGGGAAGAATATTATACAAAAATGATAGTGAAGCAAGAGAAAAATCAATGCATAAAACAATTTATAAAATGGGGATATCCAATTCCCCCAATTAAGTGCTGTTTAGAGGACAGATAAGGTAAGAAATAAACAATGAGTAACTTGCTTAAAACCATGGAGTATATACTGACCCTAAGGAATCTTATGATTTAAAAAAAAATAGATCTTTAATACATTATATTTTGATTGTTGTTTCCCTTTCTCCAAGTCCTTCCAGATTCTCACTACTTTACTACCTACTAAAGTCCATTCTCTCATTATGACACAAGTAGACAACTAAGAAAAAATAATAAAATTAAATTAAATGAAAACAAACAAACCAGAATAGGAGGAAACAAATATAAGAAATAATCCAAAATGTAGAAACAAAAACCATAAAACCTGTAAGGGCAAAACACTACAAAACTACCCAAAACTACCATTGAGTTCATTTTGTGTTGGCTATCTATTGTCTGGCATATGACCTGGCCTTAAGAGTGTTTTGTATACCAGGAAAAACTTTATTGAAGAGTATGAATATTTTTTTCTGAGACTTGTTATCAATTGTGCATGTCTTGTGCCTGCCTATGTTCTCTGTGAGTTTATATGTGGTCCTGTTGTGCTCAGAAGGTTTTGTTCACTTGGTGTTCTACATCCATTTCAGTTTTCAATCTTTCTGTCTTCTCTTCGGCATGGTTCTCTTAGGGGAATTGACAGAGATATCCCACTTAGTACAGAGTGTCCCATAATTTCCCACTTTTTGTTCATTGTCAAGCTGTGGTTCTTTACTTATTTTCATCTGATGTGAGACAAAGCTTCTCTAAGTATGACTGAGCAAGACACTGTCCATAAGTATAACAGAATTTTATAGTTATTTTGTTGCTATGTTCCTTAAGCACCGTGGTTCTACACATTCATAATGTTGTTCCTTTAGTACAGTTCTTCATGTTATGGTAAATTATTTTCATTGCTTCTTCATAGCTGTATTATTATTATTATTATTATTATTATTATTATTATTATTATTAATACAAAAATCTGTTTTCTGATGGTCTTAGTGACCTCTCTGAAAAGGAAATCTGACCTCTAGAGATGTTGTGACTCATAAAGAGATCTATTGTTTTACCAGAAACAGTATTTTTTTTTTCCTTAGGTTCATAGCCAATCTAGAAACAGGCTCTTAATCACCTGAGCTTGTGGGTAATAAACTCCATTTCATGCAGTGGGCCTTATATCCATTGAGATCTTGGTTTGTTATTTCCAAAGATTTGTGCTAATACTATAATAGTGAATCTTGTAGGCATGACACCATTTTAGATGGAAGTATTTAACTCAGTTGTTGTTTATCTTTCTCCTCCGGTATCTTGGAGAGTACCTTCTGGTACCATGAACACTAGTCAATATGGTTGAAGGCTTTAGGAAGTCACCAGCTTCACTCCTCCAGATTCAATAAGTTGTGGACAAGTTGCCATCGACAATAGGGCCTAGCATGAATTTTTGGAGAGCAATCAATGAGTCTTAAGTTTTATGGATTGACAGTTTCATGAAAATTGAGAAAGAGTAGACTTTCTGGAACATTCTCAAGGTGAGGATTATAACATTTGTAAAGGTGGAACTATGCTGAGAATAGAGGAATGTTGTGTTAGAAGGAAGATGTGCTGAGTTTTCTGTTTAAATGAAAGTAATGTGAATTTACATTGTGATGTAGAATATTCACTGAAAGCTGGAGGAAAGTGAGGTTCTTAAAGAACAGATGGTGAAATCTTTCCTATGTGAGGTGTAGTATGCTTCTCTAACTTCCACAACATATGGTATAGACTAATGGCTTAAACAACAGAATGGCATTTTCTACCAGTTCTTGAGACTCTATGATCAAGGTTTTTAAAATTTGGCTTCTTTTAGATCTTTATTATTATTGAGTAGATGGTTACCTGCTTACAGTATTCTCATATGTTCAATCTCCCAATATCTGAGTAGGACAATCAAATGTCTCCATTGGTTTTTGCCCCAATTGCTTTTTTGTAGAAGAACATTAGCTATAATAGATTAGAGTCCTTATATAGCATTGGAGAAAGAAGCAAATTTTAATATATTAACTGGAGGAGACCCTTGTCTAGGTCCTGTACATAACCTGCATCAGCATGTTACACTTTTGGTTTTATTTGATTTGAGAACTTCAGTGTCTGCGGGGACATCTATAGCAATTTTATTGTGCCTGAGAAACTATGTAGCACTAAGTCTACATGGTTCAAGCAGATGGTTGCTCTTTCAAAGGTTGGAATCATAGCCAACATGACAGTACACAAACCTCAGAATGACTCTTTTCTGACTCTGTGCTGAACTGATCAACTAACATGAGGGAACAGAATGTTCAGTCCAGATGAGTGGAGGAAGAACACTGAGGCTCCATCCCAGTAGGTACAAATAGATCACAGAAGAGAACAACAAAATAAACTATATTTATCCACTCTCTGCAGCTCCTTGCTAAGAAGAGAGGGTATGACATAAACAGTAAATTGCATTCTCTATTCTACAATAAATCCTGCTACTATGAGGTTTGTGAGATATCATGCAGCAGCATGAGACAAAAGTCTAGTATATGTAATAATAATAATAATAGACAGCATTCTTTTAAATAAGACAAGATCTAACATCTATTGATTCCTTGTTTTATTGATAATGGACTCATTGGAATTTTTGTGAGTTTTTTAGTATGCTTTTGCTGTTGTTGCTTGTTTCCAAAGCATAATCTCTATATTTGAACTGTCTGAATTGGGAGTAAATCCTTGGGGACTATCGTTAATTAGAGAGCCAGATATTTCTCACACAGACTTTAATATAAACTATATCTCAGATAAATCCACAGAGGATCCCTAACATTAGATGATAATTTTTTTATTTCTGAAATAATTGCAGTATACTCTACACAAGCTTTTATGTTCTATGACTTTTGTGAGCTTATAAATTCTTGAAAAACGTATACAAAGAATGGTAGTGATGGTTATTTGGGGGCCACAAGAGTCACTGTCTCTAGTGCTAGATGCCACTGTCTCACTAGGCTACATGTTGTTTTCCAAGGAATACTTTCTGTTAACCAGAAATAGTTACTACATACTATAGATTGTAGCTTAATAAATGATTTAACACTCCTATAGAACCTCTCTTTCTTTCTGCCTACGGCTCTCACGGGAGCAGAAGCTGAAAGAGAGATCATTTCTGCTCTTCCTCCTATGAATTTGTTGATGACCTGGTAACTGGCATGGGCAGATTACAAATTGTTAAACATGATCCCTGTATCAAGATGTGGCTATGCATTTTCGTATACATGAAGAATTTATTGGTCACCTGCTACTTTGTTCAAGCTTTAGGCCAGTGAAACAAAGCATAGAATCTGGTTTGTAGTTTGCTGCCAATTGATATGAGTAGCTCTCTCTTAAGGTTGGAAACTTTCTAGCTTTAGCTGATACCATGCTTCAGTATTCCTTCCTTTCCTTAAGCTATGGATTTTACACCCTGGGAGAAGTCAGGGTTGTAACGGCAATGGGTGTAGCCAGACTTTAGTTACTTTGTGGGTTCTTCACTTTTCCACCCTTCTCCACTCTTTTCCATCTTTTTATAAATCCTAGATAGAAGAGAAGAAAAGATACTAGGTACAGTCTTCCTGCTATGAAAAATCAATGAAAATGATTTACCACAACATGAAGAACTGTCCTAAATGTACAAAATAATGAAGGTGGAAAACCACTGTGCTAAAGAAACATAGCAACGAAATGACTCCAGAACATTCTGTCATACTCACAGACAATATTGACTAGTGTAGAGTTTTTTGGGGCAAGTTTGCACTTCACCATCAAGGTATATAATTTCTTATTTTTTTTTGTTTTTGTTGTTGTTTCTTCTTTGTGCATGACTATGTAACAAATTGTAACCAACAGGAACCAATGGGGGCCAAGAAGACCAACAGCAACTAAACAAAAACTACCAACCCACCTCTCAGGCTCCTAGAATATGTATATTTTCTGAAAAAAATTCCCAGAATTACAAATGTCACACAATTGAACAAACTTTCTGCATCCGGCAAAATCATACCCCTGATGGAACATGCAACAAATTATAGTCAGCTGCGGTGGACAATCTAAAGTAGCCTCATATACCAATACCTGGGATTAAAACAAAAATTATATTCTCATGATATTTCTGTTTTTAAAGAAACCAAAATTCCAAAACTATCACTTCAAACCTGGACCCTGTTGAGAGGAATGTTTGAATACATGGGACAGATTACTGTTGGAATACACGGGATAGATCAGCATCACTACTAATTTGACTCTTTTGGTTCCATTTGTGACTTAGCAGATGATGGTGAAGGCTTCTCCATGTTCATCCTTCATGCCAGTATCCTCAGTATATGATGAAGTAGGGCAAAGTCCACATCCTGTTACTATCATATTGGACAATATTAAAGAACACAGAGGGTTTTTTTCTCCTTATTGCCCTATTTCCTTTTGCTGCTCTAGATATAGTTACATTTTTGAGGTTTGTGGGCAAGACATAAAGGAAAGCAATACTTTGTTCAGGCATTTTAGAGGAAAACATTTGGCACCAGTATTCAAGAGACTTAAAGAAACCACATAATTCAACCCTTGTCTCAGATGTAACAGATTTTGAAGACAAACACACACACACAAAAGTTGTCTTTTTTATCTGGTGCTAGAATTGTGAAGAAAGGAGATGCCAGTGTCTTCCTAGATTGCATGAATGTAAGTATTGAAGAAATAGATCAAGCAAAGGGACCATTTAAAGGGGATTCATTGAGAGCCCTAGAGATTTCTCAGAAACATTTGCCACTCCAGTATGCTTAGATTTTTCAAAACCTACTTTAATAAGGTTTCTCAAAGGTTTCAACCCTCTTTCTAACCCACCATCCAAAAGGAGAGATAAAAATATAAATAATAAGACAGTGGGCATGTAGACCTGTTTAGAAGTACATCTTTGGGATGATTCTAATCTCTACTGTCAGGATATGAGCAGTCCAGTTTGGTAGTGTCTGGATACCAACAGTACAGTTCAAAAAGTATCGCAAAAAAAAAAAAAGAAAAAATCAACAGTGACAAGATCCAGTTGAAACAGACAGGCCTCAGCTGAATTGGCATGAGTCAGTGGGAGAAACCAGAATCAGCAGGAATGGCAGTAGTTCTCTGCCATGCTTCTCTCAATAAAGTGAAGATCATCAAAGGTACTAGACAGTGAAGCATTATTTAGCTAGCTATACAAGCAGCCCATCACTGTCTATTGGGTCCTACTTATACTGCCTCCAAACATCACTTTTCCTCTCATGGGTCTGCTTCAGCAAAACATTACATGAGTCAGTTTCAGCAAAATATCACTTGATGTTGTGGCCTGAGCTGCCCCACGTTAGGCGCCAAAAATGTTGAGAACCGCTCTAGCCCATGTTTGGGGGTTAAAATGTCAGACCGCTCTGTCAGTGTTGGAACCCGCCCTGCCAAAAGCCTTGGAGGCTAAATTGTTAGAGTCCGTACTGCTCCAAGCTGTTTTGGTCCATTGGTCGGGATTCAGTAAGAGAGACAATGAAGACGGATGCAAGGAATGGAGACCAGACAGAGTGTGATTCAATCCCATTTATTCTTCAGTCTCTCGTCCTAGCCCAAGTTCCAAGTCTTGAGTTCCTAGTCCCTAGTTCCTAGTTCCTAGTGCCTCCAAGTTCCAAGTTTCCAGTTCCAAGTTCTTTCTCTAAGTGCTAAATGCCTAATATTTAATTCCAAGTGTCAAGTTTAGAAGTAAATTTTTTTTAATAATATTGCAAGTGCCTAGACTCAAGTGCCTACTCCTCTGCTGTCTGTCTTGAGTCTTAAGTGCCTACTGTCAAATCCAAGTGTCAAGTGCCTAATGCCTAATAATAATTTCTTCTGTCTACCTCTCGCTTTTTATATGTCTCACTTCTAAGCCACGCCTCTAAGTCACGCCCTTAAGTTATGCCCTTAGGTCTTATCTCTAAATCATACCTTAACTCATGCCCTTAAGTCTCGGCTCTAAATCACACCTTTAAGTCTCAAACACCCAAGGGAAGATCCTGGGTATCTAAAACAAGATGTTATCAGAGTGTGCTCAGCTGTTGTAGGCCATTGTAATCAAGTCTCTTGTCAGGGTATATGGCTCAAGATGGCTACAAGAATGATTGCCTCCTTCTGTCGGCTCCCCACAACTTGACACCACCAGAAATTTCCATTTTAAACTCCTAATCCTATTCCTTTCTTTAAGATCAGTGGTGGCAATTGTTTGTTAACACTGAAAAAACACTTTGAAGCTATTCCGTTAATTTTTAAGCATTGGGAGGACACTGGAATTATTATTTCTACTTTGAAATGCAAAATTAGATGAGAACTGCATCTCAGAGTTTTAGTAAATTGTTAATAATCACATCTTAAAAAAACAACAGCAGTATTGTCAATTTTACATCTAAGCACAGAAATGAATATGAAAAGTTAAAAGCTTGTCACAGTTTGCTCTAAACTTGTAACCTATTCAGTCTTTACATTATTTAAAAAAATATTAATCTATTTTAAAATTAAGCACTTGGGCTTGTGGCTGATAATAAGGGAAATGTAATCAACAGATTTCTTAAAAGCAGATTGTGTTTTGGTGGTGAAGAAAAACCACACCAATGACTGATTACAATGTGCCTCCAAAATTGGTGTGGGAAGGCGTTTTACATAGAAAGTCACAAGATGGTGTTTATTTTAGTTGACACAGATGGTGGGGCTGAACTGGAGAAAGTCTGAAGTTCAACTAGAGGGTGCCCAGTAAATTACATGGAAAAATTACAAAGCCTGTCTTACACCAAACCTTTTGTTCCTTTTTGTATTGAGTCATATTTACATCTTAAAGATCTTACTTCTTGCCAAATATCTGGTCCAAAGTTCTTGTGTGATTTGTTGCCCATTGTGATGCCCTTTCTGTTTGAATTAACTTCTCCTTGTTCTTCATATTCATGGCCAATTGTCACTTTCCAAAGGGACTTTCGGTGCTGGCTAGTTCATATATTAACTTGACGCAAGTTAGAGTCATTCTGTGAGACTGAAACTCAACTGAGGAAATGTCACTATCAAATTGGTCTGTCAGCAATACTGCATTGAAGTTTCTTAATTGACGATTGCTATAGGAGTCTCACATCTCTTTTGGCAGTCCACCACTGAGTTGTTGTTCCTGAGAACTAAAAGAAATCAGGCTGAGTAAGCTATGGAAAGGAAACACAGAAGCAGAGATCTATCCTGACTTCTGAATCAACATATGGAACAGTGGGGACAACAGGTATCAGACATGGCAGCTGGAGTTCAAAGCTGAGAACTTAGAGCTCAAATCTGTATCCACAAACAGAAAGGAGCAAGAGCAAACTAAGATTAGAGCATAGGTTTTGAAACAACAAATTCTTCCCCCAATGACATACTTTCTCAAGAAAGGCTATACCTATTAAGCTTCCCAAAACAACACTAAACTGGGGATCAGTTATTCAAATTCCCACACCTATGACAGTGCATCTCATTTAAACCACCACAAAGACTAATTCGTCTTTCAAATAACTTCACAAGGTACTCAACAGTATGTTATATACTTATAAATGTGAGGTAGAATGAGATGAAAACATACATAAGGAGTCCTACAATTTCTTCATTGAACAAGAACAATGTGGGATGTGTGCTTTCCACCATCCAGAATTTTCCCTCCTACACCCTCTGTTCATGCTGAGACAATCTGAACATTCTTTTCATATTCATATTTGATGGCAAGCTAAAACCCGTTTTTTCAGGTTATTACAATACCTACTTAATATTGATTAATAGAGTGCTGTACCCAAACCCCCAGGTCTGGTTAATGTGTGTTTAATTACCTTTTCTTCTGATTTCACAGGTAAACTAGTCACAGTGGTGATAGATCTTACATAACTATAAACAGCAAGCTAACTGAATGATTGATTAACAACACATGGAGTCATTTTGCACTTCCAGACAATATTGTTTTCCTGCTGACAGAATATTGGGAATTCAAATTTAGACATGACTTCATTGTATATTTCAAGTGCCTTGTTTCAATGTTTTTTCTTCAAAGTGACCAACTGTTTCCATGTTTATATGCTACGAAATGTCACAGTTTCCTTGACTTCAGATATTTATGGAAGAATACAAATATGAAACCCAAACTCTTCTTTTTGCAGGTAATAACTGTATCACTAAGTCTACAAAACAAAATTGATGAACAGTGTGAATAAATTATCCAAGTTGAAATCAGTTAATTTTAATGAGGGGAATCTCCATTACTTCAAGCCCGTGTCATACATCTTTATTGATTTAGAGCATATGGTTTCAAGCCATTTTTTCAGATCTCCCCTCCAACTTCTTCATGGTGAACTTACCTGTGTCTGGTAGACAGAAAAGAGATGACATTGACAGCATGCAACCCTCTCCCCATTATTTATAGTATAGGGGAATTTTTATTAATGTGATAGACAAGGTCTTTTTAAAAAGACAAGTAATACATAATCAACAACACAGAATTTTGATAGTTTCAAGTATTTTCCCCTGTACCTTAGAAGTGAAATTTAAAATGAATTCTTCAATGCATGGCTGAAATTATTTTACTATTTTTATTTTTGTTATTAAAAACTTCCAATTGGTTTTATTAATTAACCAGAAATATTGTAATATAATAAAACTCATCCAATTATAAAAATAGGACTATGCCATAATGAAGAAGTTTTACATTATGCAAAACCATAAACTAATGGTAGATTGAAAATATATAAGTACATGGACCTAATAAAAGAGAGGGTAAAGATTTTTATAGAGCACTGGAAATTAAAAAAAGAATACTTTATTAATAAACAATAGAAAGATCTAATAATTCAGTCTTATATACTCTAATATATACTTTAAAACAGTGATGTTAGCAAAGGCCTTCATGAGAAAATGCCACAGTGGTGCAGGTAGTTCCTCCTCACTTCCAGCTGCAGTTCCTGGTCTTGCAGGCTCCTTTTAAAACTAAGGTATAGTAAATAACAATTGTCAGTTAGCAGTGAGGCATTTCTCAGACTAAATCATATGGATTTCAACAAAATTTATAATTATTAGAAGAATATCAAAACGAGATAAGAGATGTCCCTTAATTGCTTCAAAGTTTTCTCAGTACCCTTTGCAGGACACTCCCCCCAACCACTCTTCCCCAACTTCCACCCGACTCCTGTATACAATCCCTGGCCACCTCTAATCTGAATTCTTTCTGTATTGTCTGCCTTTTCCAGAAGGAACCATGGAGGGAAGAACCGAGCCCCATAATGCTTTTGATGTGTGTTTATGATGTTATATTTATTGGTCATATTCGCATTTATTACTGCTAGTCTTTCCTTATGTGGATGCCATTCACCTTGTTCAGCTAATAATTCCTTGAGGATATTTTGACTGTGTTTTATGTGGGCAACTGTAAACAAAACTACTCTGCATCCTTATAAAGCATATGTAAATGTAGTAAAATACTATTCTGCCTCCAACATATAAACTGACTCTGAAGTTATATGGTATCAGTTTAACCATAGATAAATCTATGAAAGAATTTTACAAACAGTTGTGTTATTTAAATTTGGATCAAGAATATGTAAAATTCCATTTGGTTTTCACTGTGTGTAGCACTTGCTATTATTGACACAGATGTTTTTCTTTTACTTCCTTATAGAATACTTTAGCAGATAAGTATTTTTATTGCACTGTTGTCTAAATTTAATTTCTTTCCAAATTACTTATATTTTAGTGGTATTTTCCTAATCACAATGTGAATAAATTTTTTGTGATCTATTTACTTAAATTGCCCATGTAGAAAATTGTGTCATTCAATAATATTAAGTCTTTAAGGATTCTTTTTGTAATCTCAGTAAATATAATTTATCAATTATATGTTTTAAAATGATACCACCTTTATATCTTTTTATAGTATATTTTGAATTTCTTTGTAATTTTAAAATCAACATAAAATACAGTCTAGTACACTAACCATTGAAAATGTACTCTATATTGCTATTTGTGTTCCGACTGTTTTGGGACCCACACTTTGACTTCACTTTAGAACCCTACATATTAGAGAGTAAACCTCAGTATTCCCCAGACAATCACTAATTCTTCTTCACTTCCTGCAATCTATCATTCTATTTTCTCTTTCTATGATTTTGATTATTTTATAGACTTTACCTAGTTAGAAACATAATATCTGTTAATTTCTTACTGCTTAATTTTCTTAACATAATGTCCTGAAGTTTCTTCCAAGTTGTAGAATGTGTCTCGATTTTATTTTTCATTTTAAGGCTAAATAATATTCTACTATATGTATATATAACATTTAGTTTCTTAATTCATTCATCAAGGTCTACATGGGTTGTTTCCAGCTTTTGCCTTTCTATGTTGTGCTCATATCAATATTTGCTTAAATGAATGTTCAAATGCATGCTTTCACTTACTGAAGACTCAAAGTGGTATTGCTGGAACATAAAAAAAACCACATTTTAAATAAATTTAAAGAATTTCTGTACAAGTTTATATTTTCAACAACCATATGCAACAATTCCAATTTCTTCAAATTCTGACCAATAAATTTTTCTTCCTAATTATTAATAGTAGCAATGATTAATAGTTTTAAGTATTTTGTGAGCTAATTGGTTTTCCTGAAAGTAACATCCCATTTTGCCATTGAGTTGTACTCACACCTTTCTTGAACATTATTTTAATACACTTATATGATGATTTATAATTGGAGTCTCTGTTTCTTCATACTATATTACACTATATTCACTTTTATAAATTTGTACATCTGTTTAGAAGTCTGAAGGTTTGTGTTGTTTACATTTTCTTCATTTTCAGGAGCTTTTTGGCTCTTGAGGTTACATTGAGATTGCATGTAAATTTGAGAATATATGTTTTATTTGTTCAAAAAAAAAGCTAAAGCAACATTTTAATACTGTGTTCCTATATGGACATATAAGTTTTAACATAACATGATTTTACTGCATTTTTTCCCATTTGAAAGGTTTATATCTTTTTTTAAATAACTCCGGGCTGCACTTACAAAAACATGTTGAATAGAAGGTGACCTCATCTAAGAGAGAAATCTTCCATTTCTTTATGATTTGTTTTGCTAAATGTAGATGCTTTAAGTGTTGCTTCCATTAAATTGAGATAATTTTCATCTATAACTACTTTGCAACAAATGCTTTATTATGAAAATGTGTTAAATAATTTCAGGTTTTTTTTTCCAGTGTCAGTTATGTACTCATTTTCTTTTATTTCTCTTAAATAAGAATGCCGGAGTTTGAAATTAGATACTTCTGCCTTATTTCAACCCTTGTCTGTTTATGTTTTCCTTCATTTGTTGCCCAGAGAGTCTTCAATCTCTCTACTGTTACCAAGTCTCAAACTGTCAAGTTCTGGAACTCTAGGCATTTTCCCTACCATGCGAGCCTAAAATCATGACATTACTGTTATCTTCAGCACTGAGTGTACTAAATGTCATTGGTATAAATGCCCTATAAAATGTTGAAAATTCCTCTTCAGCACGTATGCTGCATTGTTTTACTAAAATTTTTAATTAACTATTGTCTTTCAACCTCCCAAATGTTGTGCCCTCTCCAGGTGCCCCCTCCCAAAGTTCTTCAAGCATCCTGTTTCCCTTTGCCTCTGAAGTGGTACTCTCCACATCACACACACACACACACACACACACACACACACACACACACACACACCACACACACACACTCCCTTCCCTGGGGCATCAATAATAAATACATTTTGAATATTTAAAATTATTGTTCTAAAGTTTATGAGATAACACAAATTAGTTATTTTAAAGAGAAGTGACAAAGTTATAAATTTTAAGTAGTGAGTGCACCTTACTTTCCTGAGATTATTCAAATTTAAAGCTAATATGTTATCTCTGCTCTACAGTTCTGAATTGTTTATACTGTTTTTATTTTTTTAAAGTCTGTGGGTTTATGGTTAACTGTAGCCTTGTTCAGTCTTTAGAGAACCAAGTTGTGCTTTCTGTTAGCAGCAGAGGTAAGGTCAAATAAGTTTCTTGACATTCCCTCTGTGGCAGACACCTTTGTCTCTACTCCCTGCAAAAGTAATCCAAGGGCTTTCCCTGAATCTTGGGGAGAACAAATAGCCCAGGCTACTTCTCATCTCTTTAATGATTTTCTTGTTTCACAGAAGCTATCAAAAGGTGTATGCCATCCCATGTCTAGACTTTAGCTCGGAAGGGCTCATTTTAATGTCCATGCCTGTCACAGATAGTTTGCCACAATTTTTCTGCCTTTGTTATTCCTCAGTGGATGTTCAACAACAATGTCTGACAATTTTCCATTCAAAATTAATGAGATCAAAACCAGAATTGTATGCTAGAGGTAGCTAGGAAATGGTATTTATAATTGCTTTTTATTTAATCATATTTATCTGATAGGACACTCACTGTATTGGATAATTATTGTAAATGAAAGATAAACTATGATGAAACTGGGGCTTCAGGTTTAATTCAGAAAAGGAAAGCAATGGATTTGAAAATAATTTAAGCAAATTTTAAGTTATACAAACAGCTACAGTAAAAAGAAATATTTAGTCTAAATCAATTCCTAAATACTTCACTAAACTTTAGAAGCATGTAAATATGACAATAGAAAATCAAAATTGTTGCTTGCATGTGCATTATACCACAGTCCTGAGACCAAATCATTTAAGTTCAGACTCCCATTCTAGAGACTCAAGGGAAGCTGGGTGGGGTCTGGTAGCTAGGCCTGTTGACGGAGCATAGCAAAAAGCTATATACAACACCAGCCAATTATGCTAAAGGCCAAAGTAGCAGCTGTCCAATTAGATGCCTGTCAAGCTAGAAACACTCACCTCCACCCTGTTTGTTGCTTTCCATAAAACCTTACCCTGGTAGATATTTGGGGCTCCAGTCTAGCAAAACCATCCTGTGTGTTGGCAGTGGGCTGAGCCTGAGCTAACTCAAATAAAGGTCCTGATGTGATTTGCATCAGATCAGCTCCTGTCTGGTCTTTGGGGCTCACTAACACTTCCCTGATACTACACTCCCATCATGGAAAAAAAAAATGATTCACACATTACTGTAACTAAGTGCAGTGCATATATATAGCTCAAGAATACTCTGGTTGGATAATTCAGTTAGATGTTTTAAATTGTTAAAAACAGAACACTTTATAAAGGCATCAGTTGATAGAATGTGAGTATCTACATGTATTCATCTGAACAGTCTTGAGACTGGTCTACATCAACTGCACTTCTCTTTTCAAAAGTGTGACTTATATTGATTTTATATCTAGTAAAATAAAAATATCAAGTAGCAGATGAATAGAAACAGTACCTATGTTAATAATCCAAATCCATTCAGTAGACTTCTGGAGTAACCTGATGAAAGAAAAAAAAAAAAAAAAAGACCCAAGGTAGCATCATTAAATCTGAAGCTTACAATGTCTAAAAGCAATTGACTGGTGGAAAGCATCCATGTCGAAAGTACCTGATCCCTACATTAGTGAGCCTCTGGCTTCCTAATCTCCTCACTGGGTCTTTATTTGTTAATTATTTATTTATTTGCCATGGGAAAAGCACCAGTAACCTCTCTGAGACATTCAATACCTTCTAGCTGTTTTCAAGGCATAGTGATTTGGGTACCCTTAGTTGTTGGCTGCTGTTCTCTATCTCCCTGCCTCAGGGCTTGGGATCCTCCAAGGCACCTGGGAGAAAAGACACTGAGATAACTATGCTTAGAGTTGCAACATTGTCTTATCTAACCCACCTCTACAGACAGATTCTAAGTAAGTAAATAATGAAATGATTACATAAGTAATTAAATAATACATAAATAATATTGGCAATATATTGTATATCGCGCATGCACACACACACACACACACACAAGTATATTCACAAACATAAGAATATTAAAATCAGTGTATTGAAAAGTAAGTAAAAATCCCTCCAAAAACTTAAAGCAAACAGTGGAATAAATCTCAAAGAGTAAGATGAAAATCTGGATATTGTTTTATAATCTTCCAAATGAATAATTTTCTATTAATAACATTGAAAACTTAATAAGATAATTTGGTAATTATTAATCAATGCGTTAATATATATGCTTAATCACTCTTCCCTGTACCTTTCCTTTAATTTAAAAAGATTTATTTAATGCCCATCCTGTATGAGTTAGCATTCTGTTATGTAATGGAGATGCAACTGAAACTCAGTGTTGTGCCTAAACCTCAGACCTTGGGTATAACTGTTAAAAAACAAACAAGAAATTATAATGAATTTTAATCATTATTGTGAGAGGAGTAAAAAATTTTGTAGAAGCTAATACATTAGGTTAGTTTGTTGTTAAATTCATTGAAAATTTGTGTAATGTTTTTAAGTTTTAGACTCTTTATGATGAATTATAAGTGTATGGAAGATATGATAGAAAAACCTAAACTGAATTGTAACAAAATATACTGTTAGTGATTTTCTGTAGATGAATTCATGTAAAAGTTCAGTTAAGTAGTTAAACAGAATGAATAACTGCAAAATTTAACCTCATTCCAAGCAGATGATTTAATGTTTCAGATATAGAACAAGGTGAAGTCAAAGCCTCTAGATTTATTGAATAGCAAGCACTGAGTGTGAAATAAGGAAAGCCATTCAAAAATTTACAAGGTATATACAGAGAGGCAGCTATTGCAGAGAAGGTTTTTCTGAACTCTATGTTTCATCAATAGTACCCATATTTAAAACATTGCCCAAACTGGCAAACTGAACACTCATCAGCTGTTACTCACCAGAGTGTCAGAAACAAGTAGCACATAAGTAATGAAAAAACTCACAGTATGATAACAATTGTAAAACAAATTAAAATTTTAAAAAGTGTAACACTTCGTTGCAATATGGGATTCTACAAAATATGGTACACGGATCAAGGGACATGGAAGACCTGAGGTTCATGAGGTTCATCATGTTTTCAGAATGAAAACATCGTTTCTTTACAAATGTTGCCTGTAAAATACATCTTCTGTTTTCATTTCCAAAGAAACTTCTGCTCTCTTCAAAAATTGCCGTTACAATTTTTCAAAATTATTTTATTTTTAAAGATTTATCTTCAATCAATACAGCAACTGTCTCCTTCAATTTAATATTTGTATGCTATATTTTTTACATTTAAATTTTTGGTTACTGTATTGAGTTTCATTGTATCTGCAATTCATTAAAATAGATTAAGAAATCAAAAATGGGTCATTAAATCCAATAGTAATTAAATTGATAAATATATCAAAATGAGAATTTATTAGAAGGCTAATCAATTGGGTTCTCATCCTCAGTTAAGTCAATAATAGACCAATTACAAACTCACACCATAGTAACAAAATGTCATACAATATTATAAATTATTTTTAATAAATTATGTAGATGCCACTATTATTAAGCCAAATTTTCATGAATAAGCTTCAGTTAAATGAAGTAATAGATATGTTAATTAGTATAATAAGTAGTGGCCATCTTGCAATGCAGAATTATATAAAAATATTAGGCTTTACAACTAAAAATTATTTGAAGCCTAATTGACAATTACTTTAACATAGTTAATATTAAAATATGGATAGGAAAAAA
>JANHMN010000002.1:118873105-118913379 GCA_030674055.1 Rhabdomys pumilio
TCTTCTTCTTCTTCTTCTTCTTCTTCTTCTTCTTCTTCTTCTTCTTCGTCAAATTGAGGTAAAATAGAGTTATCTGGAATGAGAAATCTATATTGACAGTATGTGCCCATGCCTTCATGCAGATGTCCTGTAAGCAAATCTTTAGGGTAATTTTTGATTAATTATATATGTCGGAGAAACCAGCACACTTTGGATGGTGCTACCTCTTGACAGGTGATCGAGAGCTGTATAAGATTGTAGGCTACCAAAGCCATCACTACCAAACCAATAAGCATAGTTCATCATGGCAGTTTTTCATAGCAATCGAAAAGTAACTATGACAATGTTCATTGATTATTTTGAGGCATTTTATACACACACTCCAAATATGTTTATCTATGATTGATTGTTATAAATGCAAGGAAAGATATTTGAAGCACTGACTTATATTGAACTTTTCTGAAAGACTTGGTAGAAGTAACACTAATGGCAAATTTCTGAAACCAGAACAGGTAAAAAAAAATTATTCTCACATCAAATTTGCATTTTAGTAGTTAATTATTCCCAGTTCTGAAACTTCAGAGTAAAAAGATGTTAAGAAATAATCTATAATAGCGGGGAACAACACAATAAAATTAGGTGCGCAATTGTTAAACCTCTACACATCTCTCCACACTTGAGAACCACTTATTCAATATTTATAGAAGAGCTATGACATAAAGGTTTCTATCTCATTAAACAGTATCTCACTCAATCTTGACCACATTTTAGAGACATAGATTTGTTTTTAATAGATAAGAGAGGGAACATTTTAGTGTGTGAGTCAACTTTCTTAATTCAGGTTGTCACAGGAAAAAAAATATCTTCCATAGTCTCTGGTAACTTAACTGTCAAAAACTAGAGTGGTTTTGAATAAAGCTCCATACATAATAAGTGATTGTAGTAGGTGTTATATGCTTTATTCTTCATCTTGTTAAACTGCTTTAATGTTTTGAAGCTAAGATTATAATTTTTAAGTTATAATAGGGAAAGAGGCTTTATCACCAAGGCATGCAGGAAGCTTTAGCTTCCATGTAAGACCCCTTAGGTCTAACCATTCATTGTTTCAAAACTATTCTATAGGAATTCCATGAGTGTATCATAAATATAATCATATACATGTGGATGCTATACAGATCGTACAGTTATTTGAATGTTGTTAGTGACTGACACTCTTTCACATTAGGGAATAAAGAATCAGGTACCAAATGATGTAAATTTAAAAACAGACTTGAGTTGGGAGTTTTTGACATAGGATAGTGAAGCAAGGTTTCAATGCGAAATATGCATCTGTGAAGTAAGGCAGAAGAGTGGTGGGCAGGGAAATAGAGTTAATAGGATAAGTTTGATGAATATAAAGGGAGGACAATGTGGCATAGAGATTGACAAATAAGAATGAGAAAGTAGATGACCTTGATTATGAGTTTCACAGGGATATAAGATCTTACTGATAGATGATGTGATATTAGAGTAGGTAAAAAGACTTCAGAACTGAATCGTGATTTCCATGGATAACAAGAAAGAGGGAGATGAACATAGACTGTGCCTGGGAAAGTGTCTGTGACATGGGAGGAAAATGAATCGCATGAGTCAGTCTGCAATCCAGATGAAAACAAACAGCAGAAAAAACTGTCAGTAAATGAGAAAGGTCCATTTCTAGCATAAAATAATAAAATGAGACAGTTTCTACTAAATAGACATTACAAGGGACCAAATTTCTTTTCTTCAGCAATATTGTATCTACATGGATTGATGGAGTAAACTGAAGGGGCACCTTCAACCTGCAGATGTGAAAGACACCATTAGAGTCACCATTTTTTGTCTTCTAACTTCTGTATCAAAGGTTTTCAATTCAGTGGAGAGATTTTTATGAGGCACTTCATATAAAATATATCAAATAAATGTAAAATGAATCATTTACTGATAAAAATAATGAATTAATATTTAATAATTTTTATGGCAAGGACAGTGAAATGTATCAGTGGATGCAGGCACCTGTCACCATTCTGACACCCTGTGTTTGGTTCCTGGGTCTCTAAGGACTCATACAGTAGAAGGAGACAGCCAAATTCTACAAGTTGTCCTTTGGTCTCCATATCTGAGTTCTCCCAGAACAAAAATTTCTTAAAAAATTAATTTATATATATGTAGACTTACAATTTATTAAATATAATAGAACAGCAATTTGGAAAAAATAAGATGTGTGTGCTTGTTTATTTAAAAAATGTTGAATATTTGATATTTAATATACAAATCATCTTCAATATTTTTCAAAGTTATTAATATTTTGATTATACAATCATCAATGTTGAAAACCACTTCAAATAAATACAAAGTAGAAAACTGCAAAAATATATTTAGAACTATTTCAGAAATTATTAGGTATTAGATACTGTTAGATTATGTCCTAAACCTAAGCTAAAACCTCTAATAATTTTTCATGAAACTCGAGTCAGCAACTCACATGGTAACATTTAAAATAAAATAAAAAATTATAACACAAACTGATCCAAAATATACTACATGATACTTGCGTGCTGACAAATTATAGTAAGAAAATGTATGTTTGTTTTTCATAATTAACTCACTGTGTTTCTATAAGAATCAAAACTTCTGTATGTGCTGTAAAATCATGACATTCCATAGCACTCAGTAGTCTGCTATGCACCGAAGTGCTCCAGCAAGTGTATGTTCTGTGTATGTAAGACATCTGATAAGAAGCAAAGAATTTTCAGACCAAGGCTGCCTTAGTGATGCCAGAAATATCACAGATTCATTATTACTCCATTTTGAATTAATTTTTGGTTAGCATATAATCAGAAATTTTTTTCTTATTGCCAAACTTACATGACATGTGGATAACAAAGCTGGGCTCAGGCATTTATGCTGGTCTTCCCTTCTTATTACAGATTCGCATCCTCTTTCCATGCATTTTTCAATGAAACTATTCACGAATTCACTTCTTTTCATATATATTTGTTTATTAATTAAAAGTAGACTTTCCCTTTGTGAGTCGATATTGAAGCCTGCATAAAGTCAAGAAAAGTAAAGAGAAGAAATTTCTGGCGGAGAGATTAACTCTCTCTAGTAGGAATGTATGACATAAATTATAGGAATGCTAGTCACACACATCAAATAAGTAATAATGTATAAGAGGTCCCTGTTTTCCCTGTCTTCCTTCACTGTGGAAGGCTAGATAAAGCTCAATTGGCTTTACAATTTTAGCTCCAATGCTGTGGATTCCATTTCTTTAGCTGTGGTTTTGCTGAAGAGGAACAATGGATGTTTCATGTATCAAATCATTCACATGAAACACACTGTGATTTGGTAAAGTGCCCTTGAAATAGGATTCTCTTTTCACTTTTATTAGGGGAAATATAAGATAGTGGCATTTTCCCTATACTTACAAGGTCTACTGAATGAACCATACATTCATTTTGTTATGCATTTCCTTGAGCCCAGGGCTCTTGTGAAAGTTAACAGTTATTTTTAAGATAGAAAAGAAATCAGGTACTTAAAAACATTTGGGTTGCTTGTGACATAGGATGAAAGATTCGAGCAAAGTTTCCCATCTCAATGGCATTTTTTAGACTCACTGGCTTGCATAATATTTCTTACAAATTATAATTTTATGAGGGTATCTATCATCATAATTTTTTTGTATTTAACAACGTTAGAAAGTTCAAACTAAGATACTTTGTAAACAATTTTTTCATGAGGTAAATTTGTCAACGCTGAGGTGGATTTAGAGAAGGTGTGGAGTTGTTAGTGAATGCCCTGGGCTCTGCTTCTCTGCTGTGTCTTTCTCTTAAGAGCAGAATCAAATGTTGAAAAATACAGTGAAGCCACTTGAGTCTTGTGACCAATATTATTCATCTTCTGCAATCTTCAGTGAAAGGAACACAACACATTCGCGTAACGCTCTCTTTGGGGAGTACTTGGAGAAGAGTTGACTTCTGGGAATGCTGGGAGTCAGAGGGCGTCCATGCAGATTCACTCAGAAGACTTAATCATGGTTTCAGGTGCTATTGATGACCAGGGAACGTCCATGGAATCTGTCTACTCAAACTCATGGGAAACTATGTATCATTCAGAGGGACACACTTGTGATGAGAAGTGATACTAAATAGTCACTTTTCTCCACAATTCATAAACAGAAGTTCCTCTGTGCACTTCTCTGACAATTTCATTTAACTTATTGACATTCTTGAACAGTGAGCGATATTTAAACTCACATTTCTAGATAGGATTCTTTTCTTATGAGCATCTAAAAATTCTTATATTTTTCCTGAACACATTATGTAGATAAAACAAAGAAGCAAGGAGCATGTTCGCTCTCTGTGAGATTATGTAGTTGTATATATTTTCATGAAATGTTATCAAGATAGAAATTGGTGCATGGGTTATCGTTGATGTCAAGAATTCTTTGTTATAGAAATATGTTTGGAAATAAGTCATTGAAAGTTTTTTAAAACTTCAACATTTCTTCAAAGAAGTGCCTATCACTTTACTAAATAAATTAAATTATTCAACTAAGGATTTTAAAAGCTGATAAACTTTATAGATGGGCCTTGGATTTATATGACACTTTCTCTTATGTTCCTTGTGTGTGTTTTAAAAATAAATTATTTACATGATTTTCTTAATTCTTCTGGACAAAAAGTTATTATGTTTAAGATGTATGTGTATATAATACATCTTACATTTTCCTGCCATTACATCTATTACTCAAACAGTGGTGAATTAAAATCATATTCTTTTAATAAAATAATATAATCTTTTTTCTTATATATGAATGTCACAAAGAAGATATAATTTACATACTCAAAATTTATCCCCTACATCTCAGTACCTGAACCAAACCAAAGCTATAAATATTTAAATTTCAAATGCTAAATACTCAAACTAATTTATTAATTGTCAGGGTCAGACAGTTGCTGCCCTGTTAATAAGATTAAATTCTCAGTGGTTGAAAAGCTTTCCAAGAGTAACCAGTTTCACTCTATATAAAAGTGATCTCTTGTTGTCAGTCATTCTCCAGGAATAAGTCACTATTTCATCAAGCTCCTATCACTTGCTTGTTCCCATCACTTCTTGTTACCCAAAAGTAATTCATCCTGGTGCAATGGGCAAAACAATTTTATCTGTTTCAAAACAGCTTTCCTAATTATTTGCATTTTCAAAACACTGTCTCAATACATTCAACTATCTCCTAGGCTGTTTCCAAAGAAATGTGCTTAGGGGACACCTTCTCAGAACCATCAATGGTAGTCGTAAATGCCTCGCTCCTCAGAGAATTTGCAAGATCAAAACCTTGTGGTGTACATGGAGGGCTTAGATTATAATTTTCCTATGTTCTTTCATGTACATTTATCAAAAATGAATTTCATCTGCCACTGGGTTTCACAATTCTCCAGTATGATTAGAGCCATCTGGAGCATCTCCCAAACCTCATTAGTTTTTAACTAACCAAAGTAGCATAATGTTGTCAGAATATTTTACCACCTCCCTCTTTGTGTATAGTCCACATCATTAGCAAATACACTGAAATACCCAGGTCCGAACCACAAGAGTCATGATACCCTCTTTCAGCTTACCACATGGAAGAGCACTCATATCTCATCCGCTTTTGTTGCCAATGCCTGACTACTTAACACACGCACATCCTAGTTCATTATTTTACTTTGCGTATTTGACTAAGAAGGAATTAGATTTGGGTGTGAGCATAAGTGTAAAGAGGTAACATTCATTTGTTCATGGATTCTTTTTAATTTAAGAATTTCTTTATTTTTTTAAATTATATTTCATTATTTCACTACTTATTTTCCTATTTCAAACCCTTTTCTGTATTCACCCCAGTTCCTTTCAAATGTATGGCCTCTTTTTAATGGCTGCTGTGTGTGTGTGTGTGTGTGTGTGTGTGTGTGTGTGTGTTACCCATATTTATTTTTTTATCCACACCTGATCATTTGGTATTGGATAATCATTTGTGCTTTTCACCTGCGAAAACTATTTCTCCCACATTAAGAAACTAAGAACACATGAAAAAAAAAAAAGAAAATTGTGAACTATTGCCCAATAACTACTTTTCTGTATTTTACAAGTTTTCCTATTTTGTCTAGGAATGTGGAACATTCTATATAAATGTAAATTTCTATTTGGCTATGGTTTTAATTTTGACTATATGTTAAGTAATTCCATGTGTCTATCTCTTTTAATTCATTAATGATGTTACTGAAGCTAATTATAATGTTAGCTAAATAATAATTTTAAGTTATTTAAACAAATATAGTATAAATTTCTAATCCTACCATATTTATTAGTATTTGATAACAATTCTAACATGTTACATACTATATTGTATGTAACATGTTACATACAATATTATGTATTACATACAATATTATGTATGTACACCTCAAATTATATATTGTTTACCTCTATAATTTTATAACACTATATAACTATATTGTTATTAGCAACATGCCTTAAAAATTGGCCACTAGGAAATCATTTAAGTTACTATTATTTTCTTCTAATTCAATTTGAAGAAATACATTTCTAGTTATGAATAACTACTCTTCACTGTATTTTCTGTGCCACAGAAATAGAGAGGTTTTGACAAGAACTTGGAACCTACTTGAGTTGCATAGTAAATTTCTGGTCAGTCTGGACTATAGAGTGGACCTCGTGTCAAAAACAAAGAAAATCTACACTTATGAAAACCAAGTATAAATTAAAAAAACACAATTTCCATTTTAAATTAGCTATATATTTGTTTCTTTTGTTTTAAAAATCGCTATAATCATCATAGTCATTGTAATGTGTTTCAGAATATATTATTTTAAGAAACTAATAAATCATATATTCCTCAATAATGAATAATGACAAAATATCCAAAGAGTTTGTGTCATTTATTATATTAATAAATTTTCCCCTTTATTGAAAATACATTGCATGAGAATGATATATCCTGTTTATAGTTCCCTCCTTATTCCTCCCCATTACCCTTCCAAAATAGAACTACTTCCTTTCTTTCTGTCATTTGAAAAGGGCAGGCTTCTAAGAGCTAACAACGAAATATAACAACATAAAATATAATATAAAACAAACCTTGTCACACTGAAGTTGGAGAAGAGCAAGAGTCTAAGAGAAGGCACAAGAATCAGAGATGCACTTTTCTACCCTTGCCCGTTCCTCATAAAATCATACCAATCTTGCTGTGATGCAATTTTGTATAATGATATATCAAAAAAGGAAAAATACACCAACATTTACCATTTTCATTTAAATTTTGTTCTGAGAGTAAAATCCAAATTCACTATGACTAGGTTTTTATGTCTTTGGAAATAGTTCTTATTTTCAAGATTATATGTAAAACTATGCATTGTGTTCACAATTTATTGGTGAAATTGCTATCAAATACAATTTTAAAAAATGGTTATTATGTTTCTCTTTTTGAAATGAGAATCATCCAGCAAAACATAAACAAACAAATAAATAAATAAGTGAACCAAGAAGTGAAAGCAGAAAGCATTCTGGAATATTTCTTGTGTTGAAGTCCAAATGAAGACAGTTAGATCAACAAAGAGAAGGCTATTAAAGGCTCCTAAACCAACTATCGGCATGCTATTTAGTGAAAGTTTTTCATTCATATGCATCTATTTCTAGCATATCCAATATATATTGTTATCCTTTACCTCCTAAATTGCAAAACATATATAATTAAAAAGCCAAATATGCAATGATTAATTTAAATACTTAACCAACTTTTTAATCTGAAGACCTCAGAATTTCAGAAATAATATCTAAACTACACTTAAAAGTAGTAAGCATAATAATAATGAGTGCTTCTGGATTTCTTTTCTCAACTCATTCTTTTTAAACCCTGATGAATTCTGCTTCTGTGGCTTTCTTGGTAAGCAAGCATATCATGCCACAGGCCAGTGACTAAGTGGCAGCGGTTCTGTCCTCTATCACACGCATCAAAGATAATTAAGCCTCCCTACAAAAGCATTATGGGCTACTTGAAAACACAATTTTTGCCTTTTAAAAATTATATTTTTCAGCTCCATTAATGGATTGCTTTTCATTAGTTAAGTAGTAATAATATTCTATACTCATTAAGATTTCATGAGAATTAAATGTGTCTGTGTTTATTTCAAACTTTTCACTTATTTTTAAATATATCTCTTCCAGAGTTTCATCCACACATTAAATTCAACAATTGCAGAGCAAAAGCCTGAGTTTTGATTTTACATTTTTCTTCTTCCCCAAAAGTAAGAATCAATATTCTGTCATTCTATCATAAAATATTCTTCTTGAAGAAATTTGTAAATATATGGGAGGTCTTTTTTTTTGTCTGAGTTGGTGAGAAACAAGTTAACAAATATCTGCGACCAAAAGAATACCTGGAAATTTTATTGTTGCTATGAGAAAGAAATACAGTCAAGTGACTAATCAGTACTGTCTTCATGCTTTATGCTAAACATTCAAAAGGCTTATTATATTTACCACATGTAGGAAAATATAAAATAAATACAATGGCTCAAATTGTAAAGTCATAATAAGTAAAATATAAGTAGATTTTTAATAAATTATTTTGCTCCATTAAAGACCCATTTAACTGCACTTTTTCTTCCCTGTCCAGTAAGTAGCTTACTGTTTGAGTTTGCCTGAAGCATTTTATTCTATCTATACTAGAATTATCTCTAGCTGTGCTTTTACTTAATAAATTATGCTATTGTATTTTCACTAGTTTATTGTCATTCTTTGAACTCAAAAGATAAAGAGAGAGAGAGAGAGAGAGAGAGAGAGAGAGAGAGAGAGAGAAAGAAAGAAAATATCTGCATCTTTTCTTCAAGTGCCTTCATAAATTTATATTTCATTCTGTTTGGAAGCATGTGACAACAATGATGTTTCTATTTCCTAATTTACTATTAATTTAGAAGTTTTATCATCTCCAGAAAATATATTTTATGAAGGTTCACTGATTTCTAATATATATATAATATTTACACAAACTTGAGATGAGTAATTATGTACCTCTTAAAACATGAATGTTTATTTCTGAAGAATTAAAACTGTAACCTGTTTGAACATAGTACAAATTTCACAGTAAAATGTTGATATCAGCATATAACAATGTCCAATATTCACTATAGGTCCAAAATATAGTTTATCCAAATCATCTGAACAGGATTTCTTATGTTTTCATTTTTGTTAGAATTCTTTAGAGGCAAAACTGACAGAAATCGCTACACAATAATTTCCTTCCCATTGCCAGTAAAAGAAGTAAAATCACTAGTTTTTAGTACTAGCCATGGGCTACTATCAGGTCATTTCCTCTCATACAATATCTAATTATTATGGATAGAGAATAAGTAATTGAAATATAAGTACAAAGTCATCACTTACATAGATGTAGCTATAGTTGAATCAAATTTGCAAATTTACGCTAAATGTTGTGGTGAAAGTCTATGGAAAAATATCCTCCTTGGAGTCTTTCATTTCTTCCACTGATGTTATATTAACACATGGAGAGAAGAGAAAAGCATTACTAAATGAAGACATGAAGAACTATGTAAGCCTCACACATGGTGGCACAAGAGGTCTGCATAGGACCTCTGATGTGATACTACGAAGAATCTATTACATCTTAACACATTGTAGAAATAATTTCATCTATTTTATAATTTATATATCATAACAGCCCCAGAATTTTTTTAGAGAAGGAAAATACTTGATTTAATGTATTATGCTCATGTTATTCTGATAGCATGCATATTTGAAAGCATGTATATTTGAAATCTAACTTGCAAAAATAAATTGAACCTTTTGTTGGTGAAGTGTTTAACTTCCTGCCTGAAATGCTTTGGAGGCACTTAATATTCTGAATATTCACATGCTTCTTATGGGAAATCAACCCAGGTGTGACTCAAATATCCAATAGCACTTAATTCTTATTTTCAAGAAGGGTATCAAATATATAATATAGTACCACATTGTCTGAAATCAGTTTTCATTCTCATATAGAAGGTAAAAACTTATGATTTTTTAATAATGAGCAAATGATCAGTGGCAAGGGGTTTACTAATTTATTTCATGCTCATGCTCTTTACATGTTAGCTTCATATAGATATGTAAAAATTAAGTTATTGAAGCTAATAGACATCCCTTCCTATTTTTAAGAGACACATGAGAAGAAGAAAATCAGCACATGGTTTCAGTATAATAATACCATCTGCATTTTTATTCCATCAACATGTAAAAGCCAAAGTGGTAGGTATTCTTTTTTTTTAATTGGAAAAATAAAGTTCTCCATTCCCAAACTGTTTCAATACTTTGGCAACTTAAATGAAACAAAGGATTTTTCCCCCCTTGGTGAAAAGACCATATAACCTCATGAAAATCAGGGTTTATGATGGCCTTTAGCAATCGCACCATGCATGGCGCCTCTGTGATTTTATTTGATCCACAAAAAATAGTCTCAGCTATATAATGGACATTCTCACTAAATTTTCCTTATTTGCAGACTTGCACATGTATTGTTTTATTCATACCCTTGTCAGTCTTTGTGATATAAATTTGCCAAAATTCTCTTTGATGAATGTTAATAAACTCAAACACCTAATATTACATTATATTATTTAAAGTTGGCTTGGAAAGAACAAAAGGCAAGACTGAATAAATTATAACCCATGCTTGACATTGAAAATTGGGCCCAATGCCCCTGGCTTCAAAAGATGGAATTTGTCCAATCAGCATGCCCCCTTCTTTCCTGTCTATGTTAGTCAATGAGACTGCTCAGTATAAAAGTCTTTATGGTGCATACCAGTCAATAAAGGAGTGTGTGTTTTGAAACATCATTGAACAAAGGCAAATTATGACCAAAAATGTGTAAACTGATCTTCAAAAATAATGAAAAACTTTAAAAATCTATATTTTTATAGACATGGCCCGTGTTTTATTACCACTGATAAAGATTTGTAGAGTCTTATCCTGCCCATGTCGTTTATGTCCCTTTGAAGCATTAACGTGATTATGTTCCATCTGGGCACCGACTTCTGATCTTAGAGAAAGAAAGTATATGTATATATGTTTCCTATTGTCATAATGAAAACTAACATATCAAGGCCTTCTCCGTCAAATATTAGTGAAGATCCCATATTTTTGTTGATATCCATTTTGTTTTCATTGATATATTTGACTAGACACATACTACCTCTTCTACCATCTATTTCTATTTTATGAAAGTAATTACTTTTCTTGAGTTTCTTCAAATGTATTTTGCATTTCAGTAGTTTTTAATATATATCACATGCTATTATATGAATGTATATATAAAGGATTGTTTATGGATGTATAATATGTATATATTTTTTATTTCACACCACATGCACACAGAAACATGTACACATACTCTCACATGCATGAACATGCAGGTGAGAAGAAGCATCCTAAATATAGACAATAGTATTCAGTGGGTTTGAGTCCTAAACTTAATAAACTAGAAAGATCTAGCTGAGTATCAGGAATCTCTGTTTTCCTTCTGAATGTTGATACATGGCTAATTATGTTAATTTTCTACCATCTTGACACCCAGATAAGATCGACTGTACCCATGAATTAGGATTTGTTCCATAAGTTGTCTTTCAAAGTATTTTATCACAGCAAGAGGAAAAGCAATACAATCAATTTTACACAATTACTTATAGAGTCATATATACTCTATATTGAGTAATATGTGCTACCTCAACACTTTGTAATGATGATAAGAATAAACACTGTTTTTTTTTGTAGAAACCATCTTATTATATTAGTGACTCAATAATTATACCTTTATTTACCTAACCTGTTTTACTGGTATGTTGTATAATAAAAGACTACTCTTTGTAAATTCTTTTAAAAAAATCATTAAACTTTAAATCAAAAATTCTTTTTTGAATAAAGCAATAAAAGCTATCACCTGAAGTTCATTGTGTACAAACTATATTATTGGACAAAGCAGTGATTTGTGATTATTAAACAACTCTGTGAATGAACAAGTATTCAATGACTATAAATGTATAAGGAAACAATGATAAATGAAAAATATTGGTAAGAAAGAAGAGAAAGAAAAAGCAGAAAGATAAGAAGCAATGCAGATTTTATGTAAATAGACCTTCACATTTATACAATATATGTTACCTAATAATGCTTTAATATAGATTTTAAGAATCCTTTTTACAAATTAAAATAATGGCAAAAGGATGAGAGTACACCACTTCTGCATATTTATTAATATTACTCAATATTGCTACATACTCCCACTGGAAAGATTCTTATACTAGGTTGTTTGAAGATAGGCAATATGTTAAGTAAATGTAAATTTTGATTAATAATTAAAATATAACAAGTTCTCTGGTGAATGTACCATATCCACATATAATTAAAATGTAGGAAAAGGTAGTAAATTGCCATGTGCTCCATCATTCTCTCTCTCCGTTTCTCTCTCTCCCTGTTTCTCTCTCTCTCTCTCTCTCTCCCTCTCTCTCTCTCTCTCTCCCTGTTTCTCTCTCTCTCTCTCTCTCTCTCTCTCTCTCTCTCTCTCTCTCTCTCTCTCTCTGTGTGTGTGTGTGTGTGTGTGTGTGTGTGTGTATTTATGTGTGGATGAATTTAAACTCTGTCAGAATTCTTTTTATTTTCCTTAACATTCACTATATCCATAGATTATAAATGGAGAATTTTACTCATAAAAGAAATCCAGTCTTTAATTCATAACCAATATTGAGAAGCACTTTTATTTATTTTAATAATCAATATAAAACTGGCGTGATTTCTCAATATTCAAATATATTCTAAAGATCCTAAAACCGTTGTTTTGTTCACCTATTTTCTTCTGCTTCTTTATCCACAGAGGTTGGTGCTTAGATGAAGCATAAACAAGTTTGCAGGATAAGACCCTCCAAATATTTATCAGTAATGATAATACGCAGGCCATGTCTATGAAAAACAATTAGATATTTACATTTTTCATTACTGTTGAAGATCAATTATCACCATTTTGTGGTAGTGATATGCCTTTTTAAATTAAACTTCAGATCATGACTGATTTGTCTGCATGTTTTGACTTGTGTTTTTAGTTCTTGATAGAGCTGACCTCAAGTCTATATTGACTCACCGTTATGTACACATTGTTAGTACCCACACTACATTAAACATAAAGAGGTTGTGAACAGTTTAATGAATTCCAGGTCTTTAAGACTTGGATCAAAAGAGGCATTAGAAATACTGGTATTTATTTGGGGATTACAGTAACTTGCCTCTAGCTTTTATTCTAAATTATAAGTCAGAATTGAAGTCTGTATTTCAGAAAAAAAGTTTGTTATACTATGCCACATTTAATAATAAACAAGCATGGAAACAATGTGAGTATGCATGGTCAGTGTAAATATATATATTAATAATAGCATATATACTATATAAGTATATAATTTCACCTTTAAAATGTCAGTTAACTATGTGATTGGTAACAACATAGAGGGACTTGAACTATTATATATTGAGCTGGTCACAGAATGACAAATGCTCACTTGCATGAGTCATATAAAAGTAAGAAACTCAGTTTTCAGTAGAACATAGTAGGTGCTGGAAACTTCCAAGGGTGAGAAGTTTCAGTATGCTAGACGAGTAAAGTTCTGCTGTGTAACGTAGTTCATAGTTTGGAATGGAGGGGATAGAGGTGTAGCTCAGCATCCAGTGTTCTGTTTGTGCAAACACACAAAGTTATACACTAAAGTGGTGTAAATATCTCCATGTCAATTGTACTTCAGTGGAAGTACAAATAAATAGGTGAAACGATTACTGAAGATGGATATCATCCTCTGGCAGTTGTATGTGTTCAATAATTGCTACTGAGCCAACATCGATTATTTCCAAGAACCATTTATTGTTTTCTAAAAGTTATCATTCATTTAAAGGAATATTTTTATGTTTATTACATCAAATGAAAATAACTATAACTTTACGATCATTACTCAAAAATTTCTCAATTTTTAAATGAGTGTTCTTGCAAAAACAATTCTTATTCATATCCCTTGTATCTTACCATTCTGATGTGGACTGACTTCATCAGCATGATTAACATTTTCTCAAGGAAACATATTCAGGCCAATTCAATAATGTATTTAATGGAGTATAGTTTTCATAGGGACAGAGAGAGGATTTTGATTCAGGCTTTGTAATTCTGAAGTTCTTATGAATCCTATTAAGGTATGTTGATTGTAATCTCTCACAGACTCCACTAGCTCCACATGAAATGTGACATGAAGAAATCCATTCAAAAAGTGTTTGCTCCATCATCACAATAACCATTAAATATTTTCTGAAAAAAATATTTTAGGGGCTGTTGAGATAGCTCAAATAGAAAAAATGTTTGCCTGCTCTTTCAGAGGATGGGAAATCAGTTCCCAGCCATTTCTGGAGGCTCACACCCATCAGTAACTCCAGCTCCAGGCAACCAGTCACCGTCTTCTGGACTCCATAGATAACCATCCACACCATAACATGTACCACTTAGAAACAGACATACACACATACACATAAGAAAAAACTAAATAATTAACATATTAATCTCAGAATTTTCTAATATTTCACTTAATTTTATCTTCTATGTTTATTATTAACTACTGAATGAAACCTTTATGGTTCCATCCCCTGTGGAAATTAAGAATTCAATGGCTTACAATAAACTTTCATAGTTTAAGATTTAATATATTGTTTGCTTATTTTTATTCCTAAGAGAAAACAAATCAAGGGTTTTTTTTTCCCCACAAAAACTACAGACAGGAAGAAATTTATTGTTTTCTAGTCTATCATTTGGCTCCCTGCCCCCCAGCATTGAGAGTTTTCCTGGAGTTTTGCGTCTATGGAGGCACTTTGGATCATAATTTATGAGGTGGGTCAGATCAGATAATAATGTATGCCATTTATACTTTATCTTACTCACATAGCTTTATGGGTGTGTACCTTAGAGGCACAGAGGAAAATTTTTATTAACACATGTTTATACATAATTGACCAATTGGGAAGTGGTAAGGAGCGATGGCTGTGATTTACATAGACTAAGCAATGTCTTAGAGCACCTCACCCTGTCTGGAGCCCCCACTGTGACAGATGAGCCAATGCCTGTGGGGGATGACAGCATGCTATTTATGGCATTTCCTTCTGAGACAATTAAGTAACATATGCCAAGACCATAGGGATTATCTTTGAGCTACACAGTATGTAATTCTATCTGAAGAGAAATATAATATTTTATAAATTTGACAAACCATAAGAAAGCTGAAATTGATTCACCCATGTTAATAAATGCAGTAACATTTTTGTGCTTTAAGATTTACTTCTTGATAAGAGTATGTCATAAAAGATTAACATGTTATATACATACATTATTCAGAATAGATGGCATATTTATTTTGTTAGGGTGCAATGTTCACAATGAACTCTTACGTAGGATACTTTATTTTAGCACTGCTTTCCCATGTTTAAGCCAAACAAATAGACAATAGTTTAAAACACATATACACACATCACACAAGTGATTCATGGTATCATTGTACTGTAATTCTGTAAGCCATAGTCAGAAAAAGATTGTGAGTTGTCAGGAGACAGTTAAGAGACAAGAGGAAGGAGTTAGATATCTGAATGATTCTACTGTTTTACCTGCTCTCAGTGGTACAGAGGTCTCACACAGAGCCATATTTTTTAAAGACATTTTAGGGTCATTGGTCTGATTTTACTTTCAAACTCGTTGATGCCTAGGAAGATTTATCTAAAAACTCAAAATCAACACTTCTAGTGATGCTGAAATTTGAAGATACATCAGTGATAAATCAAAAGTGACACCTCTGTTGTGTGTGTGTGTGTGTGTGCGCGCACACACACGCGTGCGTGCGTGCACAAGCGCATCTATAGACACATGGTGGCTAATGGTTAACATTACTTTTTCTGTTCTATATATTTCTACCTAATTCCCTTGAAAAAGCTCCCTCACTGATTCTAGAACTCACTGTATTTCAGCTAGACAGGCTGTCCAGAAAGCTACAATCATCCTCTATCTGTTTTTCAAAACTACTGTGGATACAGGCATGCACAGTCTCTCTTACCATTTTACACAGGTGCTGGGAATCATGGCTCCTGCTTATTTTCACCAATCCAACAATTACTTCATCTCCCTCCATGGTATTTTGAAACATTGTCTTCTATTGGACCGGTAGCTCACACACTTAGATATTCTGTTTAGCCTCCAAGTCCTAAGAACTTTCATTGATAGGCATCTGCCTCTGACCTGCAGAAACTACCAGCATCCACTGATACACCTGACTTTCATTTTAGCTATTTTCTTTATTTATCTCTTAAACTTTGTGTGCTGAAAATCAAACTTATGTTCTCAGGCTTGTAAGGGAAACATTTTACTGAGTCATCTCCTCTGCCTCTGGTAGTATTTTTTAGATGAATGGATGAATGGTTAGAAGTACTTCTAACACTCTGTAGAATTTTTGTCTCACTTCAGTTGGTATACTACTTGATTTTTTTTTTTCTGTATAACTGAATTTTACTCAACCTGGCCTTGAATTTTCACAGGTTAAAATCCTTAGACATTATGGGAAGATTGCAATTTAAATAACAAAATAAAACTATTTGAAAAGGGGAAACAGAAGAAAGGAAAGGATGGAAAGAAATGGAAGCAAAAGATAAAAGAGGGGAGAGAGATAAGAAGTGTTGGTTTGAAACATTAAGTTTAATTAGAATTGAACTGATTCTTTGTGATATAAAGAACATACTGCTGAGACTTTCAAATAGTACGCATGCTGGTTAGTTTTTCTGTGAACTTAATACAAGCTAAAGTCCATTGCAAAAAGGGAGCCTTAATGGAGAAGATATATCCATCAAATTGGCCTGTAATAAAGTCAATTAATATTGCCTTGATTAATAATTGACATGGGAGGGCCCAGCCTACCATGCGATAATGTCACTCTTGGGCAAATGGTTGTGGCTTGTATAAGAAAGCAAACTGAACAAGCCATGGAGAACAAACCAGTAAGCATTTTCTCGACAGTCTCTGCTTCAATTCCTGAATCCTGGTTCCTACCCTGTTTGAATTCCTGCTTTGACTTCTCTCAGTGGTGAGGTGATAGTGATATGTATGTACACTGTATCCCTTCTTATAATTTTTCTGTGCAATGCTTTTTCTGCTCTCCCAACATGAAATGAGAGGAACTAAGAAAGAGAAGAATGAGGGATAACAGTGACTATCAGAACTCGTGCCAAACCCAGATCTCAAAGTGAATTTTGCTGGATTATCAGTGATTCAGTAGGAAAGGACAATCATGTAGATAGTCCTTTGTTACTTACAAACCATTGTAGAGATCTCATTTAGTTGATATCCCAACCTCTTTAACAACTACTTTTGATAGATTCTATGCAAACCTTATATAAGTCAAGAATGGGGTAAAGACAAATTCTTTCACTTTGTGGTAATTAAAATTTTACTTTATATTATATTTACCTCTTGACCTTCCCCTTTTTCCTTCATTATGTCTGTCACTTTCCTTCCTTGTTCATATAGTTAGTCACTTTCTTTTATAATAAAAACCTGTTGGTCTCGGGTTTCTATCCCTGCACAAACATTATGACCAAGAGGCAAGCTGGGGAGGAAAGGGTTTATTCAGCTTACACTTCCACATTGCTGTTCATCACCAAAGAAGTCAGGACTGGAATTCAAGCAGATCAGGAAGCAGGAGCTGATGCAGAAGCCATGGAAGCATGTTACTTACTGGCTATCTTTCCCTGGCTTGCTCAGTTTGCTTTCTTATGGATCCCAGAACTGCCAGCCAAGGATGGTACCACTCACAATGGGCTCAATCAGTTGGACCCTCCCACCTTGATCAATAATTGAGAAAATGCCTTACAGCTGGATCTCATGGAGGTGTTTTCTCAATGGAAGCTCCTTTCTCTGTGATAACTCCAGCTTGTGTCAAGTTGATACACAAAAACCGGCCAGTACACTGTTGTAAACCAGACACTACAATAAACACTGCCATCAAATCTTTAAAGCTGCATAAGCCAGTGGCAGTTCTTTCTGGCTCTAAGAAAACAAACAAACAAACAAACAAACAAAAAATCATGTGTTAGAATCATCTTTGTAATCAAACTATTAATTCCCCAAACATTTTTCTAATAAGGGATAAGAGAAGGAAACATGAAAATATTTATAAGCTAAGATTCCTCCTTGATTTCCATTTATGGATCTTACCCAATCATGGAAAGAAGAAAAAGAAAATAAACGGAGGGAGGGTAGAAGTAACCTTCACTCAAAACTGCATATTTAGACCCAACAATATCTACAGTGAAAGACGTCAATGATTACATGGTGTTATAAATTGTTAAAAGTGGATGCACTGAACAGTGAAGCTGCAGAGTACTCTACCTGTACAGAGGTACAGCCTGGGCTCACTAATGAGCAGTATTTTATAAGCACTGTCTCTCACATATCAGTCACTTAAGTAATTGGATTTTCATCAGTTTCTCACTGCATGCACATCCTTCCAATTAGGAAAACTGACACACTTAGCCTTGTAACATATGGTTTGATTGCCCTGTGAGTTTTCACTCTCTGGAAATAAACATTTTCCTTATTTCTAACTGCACTTCTTAAAAATAAAAAAATCAGAATAGAAAACTGCCAAGAAAAAAATTAATGACCCAATAGAAACATGTAGGTATAATACTCAGGAATCACTGTCAGACATTCTCAAAATTTTGAAGATCAGAGATAGATGAGAGAAAGAGAGAGAGAAAGAGAGAGAGAGAGAGAGAGAGAGAGAGAGAGAGAGAGAGAGAGAGAGCTGGAAAATGTTGGGGGAATTGCAATCAATATTGAACTTAAAATAGAGGTGAATTAATTAAACAGTTCATAATTTTCTTTAAACTATAAGACATTTAGTGTAAATATTTATATTTGTAAATGTGCTATAAAAGTCTAGTTTTAAAAAATACTTTTATTATTTATTGTGTGTGCATCAATGCTTGCGTTCTTGAATATGAACACCTACTTCCATACACTGGTTTAGGTTAGAAGCCCAGTTGTAGTAGTTAGTACTCTCCATCCACTGAGTCTTAGGGCTCAAGGTCAGATCTCTAAGTTTGGGAACAAGAACCTTTAACTGCTGGGCAACTCTAGTGGTCCTCTTGTATATCATTATTATATATTTCATGTATATTGTTTATACTGTGTGGTGGTATAGAGGCTTAATGAGATCAATAGAATTAAATAATGATTCCTTTGATTTTTTTTTTTTTGATGTTTGAGATATTGAGACCTTTGAGGGCCTTCATTGATGGAAAACTAGATCTTTTGTTAGTGTATTGGCTCAAAATTGGGAGCATTAGAAGTGAACTATGACAGAACCTGATATCTAGGGATCTATGGCAAGGGTGTGGTAAAGTGGATATCTAAAAGAGAAAAGGAGTTGAATGCCAACAAATCATTCTCTAGACTCTATAGATACTGGGAATTGTTAGAAATCATAATATTCTAATTATGCTTTACAGAATACAATTAAAATTTGTTATAGAAACTGGGAAACAAACATAAAAGTTGCTAAATCAGTATGGAATTCCAGGTTAGATTCATTGAACCAGAGTGAGCTAAAGAGAGCCTACAAGTCCCAAGGAGAGTGTTGAAGATTAATCTGTTGCTTCAGATGGAATGATTAAAAATCACTAGCAGTGTGGATCAAAGGCTAGAGTCCCATTGTGGTATATCTAATAATGCTGATTGAGGGTCTCTGGTAGCAGGCTCAGTGTGAGTGAACATAAACATAACAGGGACTTGGCTCTCTTATTCAGTTATAATTTGTGGTATTCCTTGTTGAGTTCCAAATAATTCCTATAAAATAGGAAATGTTTCTGTTACACATAATACCAGATTTTAAATGGTTTTGAATAATTGACCATTGATTAGCTGTTTAATTTTTGAGACTAGTCATTCACGCAGAAAGCCATTAGAAAAGAAAACGTCCTCTCTATGGTCTTAAAATATATGCCACGAAAGTGTGATCCAGTAGTAGTAGTAATAGGAGTAGTAGTAAATTGCCATAAGTTAGTACGAATTTTAATAGCTCCACAAGAGTCTCATCCTGATTTGGAGAAACTCTTGCACTTAAAGATGTACATTCACTGTCATTCAGGTGACCTACTGTGGTTCATTTAAAAGAGACCTTATCAGGTTCCCTTAATTACTTCAGTGTCTGTCAAATTCCAAGAAACCACTTGTCCATAATGATCCTGTATTTCCAGAGATCAGTCAAGGTGAGATACAAGAGATACTTATTGCATCGTTAAGCAGATTGAGAAGGTACACTCTCTTAAAATAAAGCCATCAAGGGCCAATTTCAGATAAATAAATCTTTGGCCACATGATACATAGCTTCTGTGTTTGGAATTGTCCAAATGGGTCTTAGTCTCACTCCTGGCTGTGTCCCATCAGGCAAATCCTTTCTTGACTGCCACAAAAAATATTCAAGATGTTATATTCTTCTGTCAAAGCAAATTATTAAGGCATATGGGAGAAAAACAGCATCTCTCTACATTAACCCTTTTATTACAGTTTTGGATACAAAGGCGAATACTCTGAATATATTTAGCAGGACATACTTCCACAGATTAACCAGGCAAGAATGAGAGGACAAGTAAGAGTAAGAGGACAAGTAAGAGGTTGGAAGTCCTATCTCTGACCCTGTTATATCTTAGAAGCTTATTAGACATGCAGAAAGAGTAAAGATTTCATAGGACGATGTACATGTTTCATATCAGTGAAGCTTAAACAAGGAGCTAGCACTGATCTTTGTACCAATGATGACAAAACAAGGCAGTAGCAGAGTACAGGATGAAAAAAACGGTAATGTTCACGCTGAAAAGGTGAAAAGGATCCCTTTTCAGAGAACGGATCCAGAAAAGAGTGTGATCCAGAGCTAAGTGGAAGGAGACGGAAGGAAGGCATGGGCTGCCTTATGAATTCTCTGAGTGGCGACGTTAAAGCAAATGCTATTTTCCAGTCCAGGGACCAGTAAGTACAAATGTAAGAAAGAAGAAAGGAAAGAGAACAGAAGGGGAGCGAGAGTTTATGTAGATTCACCCTAGATGAGCTTCCTCTAGAAATGTTCCATAGTGTTTGAGAGATGCACACGACACAGTGATAGATCCATCCCTGTAAGACAAAACAAGCAGACTATTCACATTCGTTGTATCCCTATCTCCTTTACCCTACGGTCCCTCCACAGTAACACAGGTCAAACACCAACAGCTTTGTGTGGCCAAGAGAGGCAAAGTGGAGATTTTTTCCAGGTGGCAAGAGAATGGCATGAGAAACAACATCTTGGGTTGGAGGGAGACATTGTTACGAGCGGCAAAGATATTTATCAAGCAGGATATAGAAAGACAAAGAGAGAATCTATTAGAGTACACTCAGCAATGTAGTGGGAAAGTTCCCAAAGAAGGCAACATGTCACTAGCCAGGGATGGAAATTCATTTCAGCAGTACAAAGGGAAGCCATGGTTTTACCCCCATGGCACTCCTGTGTAGGCTGCTGTCAGAACAGACAGTTATTCTTCCTGTTACCTTGTTAAGTAATACATTTTACAGTGAAACTGTATTTTTTTGTTGTTGTTTTGTTTTGTTTTGTTTTATGAGATTTCCCAGCATTGTAAATTGACATGGGTCACTAAGCATTAGGAACCAGGAATCTGTGTAAGAAATTAGATCAGGCTCCAGCTAATCATGGCTCGATTGGTAAGGTCTGGGAATTTTGTTTTAACCTTTGGTCCTTTGTGTCTGCACAGTTAATTCAGGCAAGGTAAGTTTATTTGTTGGTTTGTTTGCTTGCTTGCTTGATTACTTGCTTGTTCACATGTTTTTATGTCAATAAATCATTCAAAAATTTTAGTACAGCAACCTCCTATCAAAAACAAATATTAGATATTCAAGGAAAACTTGCTAAGATGGAGTAATGTAAAAATCAGAAATAATATGGAATATTGAGAAAAATTACTAACCTGTTAGATGTATAAAAATTTAAGTAAAATTGTAAAGGAACTCTATAAGGAAGTAACATATTCTCTCTACTCAGAGGGCAAATAAATTTCTATTGCAACACTGGAAGAAAGTATACCAAAATTCAGTGCAATTAACAAATGTTCCCAATCCTTGTATTGGCATTTCCATTTCTAGGAATTCATGTGACAAAAATTCTGGTAGTAGTGCACAAAGATAAAAATATAAGAATATCTCCTAGGACACTATTGGTAATATCAAAAATTGGAAGCAACCCAAATGCCCAGTAATACAGTAATGGCATAGTGAGTGTGATATAGTCTTATAATAAAATAATATGCAGCATTTAAAAGAAATGGGATAGATCTCAATGTACCGATTTGGAAAGAAGCCCACAATACATTGAAAGCAGAAACACTACATCAATGGTATTTATAAATAACCTCATTAGATTCATGCACATTGTTGTACATGGAAAGGAAATATTCTGTATAAATAAATGAAAAATGGAAGCTCATTTTGAGTACAGATTATATTTTACATTTATACATTTTCTTGATTTCTCTTTTTATAAATATTTAGTTTATAAATATTATTTTACTATTTTCAAATTAAAATATAAACATATTTTCTCTTCCCTTTACTATCTCCAAACCCTCACATGTACCTTATTCTTCTTTCAGTTCATGGTCTCTGCTTCTTTGATTGTTTTTAAATATAAATGTGTTTATATTTATATGTTTGCATATATTCCTAGATATATAAATGCTTCCTGTTATGACTATATAAAGGTACCTATACCTGTTCATACACACACACACACACACACACACACACACACACACACACACACACATTATTTAAGGGCTGACGAAACTTATTTGTCTGGGCACCATGTCTCATCTGTGTCCATTGAGGCCAGAGGAGGGTATCAAATCACCTAGAACTATAGTTGCAGAACATTGTTAGTGTTATGTGGGTCTTGGGAACTAAACCTAGGATTCCTGAAAGAACAACAAGAGCTCCCATCATTTGAGCTATCTTCTGAGGCACTATTTTCTTGCTTTTCAAATATATATTCATAAAGGCCTTATGGTAAGGAAAGGCAAAAATCTAAAAAGGTAACAGTGTTAAACAGAAAAATTGAATTATAAAACAAAAGTAGAACTTATGACTTGTAGACACTCTTATAACTTAACAAACAAAATATTTTGCTTTTATGATATTGAAAATACATTAGAGCTTATTAATTTATAAATAGTTTGTAATTATTACACATGCTGTAAAATAAATTGCTATGTAATCAAATATGGAAAATTTATATCAATTTTCAGGACTCGTAATTATTTAAATACTGTAAAAACTTTCTTTATGATTTTATTTGTACACAAAACCATTCTATAATGAAAATCACATTATAAATATTACATAATGAAACATAATACAATAATTTAGATTCTTGGTCTGCTCAAGAAACTTTAAAATTACTGTTATACTATAACACATTTTTGTAGTCATGATAAGAGCATCTCTTAGCACCATGGAGCAAATAGCATTGACTGTGTACTGGCTGGTTTTATGTGTCAACTTGACTCAAGCTGGAGAAAATACATTAGAGCTTATTAATTTATAAACAGTTGGTATATTATTACACATGCTATAAAATAAGTTGCTATGTAATCAAATATGGAAAATTTATATCACAGAAAGGAGCATCACTTGAGAAAATGTATCCATGAGACCCAGCTGTAAGGCATTTTCTCAATTAGTGATCAAGAGGGGAGGGCCCAGCCCATTGTGGGTGGTGCCATTCCTAGGCTGGATTGTAGTCTTGGGTTCTATAAGAAAGCAAGCTGAACAAGCAGCAGAAGCAATCCTGTAAGCAGCATCCATCCCTGGCCTCTGCATCAGCTCCTACCTCCAAGATCCTACCCTGTGTGAGTTCCTGTCCTGACTTCCTTTGATGATGAACAGCAATGTGTAAGTATAAGGTGAATAAACTATTTCATCCTCAACTTACTTCTTGCTCATTATGATTTATGCAGAAATACAATCTCTGACTAAGACAGACTTACAGTCATGACATTGAAATAAGCAAAGAATTATAATAATTGTTAGATGTATGGCTATGGCAAAATACTTGGTAGCAATCAATAGTCAAAGAGATGGGTGAGGGTCGTTGGTTTCTCACTTGGGATTTCTCTCTTATTCTCTCCTAACAAAATCTAAACTGTATGCTGCAGCTTCCACTCAGTGGTCATCCCTGATGATGTGCAGAAGATGTTAGATAAGAACTCTTCTTCAGTAAACACGTTTGTGAAAGTAAACACTGACCTATGGTTGAGTAATCAAATAAAGTATACTCATTGATTCTCCAAGTAAGACTTGGATAGATTTCCCCCCCATCAGTATGTTGTTGCAACCATATCTGATGCTAGGAGTGAATAGCCACTAGTACATACCACCATATCAGAGGAATGGGAAAAAAATCTTAAATATCACATGGAAATACAAAAGAATCAGGACAGAGCAAAACAAAACAAAACTAAACAGTAAAATGAAAAACCTGGGAGTACCGTTCTGATTTCATGTTATTTTTACAGAGCTATTATAAAAAAATGCATTGCCACTAAAACAGATAAAAATAATCATTTCGACAAAATGGAAGATCAAATGTAAACATTCCTAAGGCCACCTGTTTTTTGACAAAAAACATGACTAACCTCCCTCATTGGACCAAAGATAGCAACCTGAATATGTGGTGCTGCTCAAACTATATAGCTATATGTTAAAGAATGAAACTAGATGACTAAATTAAATCTTACCTTGCACAAAACTTTTGAAGGAACAAGAACCTCAGCTTAAAACCCAATACCATGAGACTAACCCAGGATAATGTAAGGAATATGAAATAACTGAAACAATGAAAACTTCCTGTGCAGTATGGAAGATCCAGGCATTAAGACCAACAATTGACAAATGAAAGCTCATAAAAGTAGCCCAAGATGAGCAAAGGTATCCATCAATCAAGTGAAGAGATGTCATCATAGAAAATGGGAAAAAAATTACACATCTAACAGAAAGCTGAGATTTATAATACGCAAAGGAAAAAAATAGAACTTCTAGAAAATTAAATAAATTAATTAAATTTTAAAAAAGAGATGGAACTTAACAGAGGTTTCTCAAAGATAAAATTCAAATGGGTGAGAAATATTGCTTTAAAAGCATATTCAAAATCCTTTACCATCAAGGAAATGAAAATTAAAGCACCTTTTGTATTCCATATTATCAGAATGGACAAGATCAAACTACAAATATTGATAAATTATATAAATTTATAGGGTAGAAAATTCTTATTCAACTTACTCAGGCTGGTAGGAGTTCAGAATGGTGCAGCCACTCCAAAAATTAGTGTGGAGGATCCTCAAAAATTTGAAATAGATCTATGACATGATCCAGCTTTTCCTGGGCATATCCCCAAAGCTACCTATCCACCCATGTTAACAGATGTTTTATTCACAATATTCAGGAAGCACACATTGTCTATCTAGGTGTCCATCAATGAAAATGTGGTAAATTTAAACAATGGACTATTAATCAGCAGTTTAGAAAATTAAATTTGCTGGTAAATTGATGGAAATGAAAATAATCATGCTGAATGTGGTGATCCAGACACAGAAAGACAAGCTTTGCTTTCTCTCTCTCTCGTGTTAATGGTCTCTAAATGTCTTAGGATATATGCATTTTGCCTCAAGTTCAGCAGTCACTCCCTATGTACATACTGGCCACTCCTGCCAGGGAAGCAGGCAGGCTCATTACAGATTTTCACTACCTTTTCTTCTGCTCCAAGTCAAATACCCTAGCCTCATCTCCAGCTCCGAACTAAGACACCTGATACAGTTTCTCCTCCTGCAATGCCCAATCTCCTGGTGATCATACAGATTTCCCCCTCTTAATTACTTTCCCCTGACAAATTGCTTTATCTTTGCCCCCAACTCGAGCATTTATTCTACTAAATGTGATTTTCTAAAGGGATCTTTTTGTTTCTTCTTTAAAGAGTACTATTATATACTACCTAGCACTTGATAGTCTATCCATTTAGAAAATGCATGGACTCTACTCTTAGTCCATTGTAAAGACACTGAAATGTCAATTCCTTTGAACATATTTATCAATTATGGTATTCTGAGAAGTTTTGCTTTGTAAAAAGGGCCATTCACTTGTTTGTTTGCTAATTCCATCTACAATACCTCAGTTGTGTAAATGGATAAAAAATTTGCTAAGCATTTTGGACGTTTCGACTCTACTAAATATTTTAAATTTAATTTTGAGCTGTCAAAATTAGAGCTATACATTATAAAGAGTTGTCATTTAGTTCAATTTTATATTATATTATATTATATTATATTATATTAGGTTCTAGAGAATATGAAGAAAACTTTACCTTATGTATTATAAAATTTATGACAACCTATGTGTTTTATTTTCCATTTGGGAAATATCAACAAAACTTACACACATATGTGTGTTTTGTATATATTAAATGTATAAATAAATACATATATAATTGTATAAATATATATGATTTTATTAAAGTGAATATTACCAATTTGAAAGTGAAAATTCAAAATTATGAATCAGAAGTAAAATACAGTTTTCATCAATTATTGATAAGTCATCTGTTTTAATTAGTGTTCAATATTTTGAGGAGAATTACAAGAAATAAAATTACATATGTCTTTTTTTTTTTTAACTTATGGGTCCTAGAATACACATAAAATTTTGTAATCAAGAAAGATATTACCAAGCTTGTATCCATTATTTTTTATATATATCATACCTAGTATCTTTAACATATACTATAAATATTCAGCTACGTTTTTAATATCATAGGTGACAAAGGGACACGTTGCCAATACTGTAGTTGACAAGAGTGCCGTTACATCAGTGTTCCTATAAGTAACAATGACATCATGCTTTCCCAGGAGCATCCAGAATATGCTGCATTAACATGCACGACTCACCATTGTGATATCAATACTCATTTTACTGCTCAGATTTTTTTAAACTAATAGCTGTCAAAAATACCCATTATAAGCTAGTCTATAATTTGTAGAAGTCAAGGAATACATTTTTCTGAAGGTATAATGGATGCTCCGTGGAGCAATTATTTTAGAAAGACAACTTCATCTCAGCTGTCTTGTGCCAGCAGAACTATTTAAGAGGATGAGATGCATAATTCAACGTGGAAGAGCTGTCAGAGTTGAGAATACCTTTAAATTATAAAAACTTAACACCACAAGTCACTTATAATTATAATGAAAACGTAGTTTTCTGTCACTTTATCACAGCAAACATCTCTCAAGAAGCAATTTTGTGTGTTAAAATATTTTGGTAAAAATGACTTTTGATTCTAAAGGGATACAGATTATCTGGTTTTATACCTGAATATTTTTCTTGCAAATTGAGTTTAACAGCCTGTACTGCTCAAGACAGCAAGCATAAGAGTCTTATTAAGTCTCATTGGAAAATCTTGCAAGAAGACAATAGACTATAGTAACTCATGAAGGCAGGTCAGGTTCTGCTTAAAATATATTAATAGCACACTATGACAAGCAATTCTTTGTCTGACATCCAATTATTTTACAAGGTAAATATATGATTATAAAAACAGTTACCCATTCATACAGTGTTTTTTTTTCTTTCAGATATTTCCATGATTAAGAATTAAAATGAGAACATTTTTAAAAACTGGATTCCTTTTTGAGAATTTCATATATGAGCACTATATTTACATAGTTTTCCCCTTTCTCTCCTTCCTCCCACTCTTCCCAACCCCCATACATTTCAAATACATCTTATTATTTAATTATTGTTCATATATGTATGTATATATGTATACATGTATAAGTATGTATGTATATACAAATACTGATAAATAAAGTGTTTTGAGTTCAAAAAATAAAAAAAGAATTAAAATGAGAGGCAACTGAGATAGCAAGTGAAAGGCACTTGTAAATAAGTCTACAACCTGGGTTTGGTGTCCAGGCCACATATAGTGGAAAGATAGCTAACACTCAAATGTTGTCCTCTGTGATCCATGGCTACCTCTGATCAACAGGAATGCATATACAAACAAACACACATGCACACACACACACACATACCCACACGCAAACACACACACACACAAAGAGGGGGGAAGGAGTGAGAGATTGAAAGAGAGGGGAGAGAAAGAGAGAGAGAGAGGGAGAGAGAGAGAGAGAGAGAGAGAGAGAGAGAGAGAGAGAGAGAGAAAACAAGTGGTAATTGTAGGTTCTCAAAGATTAAGATTTACCTTTGACAAATTACAGAACACTTTCTAATCTCTAGGTTCTTTCCTACTCTTATAATACAGTAGTTTCACTACTTTAATAGAGATAAAGACAAATAGTGAGTTGCTTTCAAAGAAATAAGCTACAGAATAAGAATACAAACTTCAAATCCTTCTGTTAATTGTGACATAAAATGAGTTTAGATTCCACAACCGAATCGTGCAAAACCTGAATAATGAAACACAACTACTCTGATCTGCAAATTCATATGAACCATTACCATATTTTAAAACATACTGATCATAAGCCAAAATAATTTTCTTTTTCCCAAATAATTTGAATGAACCTGGGGTGCTTAATTTATTTCTAAATGTTTTTTCTTATTTTATTTACTGAGTCCTGATTATAGATATCAGGTTTGTATATTTGGTTTTGAAAATAACATTTGATCACTAATAAACCAATTATTATTTTTTTACTTTTAATAAATTTATGTTTGGGCAAAACAATATTAAATAAAAATAGAAAGGAAAATATGTAACAATTTGGTCACTGAATACATTTTAAATTCATTAAATGTAAATTTAATTAAATTATATCTCATACTCAGCTAGCCAGTGAGAGTATATTGATTACATAAAAATTAAACACTGAGGTATTTACCTTAAAGAAAAAAATTTTAAAATCCACTGAGCTAGGACTTAAGAGACAATGAACACATATAAGTCAAATTTTATATCATAAGATTTCAATATTTCAAGAAATGAAACTATTTATTACTAATTCTAGACAGTCTTAGTAATACATTCATTTTAAGAAATACTGTAAATTGACTATCTTCACAAATGTAGGGTACCTTTAAACTATGGAAAATGAATATGGAAGATAGAAAGACGGGAAAGTGATTGTGACATTCTGTGTACAATCTTGCCATTTTTTGTGTAGCATGCACAAAGTTGTTATTTTTGGGTATCTTTCTCTATGTAGCAGTTCTGACAAAAATATCCATTTTACAGATTAATAACTACAATCAAAAAGATCCGTAGCTTTTCCTACAAATTGTAAGATTTTAAAACTAATAATAATAATTAAATTGAAATTTTTGAATTATCTACCTTCTACCAAGTTATATTAAAACACTTTTCACAATTAACCTGTAATTATACTTGCAGATGTACTGGCTCCTACCCAGGCCTCTGGAGAGAGCCATTGTCCCCAGATTTAAGAAATTCACTTTTCTAAAATAAGAGTTGAGAGATTTCTACAGTGTTAAATTTGTGTTTATGCATAGATAACACATTTTATTCTTCACTGAATTCTGGTTAAATCTACATGAATGTACACATATACAGTCTTCTTGAAAAATGTCCCTGCAAAGAATTAAGCTAATTCTGGAATGTCAAGCTAATGCCCTGTCCCCTGCTTTGCCCATTGTAATTCAAGATGATATAATAGTTATGATCACTAACGGAACTTTTTCCATATTGTAACAGAGAAACTACAGTGCTGAGTTCTTGTTCAAAATGGCAGATCTTACAACATTGTAATGCCCTGATTTTTTTTTATCATTACCAGAATTAAGTGTATTTTGCTGAAAAATTGAATGCAGTTACGGTATTATTTTATTGTATCAAGGAGGTAATGATTATCTAGAAAGTCAGGCATAATGCATTACTGTGATGCACTAGGCAGATGAGCACTCTTAGTATAATGCAGCATAATGCTTAAATTAATTCCAAGCAACATCCTAATTTTATTTCAGTACAACCAGATCACAAGTCAAGGGAAGAATATGAAATGTAACGAATATTTTATTTGATTCACTCTGACTGAATCATGAACTGCTATAATATATGATAATTCAGTAAATGTTACTTGCCTTAGAAGGAAATTTAATTATGTGTCTTTGGTCATCATCGTGAACGATGAATGAAATTTAGAAATTATATAATGACAGGTAAAGTTCAAAGTGTGGTGTTGGACTAGAAAGAATGTTTCAGAAGAAGGAGAGATAAGAAGGAATAAAAGAAAACTGGGAAAGGATCAGAAAAAAACAAACAAACTGAGGAGTCCTGTGGTTTTACAGAGTATGTATGTGGCAGCAGGAAGTTCTTATGCGTGTTCAGCAAATTGGAAAGCTGAAAAGCCGAGGCTTTCAGTTTAACTTTTAGATTTACCTTTTTCGCATTCTCCTCTAACATAACAGTTCAAACGGGGACTTAAAATTAACACAATAAATACAGGCTTTTAATACTGTGTCTCATTGTGCAGAAAATCATATTAGGTCTTTCTAATGAGTCAACAAAATTTCCACAGTGCCCTCTAATACTCTAAAATTAAGAAATTTAATAATAATTAATAATAAATATATGCATTTTAATAGAGAAAGAGTTAGTTGTAGTTCTTTTATGATGCCAGACTTCGCAATGTGCTCAAAATGTGAGGTGGAAAGTTTGTGGTGTGAGATTCTTCTTTTGGAAAGTAAGACACTTGGAAACTTATTCAATATCATCATGATGAAGATAGCTTGCCATTGTTTCCACTGTACAAAATCTCAGTGACTGCCGCTAACACACTCTCTCTACTACTTTCACCTACTTCTCATTTTGATTTTTCAGTTTATCACTGTCTTAAATTTTCCTCTGATTCTTTGGTCATGAAAACAATATCCAACTACTAATATGATAGAATATGTTAATCATATTAATTATCCTACTTCTGAAACTATTTAGCATAGTAGTATTTTTGAAATATTCTAATAAGTCATCGAGTATCTTTTACAATGTCTTCTGATGGTGTATTCAAAGTCTCCCAAATCCTCCCAATCTGCTCTTTCCAATCCAACAAACATTATATCCTTTATTAAAACACCAAATTTTGTTGAATTTGTGCTGCTCATACACTCATATACTTCCATTGAAATATGGTTGATAGTATAGAATCCCCATTCTTGACAACAATAGACTCTCCCTTTACTGGGAGCACTCAGTTTCCAGCATCTCTTCAGTTAGTGGTGTGATTTCATAATATCCTGGCCCCTCTACACTGTTAGGCTTTCTACCTTCAGTATATGTGGGCCTTGTGCAAGTCATCACACATACTGTGTTTGCAAATGTGCAACTACCTTACTACATCTATATGACACTGATCTACCGGAGTCATCTAATCCAGTATAAAAAAATCATACCTCTGTATCTTATAACCTTTGCACTCCATCTTATGGGATGACACTTGAGTCTTGGAAGTGTAAGGAAACATATCTCCAGTCTGGCTTTGTACACCCTACAAGTTCTTCATCTCTGCAACCTTACCAGTTGTGAGTCTTTATTTTGATCACTATATACTGCAAAGAGATATTTTGATTTACTTTCTTATGGTTTACTATGAGATTTGTTTTAATAATGTTAATCGTTTAATAATGTTAATAATGGATGACTGAACATATCGTAAAATGTTCAATACCAGTTTATCTAATATCCAGGAGACCATGCAGTGTAAATTTTTAATTGATATCTCCTAACATAACAAAGATATATTTTGAGATAATTATGTTCAAACCCAGAAAAAAAAGATAAAAGAATGCCACTGAAATTCTTAGATACATTCTATTTTTGAAGACCTTATTATAGACCAACAGACTTTGTTTAAGTGTTCTAGGCAGAGTTTATATTCACTTATCACTTAACACTTTAATACTTTGAGAGTCTAATATATTGTACCTTCTAAAAGAAAATATGATAACCAAAAATACAATATAAATATTCTGGAATTATCTGATTATGAACTGCAATTCATGTAAGACCTTCTAATACTTTGATGGAACGTCATGCTTATACATCAAGAATCAAAGGGATATATATATATATTCATGAAGTATATTGGAAATCTTACAATGTTTAGAAAAATAGTGGAAATAAAGTTTTTTTTTTCAAAACCACATTTAAATATATAGAAAAGGACAAAAACAGATTTCATTATACAGTGATAAAGAATTGGAGAAAAACTCTAGAACCAAATATTGTGCATGGCCAAGAAGTAGGAAACCACAGGCTAGAGAAGAATGCAGGTCATAGAAGAAGCTTAAAAGCACACACAGCCCAGATTCTTACTTTACAGTTTGCTCTTGTGTTGTGGGCTATGTGTCTGAAAGATGTCGATTCTGTAGATGCAGTAAAGGTGAACAAAAGTCTTAGGTGGACTCAGCTTTCCCTGTCTCAGAATTCTCTGAAGCTCACTAAGATGCCTGAGATTCTTTCTCTCCTCTGGTTCCTTTGTTTCTTTTCTTCAACCCCATACACTTAACAAGTTCATGTAACTTTTTTTTTAAATATAAACCATTATAAAGTTACAAGTGTCTAAACTTGCTTGTGGTTTTAGTACTAGTAAAATACTTTATGTGTGCTGAATTTAGGGAGTAATCTCATCTACAGGGAATGCTGTGCCAATCAAATAGTTTAAACTGAGTGGTTGTAACCAGAATTCTGTTTTATGAGACTATGTTAAAACCAGGCCCCATCATCCATCATGACCAGGCTCTCGTTGTTCCTTTTTCCCCCTTTTCACACAGCCTTTATGATCTAAAAATGTCTTGGTCCAATATATGTGAATTCTATTAGCAGAGACATTCGTTCACTTACATCAAGTTATACTGCGTATAAATGGAGGATAAAAGGATTACCAGATTATAAATCAAAGAGAGTTTCTGGCAGTATAAATCTCAGCTATGTCACGCTTTTGTGTTAATGGAATTCCATTGGTCAATGAGAATTTAAATTCTGCTAGAGACCTTGCTAATTTGTCACAGACTCCCTCAGTAAAATGTGGGATATTAGGGGGGAAGAGCTGCACACACATTCTATCAAGATTTAAAGGTGTTTTTATTAACATAGTGCCCACAGTACTGTGGCTCTTGAACATTCCTTATACTGCCCCAAATGGTATAGCACTCACAAGTTGTCTTGAAGAATATATTTGTACTTGAATTCATCATATATATATATATATATATATATATATATATATATATGTACATACATATAATGTACACATACAAACACACACACACACACACACACACACACACATATATATATATATATATATATATATGTCAAATCTTGTTAAATAGAAATTAGATATTATGTGTAATACTGAGGTAAATGCTGTGACTTGGTCAATGGATAAGAATAAGCCAAGGTAGATTCTAACACAAATGACTCTGCCACCAATTTCAAGCTAAGTAACTGCAACAGTTATGCTAACAGTTTAATGTTACATATTTTATATATGCAAGAATGCAGATTTTTAACAGCTGTGTTTAGATATATAATAATTGGCCTTATTTGTGAAAATATTATTGATATACTTGGTAGTATTTACTTGATTTATTAGATTGTATTTGAAAATCTGTAGTTCTATATTGAAGTATGTTTTTAAGAGTTCAAAATAACCTTTATTTATGATAGATTTGAAATTTTACTTTTCTAAATTTATTTTAATATATATTCTAATATACGGTAAACAGATGTTTGTTGACCAGACTAGTATTTTATATAGATGATGAACAGCTTATATTGTGGTAGCCATGTTCTTATGATGCAGAATCAATGTGTTTGTCTATGAAAAAGTAGGGCAACAACTGTTAATGGCCTCCTTCAATAGAAATTAAAGAAATTGTTCATTCCAAGCAATCAATAATGGATAACAAAAGAAAATCTATTTTTTTTTCTAGGATTCAGCACAGAACTGGCTACTATTGGCACACAGAAGTTCATGCTGTCATATTTTTTAATCTTATTTGTCTTCAAATATATTTGCTCTTATTTTTCATCAGGTTCTAAGTTCTATACAGAATGGGCTACAAAGACAAATAAGAAATGCTGGATGTTTCAGCAATCCAGAATATACTCTCGGATATGCCAAATACATGTAGGAGGAAATATATCACAAAAGCAAATGGTTCTGATATATGTGCCTCTTAGATTACTATTCTTATATGCATATATAATTTGTTGGAAACTCCTTAATTAAAAAAATACTTTAAAAATATATTGTAAGCCTTGATAGAAAGTATTTATTTATTTACATAGATCTTACATTGAAAATTGGATATAAAATATTTTTGTGGATGTAATTCTTCTTATTTATCATCCTTATGAGTTGATTCTGGCACTCATACCATAGGAGACATATTTATTACAATTAAAGCATAACCATGAATATAATTGGGTTCCCTAGCTGAAACATTTACAGTGAATTTAAATGCATAAACTTTGGTTTAGTAGACTTTAAATACAATTCTCTAACTGGGACCATTAGGACTAATAAGGAACACATCAGATACTGAAGCTCCCAAAAGCTACTGCAAGCCCCAGATATAGAAGAAGCTGCAGCATGGAACAAAGGCCAGTAAGGAAGGATGCAGTGCCTGAAGCCAATGAGGGTATGATGCTGCTTATATTTCACTGTGTCCTAGAAAGCTGCTGAAAAGTAACTAAATAGTTGCTACATGCTCATGAAAAGATGTGAAGCCCTGAAGAAGGAAATTCAAAGATGCTTGACTTCAGATTGGTAGTTCAAAGCTGTTTCACTTAAGAGTAACACTTTCATGCTTTTTTCTCTTTATTAGCTTGTTTCTGGAGAAATAAAAACTGAATAGAATTTTGTTTTGTTTTGTTTTGCTTTGTTTTGTTTTGTTTTGTTTTGTTTTGTTTTGTTTTGTTTTGTTTTGTTTTGTTTTGTTTTTGGTAAGAGAAAGTTACAAGGGCAGAGGAGGGACATGGAAGCACCAGAAACTGAGTGAGAATAGAAGTATATCCTGAAATTTCCAAAGAATTAATAAAAGGTATGTTAAATAAAAAATGCCACTTTAAAGACCACTGCTGCTCTGACAGCCAACATTGGTCAGTTACTTGACAGGATATGGAATCATCTAGGAGACAAGCCTCTGGGTGTGCCTGTGGGGGAATTATACAAATGTGGTTAACTGAGATAGGAAGATGTACCCTGAATATGGGCAACACTTTCATAAAATTGTTTCAAGTATTTCATCATGCAATAAGCAAGTTAACTAATGCAATCACATCTTGAATGGCACATCCATGCTCATTTTTCCTATGGCACTGAAGCATATTAACTGCTTACTATGGACTGGTTTTATGTTATTAGTTAGAGCAGGATGCAGATTAGTTGTCTGATACTTGTGTTACTGATATCATGAAATATATATGTGTCTGCATAGGATTTAACAAATGTCCATACTTAGGTGGTATGTTTGCTAAAGGAATAACACTGGTTAGATTATACAATTTCACAACTACCTAGGACAGAGGTAGCATTACCACACAATGTTGGGAATAAAGCTAAAATTTTTAGAAAATTATATTGTTCTTAAAAATCACAACACTGATAATGAATTTTGAGTTAGCAACTCTCTTTTTCAGAAACATTGCATTACTATTTCCTACTCAAAAACATTCAGCTTGGCCATGATCGCCACAGCAGAAGCTTAAGGGCTACCTCTGGTTCCTGTCAAGGTGCAGTGACAGGAGTTGCTATTGTGAGTGGCAAGATCCAGCCCAGAGCCAGGCAGCAGCAGGCGACTCAGGGGTCATTGCTGCAGGCAAGATTGCTAAGGTGCTCTTCCCTTCATGCTCAAATCGTGCTGCTCTCGGGACACGAAGGGGAAGTGTATTGCTGCAAGCTTCACCCCAATGAATCCACCCTGGATTCTACAGGATTTTACCTGCTTATACTATTCTGAAATGTCTATGGAGACTGTGATAACTATGCTATGTTGAAGGGACACTGTGGAGAAGTGATGGAGCTACATTATAATACAGATGGCAGCATGCTCTTCTCAGCATCGACAGATACAACTGTGGCAGTGTGGAATAGTGAAACAAGAGACACAGAATGAAGAGGCTAAAGGGGCATACTTCCTTTGTGAATTCCTGTTATTTAGCCAGGCATGGCCCCCAACTTGTCTTCATTGGCAGTGATGATGGTACAGTTAAGCTTTGGGGCATCTGAAAGAAAGCAGCTATCCAAAAATTTCAGAACACATACCAGGTGTTAGCTGTGACCCTTAATGACATAAGCAATCAGATTATCCTTGGTGGTTTAGACAATAGCACTCAACTTACCTATTTTACAATAGTACATTCCTGTGCATCTAAATTAGTGTTTTAGTACCAACACAGCTATTATAAGTTTTCTGTATTCAGTCAAATATCTCTAAAAGTCATATATATATATATACACACACACACACACACACACATATATATATATATATATATATATATATATATATATATATATAGTTTGTAAAGTCACTTAACCACTGATATTTGAGTAGATTGTTTCTCCAATGTGTGCTAGAAAATATAATGCCATGGAGAAAGTATTTCTCAGTATAAGTACTCTGTTTTATGAGACAGAGGACAGAGAATAGAACAATTTTCAGGATAATGCCTTTCAATAGGTCTGCTATAAATGCCCAGAGATTCTGAACATTTAAAATAATCTATCATAAAGAATACACTAACTCAGAAATCCACTCTGGAAAATAGTAAATTAGATGAGTGAATTCTAACTATTAATGTACATTTTAAGTAAGTGTTTGCAGTAAATATCTGGAAAATGCAATGAACCTTTAGAAAACAATGAGAATCCTTATCCTAGAGGTTTAAGATTATTTTTCTTTTTGTTATTTTGTGTGTCGATTTCCTTAAAATAATTGTACATATTACATCTTCTACCTCCTTCAATCCCATGCCAGTTATGAGACCACAGACATATTTCTGCACTATTAACACATGATTCCAGATCAAAACAACTGGACAAGTTTTTAGACTGAAAACACCCGAAAAGAACAATAAAGCAGACCAAGAACAACCATGATGAAAACATTCTGGCCAATCCAGCCTTACTAACATGCAATCATATCTTCTAGAATTCATGCTCTACACAGGTTTTGATCATGATTTTTGAACCTTGTCTTGAGACAGCACCCTTGAAGTATCTGTATTCGTGATCTACTAAACTGAAATGTCTGTGCTATGGTTTGGGGGTAAAGCATGTTTGTAATTTCTGTTATTTAAGGAAATGGTGTAAAGATGAAGGAATCTTAGAACAACCCCCTCCAGTAAAATATGGGAAAATAATAGTTATAAAGTGGAAGACCAATACAGAAAAACACTTGTCTAAACTTGACCTGGAGACTCTGCAAAATATAGTCAATCTCAATCACTAAACAAGAGAATAATCTAAAATTCTATTTCATTGTGTGCTTTCTTTTTCAGAGCATGAGTAGGATTTTATCCTGAAATTTGTCTATGATTGCAAAGGAAAAGTCATAAAGAAATAGATGAATCTCATCACTTTTAGCAACAATTATTTTTAAATATTTTATCAATAAAACTGGAAAAAATATACTACATAGAATTGTCATTTAACAGTGAATTGTAAACTTTCCTAAAATATACAAAGCTAAGCAATATTGAATGTTAGATAGCTGAAAATGAAGATAGTGGGAGATTGGTGCATATAGAGTCTTCTTGGGATGATAAATTTAGGAAAACATTTATCAGCATTGCCTTCTTGATAGTTCTGATATTCCAGGGAAGGGAAAAAGATGAATATAAAGGCTCAAGGGCAACAAGAACTTATTGCTTTCTGATTTTCTTCACAATCACACTTTTTTGCTGATTATTATAAAAAATAAGTGTCAATAAGGCAATCTGGCAGAAGTTGATTTTGCTGGGTTGCTAAAATTTGAAAGATATTTTGTCCCTGACAGGTTGGCTGAACATTTAGAAGTACTAGTTTTGGACAGATTGAAAACAAATGTGTTTCAGTGTGGGACATTTCAGGACGTGCTTTATGTTTTCTTGATCTATGAACAATCGAGCATTTAATGTTTAACTAGCACTGTACCATTTATTGGGAAGAAGGGAAAAATCAAGTCTACTTTATAAGAAGAAAAGCAACATGAAGGCCTTTTGAATTTGTGTTAAATACAGACTTTTGAGTCTGTGTTAAAATACTTCAAACAAACAGGGTTTCTTAGTTCTTTGTGCATGTACTCTGGATACAGTGTTTAACATGAGAGAAACATACTGAGAACATGTAACCTCGACAGTTTAGGGATGGAAGAATGTGGAGGAGAGGCACAGGGAAGATCTTAAATCATGTTTCTCTCTGTCACGAACAATTATATATTCAGGTTCTAAGTCAATGTTTAATATATCATCAGAGTGATGCATTATAACTACACTACAGCGGCCACGACCACATTAACATCACTCTGATGTCATATTAGACCCTGGCAAAGAGCCACGCTGAGCATGAAGGAAGAGCCATCCTGAGAAGTGTCTCTGGCATTTTTTTCAAGTGAATGATTAATATGAAGCCAAACTGAAGAAACAACTCATTTGACAAAGTAGAGGTCATTTTCCAACTGTTACTTTATGGTGTACTCTGGCACCTTGCCAGAGAGACAGAAGGGAAAGCCCTGTAATAAAATACGTTTTAATAAATTATTAATTTTTTCATAGCTAGGCTGAAGATTTAGAATGAGCATGGTGTTTTCTAACTAGGCCAGAGGCTTATTAAGGTTAAAACTCTTTTTCGTTTGCCCAACATTGCAAGGTGGATGAGCCTTTGCTCTTGCTTATTGGAATGGCAGTACCCAATCAATATTTAAATCCTGAAAGATCAGCAATAATGGAGGCAGAATGAACAGATCAATATTCAGCCTTTCGTGGACTGTAACTTTTATCTTAGCCTCAATTACTCTCTGGCAAAAGGGTTGATGTTGTAATGTCTTGGGTGTTTAGAATATCACTAATTTGAATTTTAAATGGTAAAGAACTTAGTCTGAAATACCTGAAGAGATGTGTTCATAAAACTATCTCAAATGTATGGTTTAAAATGAAAGATATTTTTGAAAATTTCAACTCTGAGACGTATACTGAATTATCTTTAAATTTGATGGGATTGTGTTAATTTGAATTTCATGAGAAGGTACTTTCTTGTGATACTTTCAGCAATATATATGCTCACTTTAGAGTTATTTTATTCTTTGTACTTTTAGAATAATAGCTATTTTGTAAGCTGATAAAACATTACAATTTAAATGTTTTTTTACTTGCTCAAGTATCACAATTTAAAGAATAAATTATAACATTTGCCATTGAGATTATTTCTATAAAGCATTTTGAGAAACCTAAGATTCTAAAAAATATAAATACCCTAAAACTTAAAACAATTTTTATTTATTATTAAGATAATACTAAATCTTAAATAGAGACTAATTTCCCTCAAACCCATCTTTAATCTATGACTAAGGACAAGCAGAGAAACAACTTTTTGTAGTATTTGAGAGTGTGTGTATGTGTGTGTGTAAATTCGAGTGAGCAGTATGAGTGTATGTGTGTGTATGTCTATGGGTATGCATGTGTGAGTGAGTGTGTGAGTGTGTGAGTGTGTGTGTGTGTGTGTGTGTGTGTGTGTTTCAAATTCCAAGAAGGGATAAAAATTTCAATTGAAATAACTACAGTACCATTGCCTACTGCTTAAAAGATGATCAAATATATAGCTAAGAATCCTGTTATATGAAGAATTTGAAAAGAAAGATAAATAGTAAGATAGAAACAGAAATAAAATGTTGCAAAACAACTACTGTGCTCATCCTCCATATCTTCCAATCATTCTATTCATTAAAACATTTTTCATCTATATGCCCTGCACTGCTTGAGAAGTGAACTTGAATAATGGATAATTCTCTCTCTCTCTCTCTCTCTCTCTCTCTCTCTCTCTCTCTCTCTCTCTCTCTCTCTCTC
>JANHMN010000002.1:118913389-118924259 GCA_030674055.1 Rhabdomys pumilio
CTCTCTCTCTCTCTCTCTCTCTCTCTCTCTCTCTCTCTCTCTCTCTCCATCCCCTTTCTTCATCTCCCCCTCCACTATTCCCTCCTCTTCCCTCCCCTTTCCTCTTTCTTTCTCCCTCAATCCCTCCTTCCCTCTGCTCTCTCTCTCTCCTATATATACTCTGGCTCCTCTTCATTCTCCACCTACAACCTCATCACATAACTATAATACTGTAATGAGTCAAATCCTAGTCCTGCTATGATGAAATGAATAAACAAAACAAAACCTGGGAGCCTATACCTAGAATCTTGTCTCCAAAGTGTAGAAGAACAAGTAAATGTAAACATGTACAGAGTCAACAGATTATGGTGAAATTTCACAGAAGTGAAAAATGGAGAACTCTGTGAATGGCAATTGAACATACGTACAAACATACACACACACACACACACACACACACACACACACACACACACATGCACATGTACACCACACCATACACCATACACCACATACCACACACCACACATATATACCACACAAGCTTACCATACCATGCCAAACACTCACACCACACACAAACACACACACACACACACACACACACACACACACACACACACACACCACATACCAACACGCCCCCAACACAAACATGCATGAGTTTACTCCTAAAACAAAATAAGGGTTTGAAAAGTAAGCTGGCAAATGGATGTCTGCACAAGCCCCTGATCATACACTGAGACATTCAACAGGAGAGGTCTTGAAGAATAGAAAAAAACAGCTTAAATTTTAAGTAATGTTAAAGTTTCTTTCTTTTTTTTTTTTTTTTGATATTTTATTTACATTTCAGATGCCATCCCCTTTCCCCATTTCCCCTCCCTAGAAAACCCCTATCCCATGCCCTCTTTTCCTTTTTGCTTTTATACAATTTTTTTAAATGTTAATCGAAGGCTTTATAAGTTTGGTAATGCTCAATCAGAAGTGTAACCCATTACCCAAACTAGATATATCAACTATCTTTGACTGGTGGAGACACGTGAACATCTGCCTCCATGTCCTTCCCCTCTCTTTCTCTCCCTTTCTCTCTCTCATCACCTAGCTTCTTCTCTCCTTCTTCTTCTCTCCTTAATTCTTCTCTTCCTCTTGGTACTCCACCCACCTTAGCTCCTCCTACGTATCACCCTTCCTAGAGATGGCTCAGCCATTAAATGCTAGGCTTACAACCAAAATGTTAAACTTTCTATCTACAGAGCTTCTTTTATTTGCTACCTAGAGGTATTATCTAGATTAGGTAGCCTTTGGTACTTATCTTGATTAGGTTACCTAGATGGGATGTCTCACCTTACAAGTGGGCAAGATCATTCCCTGGACCACCACATCATAAACTACACATAAAAGAGAATTTAGCTAGGAACTTCTTCATACGTCTCTCTCTCTCTCTCTCTCTCTCTCTCTCTCTCTCTCTCTCTCTCTCTCTCTCTCTCCCTCCCTCTCTCTCTCTCTCTCTCATTTCTGGACATAGACATAACAGTATCAAGCTGCCTTGACTTCCTCTGACTGATGGACTAACAGTTGAACTGTTAATTCTTCCATTCCTTAACTAGCTGCTGTCAGGCAGTTTGTCTCTACAAGAAGTGTATTACAATTCTTAATTAATACACTTATTAATATAGTGTATTACACTATAATAACGGGATTCTTTACCAACCTTACAGTGTATACATATACATGTATGAAAGTATCACATTGTCAGTACCCATTAAAATAAAAGAAATAAGTTTAAACTATGTTTCAAGGATAAGTAATAGAATAGATATTGCCGAGAAAAGGGTATAAAATGAAGATGTGATAGGATAACTTTTCAGTGTTATCAACCTATGGACAGAATGGAAAATGAGCGTACAAAATATGTGGAATAATATGGAATTATCTATCATATTTTTATTGAGTAGTTGAAAGAGCAAAATTTTTCACTGAGTATATTTGAGAGAAAAGTGGTTGGAGGCATTCTTATTTGAACGAACTACATGCATTTTCAAAGCTAAGTAACTCAACAGATTCCGCCAACTCCATCTTAAAAATGTTGAATAATAGCTCTAAAACACAATGTGTAAATTAAATAAGGGTAAAATGGGGAAAGAAAAATCTACAATACGTAAAGTGTTAAAATGTTGCTAATTCATGAATAAAAATTGCCAAATCAAGGACCAAATTTGTGATTTTAAGTCCCTTACAGAGCCTAAAAACAGTACAAAAGACCTGATTTTGCCTTAGCTCTTTCCCACCCCATAGGATGAAGTAACAGTGAACTTCCTGGGAAGTACTAAAGTCACATGGATGTCTCCAGTCCCCTTTTTATCTTGCTTCCGAAGAATTTTGGGAAAAGTCGCAAATCCTATTTTTTTGTGGTATGTGTTCTGCATATTTTGTGCATAATCATAGTGTCATATTACAGAAATATTCTTTCTCCTTTAAAACTAATTCACCTCATAATATATGGAATTTGAAGTTCTGCAGAATAATTGAACCAGTATGTATACTTCACTTTTACTACAGGTGATTTCATGAGCAAATAGCAGTAAAATTATTCTGGTTTAAAACACTGACTAACTAAAAACCACCAGTCTCAACGGAAACTTTCTTCTCCATGTGACTTAGAGGAAATAAGACTAGAAATATAATTTGTGGTAGAAAAGTGGTTGTACATACTCCTTCAGGATAAAATCTGTGATTACTCCATCTGTTTAGTCAGAATGAGTAAGATATTTCAGGCATTGGTCTATAGCTTTTGATTCTGTCTTCCTCTAGACCTTCAATTTAAACAGTTGTTACCTTTTGATGTGCAGAAGAGTTCAAAACACAACAGCACTTTATCCAGGTTGGGAGCAGAGACCTAGAAAGCAAACATCAGTACTGTTCTCATTAAGAGGAGTATCTGCTGTAAATAAAACAAATAGAATTTAAAAAAAAAAAAAAAAAAAAGCTACGTCGATGTCACATTTTTGGAGAAGTATACAAAATCAAAGAATCCTTGATTGGAAATGTTGATCTTTGCTGTTTGCTACCAAATAAAGACATTTAGATTTTGTGAGTGATTACCCACAGCCCTATCACTTTGGTTCACATGTCATCTTTAATTGTTTTCAACAAGCTTTTTAGGCACCAATTAAGAGAACAGTGACATGAGAAAGTGAATGTCAGCAACTGCTGGGATCTTTTAATATCAGATGATGCTCTCAGAAAAGATAAACCTAAAACTCAGCGCTAGATCATTTTGAGGCATTCAACACATTGTAATTTATTCTAAAAGACAGTGCTTCAGTGATCTGCTACCAAGGAAAATGATAAAAAATGCACATATGAATAATTAGATTTTAATTAAGGTAATTACATGTGCAATAGTGTTATTGCTCTAGTCGATTTGCTTACCAAAATCCACTCTTGTTTCTGATGCACCACTTATAAAGTCATTGAACTTGTGTTGTTTGCTAAAATAACACACTTTCATCCAAAGAGGCGTTGATGCTTCATTTCTTCATTGTACCTCTTGATTTAATTGATAATAATCATGTATTAGTCTTAAATACAAATTTATTTTAAGTTTTTGTACTTTACTTTGTGATTATTTGAAATTTCCCCCAGCAATGTAACAACAAAATCTCATTGGTTCAAGAGATTCAATCTTGGAATTTTTAAACTATACTCAATAAAATAAGGGGCAGATGGTCTGACCAATCTGAGCCCTTCTATATAATGACTAAATATTTAGGTGATATCAATGTGTGGATTTTAAAACAGAAAGGACTTTCACAAAATATTAAAATCTATTTTAACTCCACTTTATCTTTGTTCTATAAGCTGCTATTATTCAGAAGATTTGATACATATACAACATTGAAAAGCAAAGGAATTATCCAATCACATGTACATCTTGAACCAAACGAATAATGTATATTCCTATCACATGGGTCAATCTGGGAGCGTCCAGGCTGCCTTCGCTGATGAGGACTCCATGTCCACTTTGACTCATGGTTTCCCAACGAGACAACTAATATAGCACTATTGATTGTCCCTCTTACCCGCATTCACTCAAAACTGTATGACAATCTGAATCTCTCAATTACTCTTATTTAAGACTAGACTTAAATTTAACTTACAACCTTGAGAATGCTTCACTCCATACACCCCATATGTCCTTTTTAAGAAATGGGAACTGACAGAAGCAAGGACTGCGATTTACTTGAGCATGTCTAGTGGTCTGGGTTTCAGTATGCTTGTCCATTTGTTTTAATTTTGTAGATCTTAATAACTTGAATATATTGTTACATACTTGTAATAAAATAAACAGTGTGAAGTGAGTATCCCATGGGAATGGAACAGCTGATGACTCCTGTGTGGGAACACTGTGTTCCTTAGGATTGCTTTGATTGTCAACAATTGGCTTGAGTAATTATCACGTAATGGGTAACATGTCAGAATTGTCTGAAGAAAATGCCTCATCTTCATCTAGTTAAAGATATGTGCTATAAACTGAGTCTCACTTTGTCTTGGGTTTGAGAGTTATCATATATTACCTGAGATTTGGAAAACAGTTTGGGCTCTAGTTTACAATAGTCTTGTGCAGGATCTCTCCAATGTGTCAGAGTTTGACGGATTGCTGCAGTGTCTTTCTTGAAACTCAGAACTTTCTCTGAAACAAAATCCTTTATTACATTTTTTTCTCAAATTAATTATAAAAGTTAAAAATGAAATCTTACTTTTGTCCACCACATTAATCCTAAGCACATCAGCCCTTTTTTTTTGTCCATATTAATGGGAGCATAGCACTAGTGAGATTTAATTTCAAACTTTTGTAATTATAGCTAAAATTAAATTTTACCATGGATGAATTGTCCATGTCTATAGATGAAAGCAGAGGAGGATTAGAAGCCGGACCTCCAGTATGACTAATGTTATCTTTGAAAATTAATTACAAGCAATGTGTAGAAATCTATATTTGGAACATTAAAGAGTTTCCAAGCAGGGATTTTTCAAATTCCCACACAAGTGTAGTATAAGGATAGGAAGTGATAGGACTATAGGAAACTCTTTGCTGCACCAAGGTAAAAGAACAAAACTTTATTCTGATAACTTAGGTTGGCAGGAATAGGCATTTTCCAGGTGCACAATGGGAATCCCAGCACTTCAAACAAAGGGCTTTTGCTAATCCACTGGTAAGAAAAAAAATTGAATTTGTTATTAAAAATGGAAATTTAAAAAATTATGGATAAATGGAGAAAGAAACTGAGGCTGAAGATTTCTCTAAATTAAATCATGTAAATCTAAAATTTTCAATAATATCTTAACATATGAATATTCTATTGGTAATGCCAGAGTCCTAGTACTGCTAGAGTACAGAGTGGGGCAGCAGAAACCTAGACAAATCTTATCACTGACTCTCAGTGATGCTTACAAATATACAAAAAAAAAAAAAAGCTTTTTAGTTTGACACCTTTTAGACAGCCATTCCATCATTCAGAGTTTACATGATGAAAGGGATTTTCATTAATAGTTTTATACACAGTGTCAATACCTTTAGTACTAAGAAAGACATATAGGTATTGCTATATCTATAAACCCATAGCAAACATATTTGTCTAATGGAAAAACTGGTAAATCCTGGTTTGCTTCATCGTGTCCTAATCCATAATTACGGATGTTTTGATAGGTTAGTTTTCTTCAACTTTCCCCTTGCCATTTAATTACATATTCAAATATTCATTTGAGTTCACTGGTGACTATAGCCACACTGTTCTCAAAGCCACAGAAGCCTCACACTGGACTTCAAAGTGTTTGACGTCCCAGTTTCACATCTAAACATTTGGTAATGTGGTCATGTGTCAGAGTGCACACCTTGCGCTCTTTTCTCATGTTTTTCCACACACTACATGTGTTATGGATCTAGTAATCCCTAAAGTCAAGTATAGCCTCAGTCTTCAACAAAGACATAACCCACTCCAAATCACTCTAGGTGTTTCTAGTCTATACTCATAATAGTCTAGGCTGTTAAATTCTTCTATGGCTCTATTGTACTGTGGAGGTATGAACTAAGGTTGGTGTAAGTTTTCATACATTATTGTGCAGTTTCTATATCGAGAGTATGATGTGCACAATATGCACTTCTAATTCTGTCCCCATTTTCTCCATTTTACTCCATTGATATATGTAAGACGTCACTGAGAGATCTTTTGTTTACTCACATATTAGTATTCAATTTTAAGTAGATAAGAGTCAATTCAATCCTCATTTATAATATCTACAATACTTTTTTGTGATCTGATCTAGTAGATTAGGCAGACAAAAATTACTGAGAGTGGAGGACACAGAAGCATTGATGGGAGAATTGACCTGGTATCTGTTGCTACTTTGTCCAAGCAGATCATGATTCACTGACTACCTATTGTTCAGACAAAAGGGTCCATATATGTTTCAAAAAAAATTACGAATGTAATAACTACAAAAAGATTTTTTTAAAACAAACAATTTATTAAAGCCAAATGTACAATGGAGAACTCATGTCCTTCTGTAATTCTCAGGATATACCATATGATACAAATTGTCAATGGTATCATTATTATGGTAATAATAATGGTAATTTTATGCTCACAAATTTCCCTTGACATAATAGCATGCCAGACATCTGTTACTACTACACCCCATTGCTTTTGTGTACTTATATTAACCTCTTTACTCACCTAATATTTGTCTCCTCCTTCCCATTTTGATATCAGGAGACAGTTATGTCTCCTTTCTGATATTTACAGGACCATCACCATGTGAAAGCAACCAGTCCTGAGAACTTATGCCTGTCAGCTGGGTGAAACTTGTGCTACATTTTATGTTGCTTAGGTAGAATTCACTCAAAAGCCACTGACCACATTAGAAAGATTGCTTTGCCCCTTCTGACTCTAGCAGAAGCAATAAACCTGAACACTATGAAAAGGCTATGAATTGATAGCCTCTGAGCCTAACAGTTGGAAATAATAAATGACTGAGGGGGATGTTTTGACAATGTCCATCACTAAAAGTCGAGAGTCTCTTACCATCTCTTTCTGCTGTGAATGTGGGCCAAGTGTTTCCTTCTCTGCTCTAGGAGAGTGATTGCTCAAATGGCTAATTTGCATTAACCACAAAAACACATGTCCAGGTGTAGCTGCCTTGAGTTTTTCTCTACCATTTAGAGGTTTCAGAGACCTTCTTGCTGTGATGAAAATTTCCCTTGTCTTTCATATTTTATCATCAAAAAAAGAATCTTATATCTATAATTTTTAAAAATAATTAACCTATGCAAATATTATCCATGTAATAAGTAGCTATAAAGTTTCTGGGTGGGATTATTACTTTGGTCATATGAGTATGCCTGCATTGCCATAAAGAATGTAGTTCACAGTGTTATGTACCCATGAGCTAGTATTTCTTTTGTTAGAATTGATAATGTTCATTTATCACAAAAGAGCTTACTCCTTCAAGGACTAGTTAGTCAGTGACAAAATATGAGCACACTTTACACTTCTGTTGTCCATTCCACATTATTTCTCATTACACATCACTCTTTCCATATAAAAATCACATTATCAATTTTTTTTCTAGGAGAAGGAAAATTAAAAAGTTGATGGTTGAGACACTAAACCTCAATTTACAATATATGGACCCCTTAGATTTACCAGGTTAGTGAGATGAGATAAAAAATGGAAGGAAACAGAATGTAAATCTATCATTCTGAAGGTATGCGGCAATCACTCCACTGATTCCTACATCAAATCCGACCACATTTTGGGTAGAGTAAAAACTTGGAAAGTAAACAACTATTGTGTGGTAGGATGGTAAACAACAGAGGATTATGAATTAAATCAAACGAGGTAGGTACTGTGGGATGGGGTGGTCCTAGAGAGCGGGTGAAGGGTTGTTCAAGAGAGACATGATCACTCTTTGTCGAGATAGAAGCAGGACTTTTTTTTTTCCTTATCAGAGAGAGTGAGAGAAAACAAGCCAAATATCAAATTAAAGAACAATTAACACTGAACAACTAACTTAATATGAGCCATTTTAGAAGAAGGGAATATCTTGAGTTTATAACAAACCATGTACTCACATAAAGCACTTTAGTTTGTATTGTTAATAAAATAGGATATCAACATATTGCTAGCATCCTTGAGTCACCTAGGTGACTTAGAACTCAGAAACAGAAATGAACATCTTTGATAGATTCCGGTATAACAACTTTTATCCAGATCTTACTCCCATTGACAGCATTATGACCTATTTTCTATGTTAATGTTGAGTCATTTTACGGAGGAAGAAAAGGAAAGAGCAGTGACCCGAACCTACTTGAGAGTAAAATCTACTAAGGAGTGGAGCTACAGTTTAAATGTGTCCAGGTCTACCTGTTTTTCATGGAGGCAATATCGCTCATTTTTGGTGATTTTCATGTCTAAAATATGTTCTTTATATGATTGTTCTTAATTCTTCTAGAAGATAAAATGTTTATTTTTCTATATTAGGATATTGTATACAAAGCAATATGCTGGTCTAGAATTAGACCTTTTATTTGCTCTGCTCTCTGTGGGCAGTGTTGAGGAAAGAAAAGATATTTCCCATGTGCTGTGTTATGAAGGGCAGAGTCTTTAGAGACTAGAATAACTCTTTTTATGTTTTCTCCAGAGTGGGCATGATGAGGTAAGGTGTCCATTGAATTATCCTCACACAGCATTATTGAGAATAACTTCTGTGTAAACTGCAGGGCATGGAGAATTTTTTTGGAATCTAGTTCTTTCTTTCTTTTTTTTAATTCTTTAATCTTTTTTTACAGTCTGGTCATTATCCCTCTCCCTGTCTGCCCTCCAATTGTTCCCCATTCCATTCCTTTTCCCTAACTCCCAGTCTCTAAGAGGATGTTCCCCACACCCACCCCTACCCCACCAGACCTCCCCACTGCCTTGGCCTCAAGTCTCTTGAGGGTTAGGTGCATCTTCTCTCACTGAGGCCAGAACATGCAGTCCTCTGCTATATAGGTGTCAGAGCCTCATATCAGCTAGTTTATGCTGCCTGGCTGGTTGCCAGGGGTCCAGGTTAGTTGAGACTGCTGGTCTTCCTATGGAGTCGACCTTCTCAGCTTCTTCCAGCTTTTCCCGAATTCGTCCACAGGGGTTTCTAGCTTCTGTCCATTGGTTGTGTGTAAGTATCTACATCTGTCTCAGTCAGCTGCTTGTTGGGCCTCTTGGAGGACAGCCATTCTAGGCTCCTGTCTGTAAGTACATCATAGCATCAGCAATAGTGTCAGGTCTTGGACCCTCACCTTGAGATGGGTCCCGATTTGGGTCTGTCACTAGTTCTCCTTTCCCTCGGTCTCTTCTCCATTCTTGTCCCTGCAGTTCTTTTAGAAAGGAACGATCCTGACTCAGAGTTTTTGACTATGGAAGGGCAAGCCCATCCCTTGATGCCCTGTCTTTCTACTGAAAGTGGATTCTACAAGTTCCCTCTTCCCCACTGCTGGCCATTTCCTCTAAGGTCCCTCCCTGTGAGTCCTGAGTATCTTCACCTCCCAAGTCTCTGGTACATTCTAGAGGGTCTCCCCATGTCCTCCCTCAGTAATTTCAAAAGAGAACCATGTCCAAAACGGGATGTTCAAAATGATAGAATCTCTTATAAAATCTGAAATTCTGAACTGTGTGAGCATCCCATGTGGGCTAACACTGTAGCATTGCATTTGTGCATCTTAGTTGTGATGTTTAGCTGAGATTTTACTCTTTGAAGCTAGGCTCTATGTACTGCAGAAATGAACAAGTGATACAGGAACAGAAGTGTCTAGTTGGCTCTGGAATGTGTGACTGCAACAGAGCCCTCTGTGATACTTACATGGCTAAAAATTAACAGTGACCTTATGTCCTTGTTTATACTTGCATGTGCATACCATTTCCTCCTTTGGTGCCTTGATTAATGACACTTCCTTTCTTTTTCTGTAGTTTCTCCTTTCTTAACTTTCCTGTTGATAAGTATGTTTTCATTCAAAAGCAGTATCTCCATGGAGTTGGCAGGTCACTTCCTGTGGCCAGCCTCAAGGGTTTCTTTTTCACAGTGCTACAGATATGTCATCTTGCTTATGTGGCCCTTCGTGACTGGGCTGCACTGTTTATTATTTTAGATTGAGTAGCCTGTACTTTCTTTGCATGACACTTGAATACCATTTCATGACTGCTAACCCCGTAGAAAATTAGATGTGCCTCTTATAAAAAGCTGAGTTTTGAAGCTTCTATCTAAAGTTTAAATAGATGTCAATGAACTATGGGCTATAAATCTTCATATGCTTTCTATTCTAAATTTCAGACATAATTTATTTCACATTTCTATGTACTAATTTCACTTTGGTTGAGAAATTAAACTATACAACTTATAGACATCTTTCCATTTTAAATCTAAACACTTAAATTTAAGACAGAATTACCTCTGGTCTAAAACAGGAAAACTCATAGTAAGACTCTGAACTGGCTGCTTCAAAACCTGCATTACCGGTATTTTTTTACACCTAGAAGACAGCCATATTTCACAGGTGAAACTTGAAGTTACCATCTTGTTACATAATCTGATCAAATGAAAATGAGTTTCAAGATGGTTTTCTTCAGATTCTTGTTAATTTCCACTTTGCAAGTAACTTCACAACAACAAAGATCTATGGATACCACTGAGATTATTCTTTCCACCTACTGTGTCTGTCTCTGTCTCCCTGTCTGAGTCTTTCTCTGTATCTTGTCTCTGTGTCTGTCTATGTCTCTGTGTCTGTCTCTCTGTCTCTCTATCTCCCTGTTTGGGTCTGGGTCTGGGTCTGGGTCTGGGTCTGGGTCTGGGTCTGGGT
>JANHMN010000002.1:118924269-118938318 GCA_030674055.1 Rhabdomys pumilio
GTCTGGGTCTGGGTCTGGGTCTGGGTCTGGGTCTGGGTCTGGGTCTGAGTCTGTCTCTATGTCTCTGTGTCTGTCTCTGTATTTATGTCTCTGTGTCTGTACCTGTCTGTCTGTCTGTCTCTGTCTATCTCTGTCTGTCTCTCTGTCTCTCTGTCTCTCTCCCTCCCCCTCTCTGTCTCTCTCTGTCTCTCTGTCTCTCTCTCTGTCTCTCTCTCTCTCTCTCTCTCTCTCTCTCTTTCTGTGTGTGTGTGTGTGTGTGTGTTTCCCACCCCCTCTTTCTTCTATGTCTTCCCTCTTCTCTCTTCTCCTTAAGTCTCACTTCCCACTTTTTACTCTGTCATGATGACACATGAAATAAGAAAATAAATTTTAACTGCAACTGCACATTGTACCACTTTCTCCAGTGATTCAGTCTGTCATTATTCAGAGGACTCGACGCTTTAATTATTTACATTTGGGAGTCTCTGAAACTCTTGTCATCACAAACGCTGAAGAATCTTTCTGGGAAAGCTTTGAATCGTTTCCAGTTACACTCTTGTCTTAATATCTCAAGAAGGAAAAATAATGTTTCTACAACATACTTTATTAAACCCTTTAGGTCCTTTTACAAGAGAGGAAATACCAATTAAAGTATAATTTAGCAGAACAAAATATTATGCCATTTCAACCCGTACCCACTTCCTTGAAGTTTATTCAAGCATTAATAACCATTTAATGCAATTTAACTACACTGAGGTATCCATTACATTAATATAATATATCCATCAGGAAATTTGAGTTTTGTCTCCATCCTTTCTGTATTATAAGGTTTTTATCATTTTATTCTGCATTTTATGGGCCTTAGTTTAAAATCTTTAGCTTTGTTATAGTGTGAGATGATTATACTGTTGCTACCGTTAAAGATGGCAATTATTTGATTTATTGAAACACCCATAGCAAATGGGTTTTATTTGCGTATTTGCATATAATTAACGAATTTGGATATTTAAACCACTAGATGTTGGATCAGGATCATCAGATCACATTAGAAATTTCAGTCCATCTTGAGAACTGACCATTAACCGTTATCTTGTGAAGGCATACAAATAGGAATGGTAGCAACGTAATGTAATAATATCTTTGTCTGGAAAATTGTGCAATGTTTCCAAATAAAAGTTAAATTACCTGCATCAGCAATTGAAGTAGTAAGCATGTCCTTACTCCCTTAGCTTGGGAATCATCTAATCATGGAACTTTTATAATATGGCAGCACGTGTTAGACTATTAAGTATTCAAAGACCTGTGAAGGTTTCTGTCTTATGTCCTTGATTTTTACCAAATATAGAGGTAAAGCTCTCCATCAAAACATTTTCACATCAAGGTTAGAGTAATTTCTAGAGTCTAGCAGGCTCCAATTCAGTCAGAGTATAAACATGCGCAAGCAACAATGGATGACATGAACATGTGTTTTACAGTTTGCTTTTATGGAAAAGAATTAAGCTCCTATGTACTTTAGACTCCATCACTGCACATCACTCCAGTGTAACACTAAGTTGCACTGTCTTGGATCATCCAATATCCATGTAGAAAAAGGCTGTGATCCCACAAGAATTGCATTTCTCACATCTAATAAAGAATAGGTGGTTATTTTAGATTTTATGCTTTTGCCAACTTATTATAATCTATTATTAATATTCATATTATTATTGCATAGCATTTGCTTAAATGGGATCTGCAAAGAGGTGATTTTGAAAGTAAAAGCTTATTGGAAAAATTCAAAGTGGGAGATAAAAACCTTGCTAAGTGAAAGACTAAGTTCTTAATTTCATTGATTCAAAAAAAAGTCTCTGTAACTTATTAGCAAAAAATGGCATTTGAATAGCAAAACAAACATACAAGAACAGTCAGTATTTCAGCAAAGTATATCAGCCATCCATTTTTATATACTATGTATATGTAAAATCTTACTTTTTGCTCAATTGCCTCAGAAACACAATCAATTTCATAGGTTTTTTATGTGTTTTCTTACTTATTCAGTTCACAGGTTATTTATAAATAATATTCTGAAACCTAGCAGGCATGCAAATGTAAGGATGATAACTGTATTAAATGGTGACTTTTAAGTGACATACATAGGAAGAAGTGTTAGATGTCCCAAACACTCTTTTCTTATTCTGGCTTTTTGTGGGTCAATACAGTTTCTAGTAAAATAAAACAAGATCACAAACATATTTTGTTTGGCTGCGTGCATTTTAATGGTTGTATAAGATGAGGTTCTTAAAAGAACAATGACTCATCAAGAAAGAATAAGTAGCTTTAAGGTCAACGAGCAGAAGTTATTTATAGAAGGGAATGAAAGAGGACAGTAGACAGAAGAGGATCAGTCACGTGACATGCAGAAAGATGCGTCCCAAGAGGATTTTTCAAGAGCAGAGTTGAATTTTCCCAGAACCTCAGATCGTTGCTTAGCTCATGTCCATCTTCAGCTAAGATAAACATGGTTTCTTCATTTATATTTTATTTTGTGCTGAGCAAATTTAGGAGATAGCTTTCATGTTATCCACTCACAAGCTATTTGTTAAGTACCTGCTATGACAAAAATCTCATCTTCTGAACCACTGTTTTGATTTCTGCTTCCTATATTTTTATAATCTTCACATCATAGGAACCGAAAGCTGATTTTTAGGAACCAAGCTCCTATCCAGGAACCCAAGCTTCGGGACTATTTATGACCCAGTATATCTGACTCCAAAATTATTTTTTTGTTTACAACCATTTCTCAGTCGTACAGAAGTTAATTTTACCATTATTGTTAAAACAAAACTGTTACTTTATTAATTCTAAACAAGACATAGTAGGCACATAAAATATTTTCCCAAAGAACTTTTCATTAAAAAGTAAAAAAAGTAATTGTTAAGTAATTTTAGATATCTTTTATCTATGAATCATCACAAAGTTTTACACACAAACTTCTACCCTATAAGATTCTAAAATCCTCTTCCTGAGCCCCTAAATATGCCTTCTTTTTTCATTAATTTATTCACTTTACATTCCAATACCTGCTCTCTTTCCTCCCAGTCTCCTCAGCTCTTCCACAGCTCCTTCCTCCATTCCTCCTCTCCTCCTCTGAGAAGGTCATAAGCACCCCCCACTTGGTCTCACCCTATCCTGGCACATCAGGTCTCCATAGGATTAGGTGGATCCTTTCCTGTAGACATTAGACATGACATTCCAGCTAGGAGAATGGGAGCAACAAACAACAGATTCAGGCACAGCCCCGCTCTAGTTGGGAAACCCACAATAACAGATCAAACTGCACATCAGCTACATATGGATAAAGGGCCTTGATCCAGCCCATGCTCACCCTTTGATTTGGTGGTTTCATCTCTGAGAACCCTCAAGGGTCCAGGTTAGTTGACTTGCTTGATCTTTCTGTGGAATCCTTATCATCTTTGGTTCCCTCAATCTTTCCTCCAACTCTTCCACAAAACTCACGAATCTCCATATAATATTTAGCTGTAGATCCCTGTATCTGTTTTCATCAGCTGCTGAGTGGCACTTCTCAGAGGACAGTTATAGTAGACTCCTGTCTGCAAGCATAACAAAGTATCATTAATAGTGTCAGGGATTGGTTCTTGCCCATGGGATGGGTCTCAATTTGGGCCAGTCATTGGCTAGACATCCTCTCTATCTTTGTTCCATCTTTGTGTCTGCACATCTTATAAGCAGGACACATTTTGGTTCAAAGGATTGGGTTGCTGTCTTTTACCTTCCAGTGGGAGTTCTGACTAGCTACATGAGGTGGCTGCCTCAGGCTTCATATTCCCCAGTTCTAGGAGTCACAGTCAGAGTCACCCGCGAATATTCCCTGGGGCCGTCTCAAGTCCTGCAGGTCATAGAGATGCCCACCCTGCCCACTGCCTATTCCCATTCTCTTTGTCCAACTCTTCCTACACCTGATTCTCCCACCCTGTTCTCAACCCCACCCCTTCTCCTGCCCAGTTCCCTCCCTCCATCCACATCTAATAACTATCTTATTTCCCCTTCTGAGAAAGATTTAAGCATCTTTCTTTGGTCCCTCCTTTATATGGTTTCTTTGGGTCTATACATTGTAGCATGGCTATTATGCACATTATAGGTAATATCTGCTTACAAGCGAGTACATACAATGCATGTTCTTTTAGATTTGGGTTGCCTCAATCAGGATATTTTTTAGTTTCATCCATTTGCCTTCAAAATTCATGATGTCCTTGTTTTTAATAGCTGAGTAATATTCCACTGTGTAGATGAACTATGTTTTCTTTATTCTTCAGTTGAGGAACATCTGGGTTAATATTCAGTTTCTGGCTATTATGAATAAAGCTGTTATAAACATAGTTGAGCAAATGTCCTCAAGAGATAGTAGAATATTTTGGGGGTTATATGCCAAGGAGTATAATAGCTGGGTCTTAAAGTAGAATTATTCCAATTTTCTGAGGAACTGCCAAATTGATTTCCAGAGTGGTTGTACAAACTTGCACTCCCACCAGCAATAGAGGAGTGTTCCCCTTGTTCTACATCCTCTCTAGCATGTGCTATTGTTTGAGATTTTGATCTTCGTCATTCTGCTGAGTATAAGGTGAATCTCAGAGTCACTTTGATTTGCATTCCCCTGATGAATAAGGATGTTAAATATTTCTTTAAGTGTTTTCAGTCATTAGAGATTTCTCTATTGAGAATTCTGTTTAGCTCTGTACCCCATTATTTAATTCAGTTATGTTTGCTTGCTGTTATGTTTACAGACTTTGGAAGAACAATGTTCAACTTTATATGGGAAAAGAGAAAATCCAGGATAGCTAAAACAATCCTGTAAAATAAAAGAATTTCTGAAGGTATGACCATCCTTCACTTCAAGATCTACTACAGAGCAAGTGTAAAAATTACCATTGAAATAGAAAAAGAAAGCCTAGTCAAGAATTGAATCGAGGACTCAGAAATAAACTTACACACCTCTGTACACCTGACTTATGACTAAGGAGCCAAAAGAATACAATGGAAAAGGGAGAGCTGGTTCAACTGGGTGTCTGCATGTAGAAGAATGCAAACTTATATTTATTATATTTATCAGCCTGTACAAAACTGAAGTCCTAGTAGATCAAAGACCTACATGTAAAACCAGATATACTAAATATAATAGAACAGAAAGTAGGGAATAGCATGGAACTCATTGGTACAGGAGACAACTTCCTCAAAAGAACACCTATAGCACAGGCACTAACATCAACAATCAATAAAAGGAACCTCACGAAGTGAGAGAGTGGACATCGTTGCCTTGTCCATGATTTCAGTAGTATTATTTTAAGTTCTCTGCATTTAATTTAATGTTGGCTACTGGCTTTTGTTTATTGCCTTTAACATGTTTAGTTATCAGCCTTGTATTCCTAGTCTCTTATCAGCCTTGTATTCCTAGTCTCTCTAAGAATTTTAACATGAAGCCGTGTTGGATTTTGTCAGAGACTTCTTCAGCTTTTAAAAAGATTATCACGTGTTTTTATTCTTTTAGTTTGTTTATATGATGGATTATTTAGATGAATTTTCATATACTTAAACATGTCTGCATCCCTGGGATGAAGTCTACTTGATCATGGTGGATGATATCTTTGATGTATTCTTAGATTTGGTTTATGAATATTTTATTAAGTATTTTTGCATCAACTTTCAAAAGGGAAATTGGGCTGAAATTTTCTTTCTTGGTTGAGTCTTTGTGTGTCTAGAACATTTTCAGGTTTTGAACACTCTGATTCATTTCTTTCACCTACTTGCATTTTCCTATAGGTCTTTATATTTTATTCCTTTCCTCTTTAACGGAGGAACTCTGAATGTTTGATTTTATTTTTCTGTATTTCCTTAAGGGATTTATTCATTTCCTCTTAAAGCTCTTATGATCCTCATAAGGCGAGATTTAAGGTCATTTTCTTATGATTCAGGAGTGTTAGGATACTCAGGACTGCTGCATTTGAATAGATAGGTGGGTTCTGGTGGTTATCATATTGCCCTGACATTTGTTGATTGTGTTCTTACGGTGGCCTTTAGCTATCTGGTTGTTCCTACTTTATGCAGGCCTGGTATTCCCCTGTGGCAGCAGGCCTCCAGGGATGTAGGCAGAGCTGGTAGGCTCTCACGACTTCAGGCTTCTGTTTTCCTAGGGGAGTGGGCAGGCCTCCAGGGATGCAAGTGTAGCTGGTGGTCCCTGTTTGTGGCTGCTCTTTGTCCTGTGAAGGAGCACACCTCCAGAGATGCAAGCAGAGTTGTGATCCACGAAATGAAGTACGGAGCAGGTACAGGGAGCTCTCCCTTGCTGGGTTTCCCCAGAATGCCTGGCAGGCAGGTAATTGTAGTTATCAGTCTCACCTTTTGGTCACTGATGTCCGCAGGTATCTGGGATTGGATTTAATGGTGGGTACCAGAAGATGGAGCACCGAAGTAACAGGACAGATCTCATGGGCTACTGAGCTTGCTAAGTACCTGGCAGGCAGGAAATATGCCTTCTTTTCTGATGCTGAGTCAAATCCCACCTAGGATGTCAGGCATTTTGACTGTTATATCTACTTATAGGTTGCTAGAATCTGGTAGCCATAAATTGGAGGCTGATTATTGAACATGAGTGTCAGGATGAGAGTCACATGTAGGAAACAAAGCCAATAAAGGGAACAAAGCATAAACATCCTGGTTATCGTGAAAGAAAAGCATCACGGATTGGATTTTGGCAAATATAGAGACTGTTTAATGAACACATTCCAACAATCCTTGTGTGGACTTAAAATTCTGTTTTGTTTTGTCTTGTTGGCATTATTTGTTAAGATAAGTTTATTTGGACAATGTAATATTTGACTTGCTATGTTTATCATCATTACCGTAAGGGCTTACAACACTGGGTCCAGCAACTGAATCTTTAAGAAAAACATTTACACTTTTAATCATGTAAATAAATAAAATTGGTAGAAATATAAAAATAGACTATTAATCTATTTATATTTGCTTAAATAATCAAGATATCAGCCAATTTTTAAATAATTTTCTGGATAAAATTTTTTTTTTACCCAATATAAAAGTATTAATCACCATAGTATTAAACATATTAAAAATAAAACAGGTAAACTTTAGAATCCATTACACCTCAAAAATTAAATATCATTATTAATTTCCCTCTTTATATGTACTAATTATACTTAAGATTAATGTCGGGAAACCCTTCCTCTATTATGTAAACTTTATTTTGTCATTTAGATTATTGAAATTTCAGCTTGTCTAAACTAACCAACAAGAATTATACCTTATCTCAAAATTAAAATAACCCAACTCCTGCCTATGTCTACTTATTGCCCAGCTTTTTATACTTTTCACTTTTAATAGTAACAGATTGGAAAATATTTCTCTTAATTGTCATGCTAGCAACCAAAGTCAGGTTTTTTATTCCTCTTGTGAGCTTGTAATACCAAATAATGTAGAAATTGCTGACAATATAATTTACAGTGTCTTTCTAGGGTCTCTAATTTTTCATTGTTTAAAGATACAGTTTCAAAGATGTACTCAGTTTTGCACTTTATAATCTCAGTAACAATTAAAACTGGATTCTAAATAGGATCTTCTGGGGCTTATCGGGATGGCTCAGTGAGTAAGGCCTGGGAACCCGAGTGACTCAGGCAAAAGTGACCTGACACCCCAGACTCTCCTCTTACCTCCATATACACTATGGCACAGTCTTCACACACATGATGCAGGCACACACAAGTAAACAAACACAGAAACACACACAGACACACTCACACATCCACATACACAGCAAATACATAAAAGATAATTTTTTAACCATTTGTAGTTTTAACTGCAGATGTTCGGACATCTTGGCAGATTTGGTTCTGAAACTCAGCTATTACCTTTACTAGAACTGAAATGTAGAATTCCTAGTTAAGAATTGAATACTGGAATTAAACATATACCCACATCCCTTTCAAAAGCACAAACATATATACACACGTATATAGCACTCACATTCAACACACACACACTATATGCATAAATTTGATATTCTAACTTTCAGACTTCTAAATTATACTTTAACCACAGCAATTAAACGTTATTGATAGAGATATTTTTAAAATTACATTGTGTTGGAAATTATTTTTCATAAACACTTGTTTTGTTTTTCTGATGTTGAATTACAATAGTGCAAGGTATTGTTTGTCGACTGTTGAATATTGAACCTAAGACACTGCACACTAGCTGAATGCTGTACTATTGAGTAACATTTCAGTGTAACTCGTTTCTTAAAGTTACCTTCCAAAGGCAGATCCAGAAATTTTCATTTTAAAACTAATTAAAAAATTGAAATTTATTTCCTTAAGACTTAGTATTCACCTGTTTATGTGAGGCTTAACAAAATACCTGAGAAAGCCAAGCTGAAGGAAGAAAAGCCTATTTTTTTTGTAAGTTTCAGTTCAAGGCTCACTCACACCACCACTATTGGCTGGAGATAAGTCAGGATAACATGGGTCTGGCAGCATGGGGCTGAAAATTCTGCTTTCAAGCAGGCAGCAAGGAAGAATGTAGGGACAGAGAAGGAAGCCAAGCACATGCCCTTCCCAAGTGACATAGTTCCTTCAATCAGCCCCACTTCCACCATGGGGTCAACTTTCACCTACGGGGTCATACCTGGATGAACCCTTTATCTTCTGGATCTTGTGCTTTTTCTCGGTCATGAAGTTCTCACGCCTTAATTTCTATTAATATTTTAGTAACCAGGAGATGATTTCTTCAAACACAAGCCATTTGAGTAGATATTTTATATATAAACATAAAAGTAAACAAAACATCTAGAAAGGAGACACACATGGTGAGCATTGCATTCATTCCTAGAAATGTTACTGAAGCTTCTTCTGATTATTTTAAATATATTTTAAGGGAAAAATTGCAGATTACAAACTATTAATGATATTTTGTCTTTAATACTAACTGCTCAATTCAGTTAATCTCAACCTATTAATTTAACTTTTGGAGACATGGTTGCCAACCTGTGCTAGATATATAGAATTTTTAATGATTCAGTATTGTCAAGAACGTGAGAACTAGTGATACAAAACACTGTCTAGTTAGTAAATACTAAGTAAATTGTGGCCATTACAATTTTCATAATTGAATTTATTAACAATTGTAATATGGATTTTTCTTATAGATATCCAGCAATGAAAGCTCCCATAATCTTTAAGGATACAATACAAAATTATTACTTGTATCAGAGTTACCTTCTAGAAGAATAGATGAGGTAATGGAATTGAAACTGCTGTATATGAATTACATCAAAGCTGTTTGCTCTTAAAAGAGACCAGAAAGACTAGAAAGGCATTCTTAATACCAGATTATAACTAGTAGGTATCTAGTACTAAGATTTTAATCTCTATTTAATATTTACCTTTGCAATATGTGAGCTTTTTCTGGAAAGGAGGAAAATGAACAATATGGACTCTATAGGATAAAGACTAAGCCCCGTGCTATATAAAAGATTTCTTCTGGGTATTCAGGGTAGTTATGGAAGTATGTGAATCAAAAAGAAAGAGGTAAGAAGACTAGAATGCTGGTGCTTAAAATTTGACCTTTCCTCTTGATCAAAATTCATACCTTGAGCCTTGTGTGTAGCAATCATTTGAGCACATGAAACCCTTTGTAGTACATACAGAGCCTTTAATTTCCCTCTAAAGTCAAGTGCCATCTAGTATTTAAACATTAGCTTTCAGATACAACTATGTTGAATTTATACTTTCTTTATATTATAAAAATAAATGGGTGAATTTTCATAATTTGCATGAAACAATTCGACAAATAACTTGTCAGATTTATTGACAGTGAAATTTAGTGGAACTAGCTGATGGAAAATTACTACAACTCCCAAATGCCAGCCATGGAAACCTTTATAGTTTAAAAGAATAATTAAAGTAATTGACTCCATTAATTCCAGTGGGAAAAGTTTATTAAGAGACAAAGTAATCTCAGCAACAGGCAAATGGCAAAACTGGTAGGAGTGCTTGGTGCACCAATATAAAGACCTAAGTTCAAATCTTCAGATGTTTATAAAAAGATGGGAATTCTCTCTCTCTCTCTCTCTCTCTCTCTCTCTCTCTCTCTCTCTCTCTCTCTTTCTTAGTGTGTGTGTCTCTGTCTCTTTCTCTGTCTCTCTTGCTCTCTCTGTCTCTCTGTGTCTCTTTCTTCCTCTCTCTGTCTCTCTCTGTCTCTCTTTGTCTCTGTCTCTCTGTCTCTTACACACACACACACACACACACACACACACACACACACACACACTTATAATTCGCACTCTGTAAGCAGCAGAGACAGGGAAGATCACCAGGGCTTGTTCTTCAGCCTAGCTCTAGATCCCATGAAAGGACTTGTCTTTTGAGAATAAGAAAAATGGTGATAGAACGGTATACCCAATGTTCTCCTCTAAAATCCACGCAAATGCATGCACATATTTGAACAAACACCAAATTATGACAAAAGTACATGGAAAATGCTTACTTCTTCTGTCTGCATCACTTTAATAAATGAATGAATATTTTCTTATGGCTTTAGACACCTTCACTAGTTTCCTTCCCTGATGAGCTATCTCACTATTTAACATGTCTCTGGTACACTTATGCCTTTTGTTATTGTGCTCTGGTTCCTACTTTTGTTTTAATCATATGACGAATGTCCTACAGAAAGCACTTTACCTTATCCCTGTTGATTACATGTTGATCAAAATATATATGGTGTGAGGTAAAGATACAGAGCTGATACTTACCTGATAGTATTTTCAGTGTTGATAAAACATGTGAACTTGATGGTCATTGTCCTGAGAATCTGAACTGATGCAGACTTTCTAGAAGAGAGTTTATCATGGATCTGGTAGAAAATGTCAAAGAAGTGAAATTTAGCATACCCTATGTGGAACAGGTTTCCTGAGACATTTTAATGTTCTTGTTCTAGTCTTCTCATATATTTTTATACCTTCACCTTCCAAGTAACCCTTTACTTAAGTAGGCTTAGGTTTTACAAAACCTACATTAATAGGGATTCTCCAACCTTTCAAACCCTCTCCAAAAATAGGAAAGAAAAGCTGATAGATATGACAATAGGGTGTAGATCAGTTTAGAAATCATCCTTTGGGGTAATTCCAGTCTCTGTCATTCAGTAGTTCAGTAGTGTCAGGACACCATCAGTGCAGTTCAAAAAGTGTCACCAAACAAGAATCAGCAAAGGCAGCAAAATCCAGCAGAAACAGTCAGGCCTCCACTGAATCAACATGAGTCAGTGGGAGAGATTAGAACCAACCAGAAAGCCAGGAGAAGTTAGACCCAAAAACAACAAAGTGTTATATGGCTAGCTAATCAAATGTGACATCACTGTCCATTGGGTCTTAATTATAGTCTCTCAAAACATCACATGTCCTCTTATGGATGTTGCTTCAGCAAAACATCTCAAAGTTCTACTTGAACAAAACATCATGAAAGTCTGCATCACATGACACAACCAGAAATTTCTAGTTTATACTTATATCCTACTTTGTGTGGCAGTGACACATGCACAGGAATGTGTGTGGTGATTAGAGGATACCATTTAAGATATGGTTCTTTCCTTTCATCATGTTCCGGTTTATCCATTGAGCTATCTTACCATCCACATTTTTTTATCTAATCAACTATTTATTTTGATATCATAAAAAGGTAAATTGTATCTAATGAATGGCATTCACTGTTATTCTGTGGAGTCCATACACATGTGCTCGGAGCTGCACACACATTCACACATGTGCACACACACATAGACACACACAAACACACATAGACACAAAGAGTCATTTTAAAGTTATATAATGTGCTTTACTGTTATTGCATATGTATTGTGAAATTCTTATCAAAATTAATCTAAGTCACTTATGTATCACCTAAGAGAATATCCTTTGTGTTCATGTATGTGCATGTTGACAGCGACTATTTCCATTCCTTAAATTCTGTCGCCTTTTGGAAGTTCTTCTTCATCTTAAAACATTAAAAGACTTTGTTTGGATTCTAAATATATTCAATAACTCAGAATTTATATTAACTTATGCTTTTTTCTCTATACTGATCAAACTGCCATATTAGCAATACATAATACTTCTCATGTTACTGTTAAACTTGTGTGTAAATGATGATTACATTGATATGACTTTTCCCATAGTATAAAATAATCACAAGCATTTAAAATGAGCTGTAATATATATCTGTAACAAAGAAACTAGGATTTTTCCATTCCATCATTTCAGCAAACCTGTGTGTCCTTTATCACTGACTCAGGTAAGAATCCCTGTGCCTGAAATAACCATTCTCCTAGTCATAATGACAAGCTTATCTCCAAATGCACAGATGAGTTCCCATTCAGGAAAATCACAGAGTTGAGAATGGCCACTCTGATCTCTGCATTGTTTGTGTTCATGACTCACATTCACCTGCAGGAGCTAGGATTTACTCCTAGAAAATGACATAGAGGTTAGGCTAAGGAGAGGATTCCTTTTGGCCATTCCAAAAAATAAAACATTTTCTCTCTTTTACTTCCTTACTCACCTAAGAATGCTTCAATGTCTAATCCTACAAATGTACCAGTGGATGTAGAAAACGGAAGAATGTAGTGAGAGAAAGCTGCTCTGGACCACCCCATTCCTCCCATTTTTTGTCTACATTTATTATCATTAGTTGATTCTTAGTATACATAAAAGAGTTACTTTTCATCCTTACCCTCTCTTTCTTTACTTCTCTCTCTCTTTCTTTCTCTCTCTCTTTCTTTCTTTCTTTTTTCAACTTTGTTTCACTATATAGTGTAGAGAGGATCTCTTAAGCATCTCTTGTGAATAAAAAGCATATGGCCAATGTGTTTAGGCAGGATTAGAAGGAGGGGCAACCAGCAAAGAGAGATTATAATTCTGGGATAGAGTCAGGTAGGTGGTCTACTCAAACATGGAGGGAGATGGTTACATGAACCTGAAGAAAGGAACTGCATGTTAGGACCAGGTTCCTAGACTGATACAGGAAACTGAGTGCTAACTCAGTAAAGGGGGTGCTCCACCATTTCTCTGGGATTGGAGCCTGAAGGCATAGCAGTTGCACCCTCTTCCAAGCACAGCATGGTTCTAGAGTAAGGTCAAATACCTGCTAGAAAGAGCTAGACATCTCAACTCAGGTTCTCATGGAGTGGGGAGCAGAGGTGGGCTACAATTGCCCAAAGTCTAGCTGGGACTGATCTGAGGGGTGAAGCCAGGACATGCTAGCTGTGTGACATCTGTGATATGCTAGCTGAACAGCAGAGAAACATTGGCTATAGGCACGTGGAAATGGTAGGTAAAATTGAAAAGTCAGCAGACTTGATAAGATACTTGGAAAGTCCTTATGGAAAGACTTAGAAGTTAAAAAGAAAATACATTCTATGTTTAAAAAATGCAATGACAGAGAATACTTGAACCTTGCATAATTTCATTCTGATTATCAGCAGGACAATAAGTATATGTTCAATAATGATTACAGTTTTGTACAATCACTTTAAGAGAGATCAGAATAAAGCAGACTTTGAAAAAGAAAACAGAAAGATTAAATGTTAGACTGGAAGCCACAAAACAGGGGTCAGAGGATTGTTTAAATCATCATAAAGAACCTTCAGAAGAATCCAATATGAAACCTATATTAACAACAAAAAAAGTATTTTCAGATGAGAAAAATCCACAGTGGCTTGGAGAATTAGGATGGAAGCCCACAGATATGCAATATTCTGAAATTAAAATTCAGATTCTGTATAACAATGCTACCATAAATCAATGTCATACAATAGATTGTGTTTTTCATTTTGTAGAGTTTGGAGAATTAGGATATGTTCACATGTTGATACACCATACAATTGACACAGATTTGGGAAGCCAATGGACTTCTTTCTGCCTTAAGTTCTGAAAAGGATGATTCTGAGATTGCCAATTAAATAGAGATGCCTTTACATTTAGAGTTGAAGCTGATGATACTTTATCTTGTATAT
>JANHMN010000002.1:118938328-118955137 GCA_030674055.1 Rhabdomys pumilio
GTATTTGTATTTGTATTTGTATTTGTATTTGTATTTGTATTTGTATTCCACAGAAAAAGAAAATTCGTGGATTCATTGCAAATCAATAAAATTCAGATTGTACAGGAGGAGACTCCCTGAAGAACTGGGTCATAGACAAGAATACAGAAGCAAAAAAGAACAATACAGGTAACATACATTGCTAATCCCTCTACATGGGAAGAGCTCTGAGCATAGCTGAGAAATGAAAACATCTCCAGCCAGAATGTCCTATAAGCATAACCAACATATCTTGTTGGCTACAAAATCTTCAAGACTTATCATGCCATGCTTTTAAATTGCATAAAGAGAAATTTATATTGCAGTTTAGTTATATAATCTAAACTAACTTATAAAAAAGATCGATGACTTATCTGTTCAAATAGAGAGCAGAGAATCATCTTTAACTGAATTATGGACATCACACATTCTATATTATGTTACTGCAGAAATATATAATACTTTTAAAGTTTATATGTGTTTGCAGAGTAAAAGGATCAGACACTAATGAAGTATGAATGCTGAACTGACAAGATTTACCTTCATGGATCCTGAGATGCTAAGATATATTGTTTCCAGCATTTTGTTTGATCCTACCTCAGAGGTTGAGTCAGGAAGGATATTCACCCCAAACGCTAAAGAACACAGTTACATAAAACTGAGAGTGGTAGTCAACCACATAGCAGAACCCTAGAATAGAATATAGATAATTAAGTTATGAGCAACTAAGGGAAAATTCCAAAGCTTTTGGCCTAGACATTTATTCATAAAATATTTAAGTTTCAGAAACAAAGAGGTCAGGTGAAAAAGCCACTGGTTACACAGTAGCTCTGGTTGACACGGGATTCATGATGTTTATGGATCCAGTTGTCTTCATGGTCACAGAGATCTTCCTGCCCTTGCCTTCTGAGTCCTGGATAAAGTATGTACTGACATAATCAGCCTTAAGAGTCACATTTTATAATATAACAGTCTACTTCTCCATACAATTTTGTACATGTCTGAGGGTACATTGTATTTATAAAGTTTCAAACAATAAAGGATAACCTACTTCATAAAATCATCTCTAATTAGTTTATCTGACTTTACATTTTTTGAGAACTAGAAATCTGATGCAATTATCTGTATATACATATGTGGAAACTGAAGCTATAAGATGATTTGTAATTTCTATAAAGAATAAGTATAAAACATTTGACAGAACTCTAACAACTTCTGGCAACTTCTTCACAGTCTGAAGCCTTTGGCAACACCAAATTACCTTTCAATTCAATGTACAAAACGTATAATCCTGTGGATAACTATTTATGACTTAAGTATTATAAATTATAATATTTCTCTCATTTATCTTGAACTGAATATAACTCATACTTCCAAATTAAAAATAAGCATTTTCCAACTTTTAAAATTTGAACCTGTCTGCCAAAATGAAGGAAAGTTAACCAAAAACAGTATCCATTCAGACTGAAACTCAGATGCTCTCCATACTGAATCCAACGTTATAAGAATGTTTCTCTAAAAGAAAAGGAAAGTTAAGTGGTTGGCATACAAATATTTCCAACAGCTTCTTTATATCGATGCTTCATACCTCTCAGTGAGACTGTGTGAGAAATGACATGAAATGTCCTTATGAAATTTTAGTCTGGAGAAGTCTTTAGTTCTAATGGAAATTGTAAATAATATGTGCCTTTTGTCAACTGCATCCTTCCGTAATCTAATTGTAGCAAACTAATGAGACCTGGGTTAGGAAATGTTCTGAGATTCCCATGCCCCAGGTCAGGAAAAGCTACATTCACAGAGCAGATGTGCTCTGTCTCAGGATGGTGGCAGCTGAGCACTTGAGCTTCAGAGCACCAGTGGAACAGGAGCCTGTGCCCTCAACCTTTGTGCAGAAGGTGCAGAGGCTTCCAGTTGGTAATCAGGAAACGTAAGGAGGGAGGAGAGTGGACATGTAGATCCAGCTCTGACCATCAGTAACCTCATCTTTCTCTTACTGTGCAAGATTCCTACCAGAACAATCTCAATTAAAATGTACCTTAGCCCTTATCCTGAACTCAATGAAATTCATCCTCTCAAAATTAAAAATAAACATGTCCAACTTTTAAAAATTATACCTGTCTTCCAAAATGAAAGGGGGTAATCAAAACACACAAAAACATGTGCATTTACACTCCCACACAGATGCTCCCCACGCTACTTCTAGGGTTGTAAGTGCGCTTGCCTAAAAGAAAACCAAAGTGGAAGATATTAAGTATTTAGCATGGTAAGAACGACTCTTACCAGAATGATGGCTGACACAGAAGCTGTGTTGACATATGTTAATATCTAGATGATGAAAGGGCGAAGGGCCTGGACAATTGCATAGAAATCAAGACACTTATTTTTGCTATTTCTTCAAATTAGTATGGCTTAGTCCACATTGGCAGAGGCTGAGGCAACACCACTGATAACTTTTATGGACCTGATGGTTACATACTATATTTAGATGTAAAAGGCTTAAATAAAACCTTCTAGAATGTTTTAAAGTGGTACATGCTACAATACCCAATCCAAACTTAAGGTTAGGAAGTATGGCCAGTAAGCTGATATAAAATTTTCTGTCTATAAGAGATGTTGTCTGAGGGCAGAATATGTGAGGAAAGGATTCTAGTATGTTATCAGTTTCTAATGTGCAATATGAGATTTTTCTATTTCACTTATTCCTAGATTTGCTTCTTTTCATTTTAATTCTAAATTTCAATTCAGCTAGAAAATCAGTTTCTTTCAATCATTCTTTTTTTCCCTCAGTATTATTTTTTAAACAGCTCACAACTCCTTTTCCTAACTTCTTGTTACTCTAGCCAGAGCATGAAGAGAACTGCCACACCAGTGGTACCTTTCTTCCTCTGTCAGAATGGACCACTGATTCATCAGCATAATACTAGGTAAGACTTGTACTTTCTTAACCTCTCCAATGTTAATTCAGGATGTGCATGTATTCTAAAAATGAGGACACTCACATTGTTCCTAGGGACCTGTCCAGATCATGGGTCTTCTTACACTGGGAGACTGTTGGACAATACAGTCTGTGAGGGCAGTGGGAGATAGACATTGAACAGGTACTTTGGAAGCCCTATTAGTACTTAAGATGAATGACCACACCTGGACCACTTGTCAGTAGAGGGATTAATTTACTCTTAAAGTTTAGGGGACAAAGAGCAGGGACATCCAGGATGGGCAAAAGTTATTGCCTGGGAATTTTAGGGTACTTGGTATGCTTCATTAGCATGGGGAAGCATTTCAGTTTGAATGCTGGCTGAACAGGTTTTGTGAGAAGAAAGGAAATTGGATCCTATAAACTAATTGAAGCTAAGTGACATTTCTCAGGTAGAGGAGTGTGGGGGCTTAGAATTCCCCAAGGAGAAAGCCTGTTAAGGAAAGGAGTCTGCCATTATTCACCTAGCCCCCGAAGGCTATAGTCAATGGTAGACTTTGACTTCAACTGGCAGAGTTTTCTCACACCAGATCTCACAGCATCCCAAACCTACTTTTTCATGTTTCAAAAAATGACTTTCTTCTAAGTCTTTTATTTTAGCCAAAATATGCATTACTTTGTGCAATTTTAATTCCCCACCTCTCCCCCGCCCCATATCACAGCCTTAGTCCCCTAATCTTTTTGTTGTTGCTCTGTGAAATAACACCAGTTTGACTCTGGATTTCAGGGTGAGAGACATGGAAGACATCTTTTTCTTGTGTAAATTGTCTAAAGAAATTTTTACGTTTCTCGTTTAAATTCTTGTGAAGTAGTGCCACAGTATGACACCATCACCTTCTACATGTGAGACAAATGCAAACTAAATCAGTGATCCTCTGTCTTTCTTTGATTGTGTTGCTGTTTCACTCCTGTCTACTTGGAGCTCCAACCTGGCAGGACTCTGAAAGTCGTTCTTGATGCTATTCCCAAACATTAATGAGAACAGAAATTATACTTACATTTGTGAGGACAGCAGAAGCAGATCTTGCTTCCATTTAAAAATTCCGAACAGTTATGACACCTACGGATATTGTCTCATTTTCTCCAATGATTTTTTTTCCATTAACAAAGACACCAGATATGGAAATTTCTAGGCTCCAGTGGGAGAAGAGAACAAAAGCAAGAATTTACAACAAAATACTTCTTTCAATGTTACTAAGTACACTTCCACACAAACACAAAAGGAAAAGTGCTTTCTTTTATAAGCACTTGCTACATTGTAGAAAAAAATCTAAATGAAACCTGAATACTTCTGAAGTTCTTTGGAAGCATTTCCTTCCATACGTGTATGGAGTTGCCGCATGTAAATTCATGTACTTCAGTGATAATCCATCTGCTTCCTGGTTGGGTAAGGTATTTGGAAGCCACTTGCCTTGGAATCACTCTTTCTGCCCATGGTGGGTGTGGATGTTAATCCACGGCTAATTAACACCTCATATATGTTAGTTCAGAAATCTGGGGTGTGCCTGTCTTTGCACTGCCAACTTTCGTCGTATTTTCTTGGAAAATATGGAGGTCTTGTTTTCTGAAGTTTTAGTTTGCAACATTTTCCACCTTGGCACTTTCACCGCCACTTGAAGAAAATCCCTCTTGGAAGTTGGGCTGTGGTCTATTTTCCCCTATCTGAACTTGTTGCTCAGCTTGAGTATGTGCTGGCTGGAAAGGCTGAGGCTTCCTTGATGTGCCCATTGCCGGGGATAATCAAGGAAAGTCAAAGATTAACCTATTCCTACTCTCACATCTCACATTGACAGCAATATTTATAAAGTTTGTCTTTGTAAACCTGAGCCTATTTTCTGTTGCCTTCAAAGTTAACAAATGGAATCTTCCTATATGTATACATTTTATTTTTCCAGTTTTTTTTAAAAACTAATATATCAATGTATGTTAACATATAATTCTTCTAGAGGTTCATCCGCATGCACCCGACTGGGTGTTAAAATTTTAACATTCCCAAATGTACTTGGTGATCTTCAATATAATTCCTTAAGAATACAAACAAAATGAAAAACTAACCTATAAGAATATTAATGTAAAGCAAGTCTAACAAGTTCAAAGTCTTCTACTTTAGAACTGTCACAAATTATGATTTCCACAGTATAACATTTTGTAACAACCAAAGAAATACAAATTCTCACAGCTAAGAATGCAACTCGGCTTCAGAAAGGCAGCAGCCCAGTCTCTGCCTCATTTAGGCAGATGCTATTCCTTCTACTTAAATGTTCTTATCTTGGAACACGAGGATAGCTTGCCATTATGGAAGTTACTTCTTACTTTGAGTAATTTAGAATTGCAAACTTGTTTTAAGCTTTTTCAATGTCCTTTCTCTGTTTTGTTGGTTTTATCCATCATACCTGCTTTTCAAATATTTGAGATATTCTGCATGTTCACCGTGTTTTGTTTTTGTTGTTGTTGATGATGCTGATGCTGTTGTCTCCACCTCTACTAGAATTTTGAGTCCATAGAGAAAACAATCTTGTAACAACTTTGGAATCTAAAATAGACAACATATGTGTTCAATAGATATGTGTGGATGAAGTTACAGTAGAGCCAAATAAATTGGAAAGTGCCTGAAGATTACCGAAATACATTGATTCCTGAAGGGCACCTTTTCAGGTACACCGTGGTCAAGTGGTGTACCAGCCGGGCATCTAAGACAGTTGCTATCAAATAGGAAATTTTCACCTACACTGTTTATCTTTAAACTTTTATACCCATATTCAACTTGGAAACAAATTGTTTCTTTTTTGTTATGACACAGAAAGAGATTTACTGTTTGTCATTAACGTTATTTCTGCCAGCATTCTAAAAGATGTAAAGTCTGACACGATACTGATTGTATTAGACAATTTTAGAAAAATTAATGTTTTCAAAGCCTTTTCTGTACTTCAAGGATAAGATGAAATTATATTTTTTCCATGGATCCATTCTAGACAAATTCCGTCCACACATAATTGTATTATATTTGTATGTTTTTTTTTTTATATATTTTGTAGGTGTATTTTCATATCTGTTACATATCATCCAAAACTAAACAGGCAAAAATGTAATGAGTTAGAGTTGTGTTTAATTTAAATTCACCATGTTTATATTTTTAGTGTGTATTAATTATACACAACAATGTCTTTCCTACACAGAGTACTTTGATCTCATATACCTTCCCTTCCCCATTCTGGTATGCTCCATTCCTGGAGACTATCTCATCTCTCTTTCCATGTCATTTCCATTTGTAAGAGACTATACAACATATTAGCATTCTATGTTTGGCTTTTGTCAATTAACACAATAAAATTTAGGTATGTCTACTTTTTATAAATGTGTTGATTTTTCCATATTTTTGAATTATATCCACAATATGAGTCTAGACAAACAGCAAATATTATAATGATATGAAGAAAAACTACTTGTAGACTACTCCAGGGAAACTGAAGAATTGCTGCCACTTCAGAGTATCCTGAATGAATTAAAACTAAAAGAAGATTAGGTCATCATACAACAGAGATATATGCTTTCCATATTTATCAAGGCATTGGTCATAGTAGCCCAGTTATAAAATAGCCTATAATTTTGTTAATGAGTTATTATTTCAAAATTATTTTAAACATTTCACTTTCTACCCATGTCTATGCCCTTTTCCCACAAGTCAAACTCCTCCCCAAAAGATACATACTTAAATATTTTCAGCCTACTTACAGGCAGATGTTCACGAGTGAAAGCCAGAGAAATTTTCAGCATTCAAGAAGCAGTTACACAATAGAATTATTTTTATTCCATTTTTTGTCATCATCTAGAAAGAATAACAGGCATATCCTGTGTATGTGAGGATACACCCAAAATAAAGGCTGATTCAATTTCAAGTAAATCAATAAAATGGATATCAAGACAGGTAGTTAGTTATACTAACTTTACAAAAAGCTACAAGGACTTCTTTATATTAAAAAAAAGGGGGGAGTAGGCAGTACTAGTGCCCATATCCTATTGCTTGAGACAGAGGAGCAGCAAGGTCACAAGATCAGAGTCACCTTCATGTGTAGGCTTTGCTCAGTGGGAACACACACTCACACATGTACACACACACACACACACACACACACACACACAAATAGTACTTCAAGTGGAGATAGTACTGACAATCTCAGAAATCAGAGCATTCTAGGTTTTTTTTTCTATCCCTCAATCACCTGGAAATGTATCCTACCTGAAAAAAATGCCACAAGACTTATTAATGCAGAGAGAACAGACCTCCTATACTCCTTTACTATACTCGGGGAGCAAAGAAATCAACACAAAGTCATGGAGCAAGAAGATCATACACCAAGCAGTTGAGAGCACCTCACCAAGCAAAAATCTGTCAGAGCATCTTTTGACAGCTACTCTAATCATTTTCAGTGAAGATTCTGAAAGTTATACTAGTGAGTATCTGAACTGTTAAGAGATGATTCAAACATAGAAAGAGATTTATGAGAAATTCTTTTGACTATAGCATGAGTAGATTTTTTGTATTTAGTCATGTGGATAAAGACATTTTATTCAATGCATGAAAGTGGTAAGGATAGCATGGGTGGGAGAACGTTCTTTGAAAATTTACCATCACAGGGCAGTATGGAAAAGGCACTAATAAAGAGAGAACTTATTAGTTAACCATCTTGCTTCTTACAAATCTGGACACTGTTCAAGGAACAAACTTTATTAGACTGGCACTTATCTATTAAAGACAAAAGATTAATAGAGAATAATTCCTGTACTTCAACATTTTAAAGAAAATCAGAAATAAAAATCAAGCACTCTTTTGTCCTTTGAAGAAGTTCAAGGGGAGAAGAGAGAGAGAGAGAGAATGGCTTAATGAATGAAGAAGAATGATTAAGAGAATGAGACCATATATACATATTGGAGGGCCCTTTGTAAGCACAAAGCACTCTGGTGGTTCTAAATTCTGCTGACTGGACATCTTTGCATGACAAACACCAGATGGAAAAATGAGTTCAGAGTCACAAGCTGAAGATGATTTCATCATAAAGTGATCGTTTCCTCTTAGTTATCCAGAAAAGACAAGAGCTCTATGGTGCTTTCACAATAAAGTTTGTATTGCTAAACACAGCATGGGTACACTTCTGAAAGTTTACGTTCTAATCTCTGGGAAAAAGTAATCCTTCTACTATGATAAACACATAAAATTTCTATGTAATTTTAAAATTGGACTTTGAATTCCAGCAACATTCTCCACAATGATATATCACTTGTAGATTTTTCTTCCACAATGCTATTTGCGAAAACCTTGTAATAACACATATTTTCTGATAAATGAATTAAGCTGTAATGAGGAAGACACAGAGAGTTGCTCTCATGCTTAAGGGAAAAAAAAGGCTTAGTTTTGTTATCCAACAAAACCTACAGCAAAACTTACAACATTAAAAGAGAAACATTTTTAATAAGTTTTAAGAGAAGTAGATCCAAAATTCAATTTAGTCTGCAGCCCTTCCAATGACCACAGAGCTGGTCTAGGTTATATCAGGACACGTTTGAGAGCTATTTTGTGGTAAATAAAGCAAAACATATGTCATTGAAATTTAAGAGAGATTAGTTTTAAACCTCAGTGCTACAGAGTAAACAGCTTGAAGTCCTTCTCTCAGCCAGACATTCTATTGTTTTTCCAGAGAGGAAAGATTAATAGCTGAAATTCATGACCTTTGACTTCTACACAAATTTTAAGAAGTAAAATGGAATTATTAATGCTGGTGAAAGCTTACTTTTTATAATACAGAATAATGAGCACATATCCAATATATATATATATATATATATATATATATATATATATATATAATTTATAGTCACATTTTCTTCTTGTTTAGATTATATCCAAAGAATGTATATTCTAGGATTTCATCCTTTTCTAATTCTGCAGATTAAAGTCTAAAATTGCCAATTTTCTGGGTAATACAAATTGTTTACAAGTGTGATGTCCAGAGAAATACTCCTTTTTAAACAGATGATTTGTTTCCTCTGAGATTTTAGTAACCCTTATGTGAAGTCACCCTGCAAAGGCATTAGTTCATAATACTCCAGTTTAAAGCTCCCTTCAGGGATAGAGAGAGAGAATTCTGTTACATATTAACTAACAAATTTGGAATATGTTTAAGTTCTTTGAAATAAAGTGCATATATTTATTATTGATCATAGCCATGGGCAGTGATTTACTTATCATGTTATTACTATCAAAATAAGGATGAATTTATAGGTAATTATAAACTAATAGTTCATAATGTGTTATGTAACTCATAACATTTATGATTATAATAAACTATCAAATGTATGCAATAACCATGAAGAAATCAAATCAGTAAGTTTTAATTGCTTCCAACCATGCTTCCTATAAAGAAACAATTAAATTAATACCTGTACACCAATGAATGTGTTGTAAGGAGTTAATGGTCCTTTTTATTCAGGGGCACAGAACTAGCTCATCAAGCTAGGCTTTTCATATTCCGTTAGGAATAAGGTATGACATTATAAATCCTAGAGGAAAAAATTCTCAGAATGATAGAACCAAGCTACATACTGACAAGTAACCAGCTACATACTGATTAGTCAGATAAGAAAACATCCTAAAAATCAATAAAACAGTTTCTTTCACAAAGCACATTTCCTGAATAGAGCTCTTCAATGAAACATAGGCAGTACAGATACTTTCAAAAGATACAGAGCAAAACAGGCATGTACAAACTCCTTTCTCAAGCTGGCTTTGTTTTTATAACCCTGAGATTCTGCCTCTGTGAAATGTCTCATCCAGCAGACTACCCTTATGTACATTGACTGGTTGCTAAAGACAAGTCCAGTCTTGAAATTAAATGAAAATCTTAAAGGAGAATTCCAACTTTAGAGTCTCATTTTAAAGTTTCTCTTGTTTTTTGAGAAGCTTTATAATATCTTACTGTAGTTCTTGAAGGAAAAGGGGTGTGATTCCTTTAGTGTTGCTAATATTTAAGTGTGTCATTAATACATATTTATTTAAAAATGGGCTATGAGAAGTTTGATCGTTTGAATATCTCTTCTTGAATTTCATTTCATGATGGATGGTGAGATTGGGGCTGAACTCTTTTACCTTCTGAGATCTGTATGGTAAAAGCTCACATCAATATAAAATAAATGAAAACAGGTAACTTAAGAGGCTAGGTAAAGATAGGCATGATAGCAAAGGTTTTATAATATTTGTTAAGTAAAAACACATGTGTAGGGCAGAAGTGTCTACATACGAGCTGCTGTAGAACAGTAGAGTCAATCATCCCATTAGACAATGGGATGGATTTGTATGTAAAAGAGAATAATATTGTTGGGAATTCTCCTTGGCTTTGCCCAATAGCTACCTAACAATAGCTTGAGTCTGTGCCTTCCAGGTATGAGCCCGGATCCAGGCGAATAAGATGACTATTCATTACCACTCTCTATCTCTTCACCTCCTAGTCTCTTTCCAGTGCTTTTTTCTTCATTCTTTCCATTTGTCCTCACATGGTCCTGCCTAGCCTCTACCTCTCTTTTCTGTCTGTTTCTTCCCCTTTTCTCTATCTCTATCCCTTTCCAGAGCAACTTCCCTTCCCTCTCCTTCCCCCAATAAACTTCCATTTATACTAGGCCTGTCTTACAGCTTGTGTAAATTGGCCTCCACAGCATGGGCCCACCTAGATGCTTCCTCTCACAACAATGTAACAAAAATTATATAGAAGGAGGGGAAATGAAAAAGGGAGGAAAAGAGGAAGAGAGGAAAAGAAAGACAGAGGAAGGGAGGGAGGGAGGAATGTTCAGAGTAGAATGAAACCAAAATGTTGACTTGTGTCAGTATTTGAAATGGCTATCTCAGGTACCATGCAGAGACCACATAACACACACATATGAAAGAGATCAGCCAATAGCATTTTACCCAAACAATCAAATGATCTCTATTGTCATTAAAACAGTTAGTACATTGACATGGGTAATTATTATGTGAACAGGTCTTTTATCGTTGTGACTTGTCACACATAAATGCATACCCAACATACTGCTTGAAAAATCTACAATGAAGGTTGTATGTTGGCCTGTCTGCCTGACTGGAAACCCTACAGGGTAATGAAAGTTGGAGAGGGCATGGCGGGTAAGGCTGTTCAGAGCTTACGACATGGAGTACCAATGATCACAGATCTTTTGTGGGACATGGACAGAGCAGAGTAAGTGTTGGTGAGATATTTCTGCAACTAATTCAAACTTCGGCTTAGAGTATTCATAATTTATGTATCTGTTATTAAGACCCTTAATATGTATGGATCTTCCTTGCATAATTTCATAAGGAGTCACTTCTTGTATGTAGGGAGTATTTTTAACTCTTCAAAGGGCAAAGGGGAGAAGTGCTGTCCATTCCTTACTAGTCTCTATTGTTAATTTAGTTAAGGTCTCTTTTAGAGTCTGATTCATTCTTTCTATCGATCCTGAACTCTGGGAGTGATATACATAACCCTCAAGACTCAAGTTATACTTTATACAACATGAGATATCAATACTATCCTGTTGTCTGACCCTAGGGCGAATATGACACCATTTCTAGGGATGAATTCTTCCAAGAGTGCCTTTGTAATTATCTGTGACATTTCTTTTAATGTCAGAAATACTTCAATTCATCCTGAAATGATATTACAAAATCTAGGAAATATCTGTATCTATTTCAGCCTGGTTTTATCTCAATGAACTTGAAATCACAGTAATATCCCTAAGGATGTTCTCCTTTATTTTTTACATTTGGTGCATAAACTCCCTGTGGTGTTGGTTACATAGTAGGCAAGACAATAGAGTTTACAGAATCTGGTTCAGACCAATACTCCCTGTTGAGTAAACTAGTCAGTTTATTTTTACCTAGATGAATCCCACTATGTAACTTTGTACCAATGTTCTTACAAGCATCTGGGGAAAGAGTCATCTCCTGTCAATGGTGAAGTGTCATCCTTTTGTGGCAGAGGTGCTGATGAACCTTTGAATGACCCCAAGAGAATAAGGGGTGGTAATGATCAAGTTTTGCCCAAAATTAGTATATCTGAGGCTTTTATCTGAGGTAAGCGCTTCTTCATTGCCATGGACCAACTTCATGAGTATAGACCCCTTTATTAATTACCTATGTTATCAACATATAAGTGGAAAAACTTATTGTCAGGAAATAATAAATATCAGTGTAGAAAGCATGGTTGTTTGTATCTGAAGACCATCTCTTCAGCCTTACTCAATCGAAGGGTACCCTTATGCCTTTTGGTGACTTCATGTAAAGATCTAGCGAATACAGCAAATCCAAAAATCCAGAGCCTACAGTATGCTGCTGACCCCTAGAATTCCCTGACTTGTCTTTTGGTTGATGGGATGGAAATTCCCAAGATTGTCTATTTATGTAACACGGATAAGTATCTCCTACCTTCATGGAGGTCAAATCCCAGAAACAGAGCATTCCAGGTGCAGAGTCATACCTTCTTTGCAGACACCCAGTATCCAGCAGTTGGAGAACTTTTAGGAGCCCTTCAGTGGCCAGTTTTCAGATGTTCATTTCTCTGCTGTGATTAGGAGGCCATTCACATATTTCAGTAACATTACCTGGGGAAATTTCAGGTGATACTCACTTAGATCCACATGGAATTATCAACGATTGTAGAGTTTGGGAAATGGTGTAGTAGCTAGGCCAAGCCAGTTGTCTATTGAAGTCATTGTCCAAATCAGTCCATAAACAGGCAAATAGAGATTGACTTTTAAGTGTCAGAGGTATACTGAAACAAAGCATCTTTTGAATCCAAAACAATGTTTATGCATTGGTGTTGCAACCCATATTCTGGCTCATGTTTGGTCAAGAGAGAGAGTCGAGATGGAGGGGCAAGAGACGAGAAGAATGGAGACAAGTCAGAGGTTCCGGAGTCAAGTCTCAAGTCTTTTTTATTGTTTCTCTACTGTTGGCGCATATTGACTCCTCTTGTCTCCTATTCACTCATATTGATTCTTATTCTCCTATTGTCTGAACTGACCCTCATTGACTCTTATTGATGCTATTACAAGGAAATCCTGGGTATTTATAAGTACACGCAGGAGAACACAGGTGAAAACATTTTACCACGTGCACTATGCAGCTGGGGTCACTAAACAGCAAAACAAGCTATGTGGGATAAACAAAATATTTGTTAGAGTGTGCTCAGCTGTTGTAGGCTGTTGAAAACCAAGTCTCTATCAGGGTATATGGCTCCAGATGGCTGCAAAGATGATAGCTGCTTTCTAGCCGCTTTCTGCTAAAAGTTTGCTCCCAACACATTGGGCCAGTGATAGCATACTTCACAGTATGTACAGGTTAGGGGTTGTGAAGTGAATGTTTTCCTCCCATTTGTTGACTTCCCTTAAATCTTGTAATCCCTTAATATTTTTTTGTTCCTGGTTTCCAAATGGGAAACAGTGGAATATTTCAGTGGATACTGACAAGGTACTAGAATTCCTGATTTTCTCAGTCAGTCTATGTGAATTTGCTTCCTTGTTGTGCTTCCAGGCTCCTGTGTTAGTAAGCCCTGCTGCTAAGATCAAAGTATAGTGTTACTAGACAGCCCTAAGCTCAGTACAAAATTGCAAGTTCTCTTTGTCAGTGGAGGTTCCTCTTTTCTGTCAGGTTCCAGACTCCACATTGTCTACCTGAGGAATGTCACATAATCCTGCACCTGAGATTTCTGGAATGCCTCTACATGCAAAGGAGACATCTCAGTAGCCATAGCCTTCCATCAAAGTCTTTGACTCACCCTGGATATTCTCACTCCCCCCAAACTATATAACCCCTGGTCCACCCAAAATAAAGTGTATGCTTATAAGCCTACCCTGAATAAAGGTATATGTAAAAGCTAAGATTCCTACCTCATCCACCCATCCACCCACACCCTCCTACTTCCCCAAATCCCCAAACTCTTCCCCAGCCAAATTGGGATCCTGATCACATCAGACTCCACTCCATCCTTCCAGCCTAGTGTGCAGCAAGGCCTGGACACCCCGAGAATAAGAAAGCTGAGGACACAGAACCAAACTTATGGGGTACTGGATTACTCATATGAGCTATACTAAATCCTTGAGTTGGATGAGGACTGGGGCTCATGTTTGGCAAGTCCAGAGGTGTTAATGCTCTCATCATAAAAGGCAATTCGAGCCTGAAGTTTGTGTAACAAGTCTCTTCCCAATAGTGAGTTGGGACATTCAAGAATAACCAGAAAAAAAGGTAACAGTACCTTTTCTGAGATTCATACGGGGTTTTGTTTACCATGGCAATTTTTGTTCCTTGCATCAAGATGCATCTTCTGAGGTCTATTTCACTTTTTTGAATACTGAATAGTGGGTCTGCGTGTCTACAAGAAAGTCACTTGGCTTCCCCTCTACTTTCTAGATTAACATGGACTCTGGAAGGTAAGTTATCAGCTCTGCTTGTCCAATTTCGGAACCTTGGTCTTGCTGGGGTTGGGTCACTTTCCAAATGTCCTAATTCTTTATAAGAGATGCATTGTTTCATTGCAGGCAACCAGTAGTGGGCTTCTCTTGCCCTTTATCAGTGGCCTATCATTTAAAATTTGGACCTGGGCATGGGCCATCATCTAGTTTCTTGGAAGACAGCTAGCATAGTTCAGGCCATCTGTTTCTTATGCTGATCATTTGGGGTATCCTGGTTATTAAAGACTCAGGCTACAACCTCAACCAATTTATGCAAGTTTTCTCTTTCAAAACTTTCCATTCTTTGAAATATCTTTCAGATATCAGGGCAGTTCATAAAGGCAATATTTCTCTTCTGTTTTCTCCTGCTTCTAGATTTGTTGGTGTATAAGTCCTGATAGTCTTCTAGCAGTCATTCCAGAAAGGCCAAGGGAGATTCTTCAGGTGTGTAAATATCCTGACTTACTTTTTATAAATTTGTAAGCCACCCATCATCAGCCTGAAGACCTCTCCAAGAGAATCTGACAAAAAACCTTAAGGGACTCCTTCTCTTCTGCTGCTTTAGGTTCCCGATATGAGCACATGGATGAAAACATAGTCTCAATGGCCCTGGAATCGATTGAAGAGCTACCATTGTAGCCAGGAAACAATTTCCTTCTGATTTTATTGGGGGGTGGGAGTTTATTCTTATTCTTTTGAGGTAAAGAGCCTCTTCAGGAGGTGTTAACAAGTATTCCAAATTGGTTGATGGGTATAGAAAATAGTCTCCAGTTATAGAGATCACTAGTCAAGAACAGAATTTAGACGATGAAAAGGGCTGCCCTCTGGTTCCCACTTTGGGGTCCCAGCAAAAGGTGATTGATATAGAGAGAGGTGAGGTGAGGACTCCCCTGGAAGTGAAGTCTTTCTCTTCAAGGTTTCCTCAATAGATGGAAACAGACCTGGTATGAGAGGTACCTTAAAGGGGTAGAGGTGGAGGTAAATGAGGTGAGTAGGGGATCTGGGAAGAGATCCATGGACAGCAAAGAAGGTCAACCAGTGAGGGGATGATTATGGGAAAGAAGGATATCTTTGACAGTGGGTAGGAAGACAAGAATCTCCTAATCATCCCTCTGGAAATTTGGGTCTCTTAGGGAAGACTTAAGGGGTTGAACTGTAGCAAGAGGGGTTTGAGCCATGTATGTGCTTGTTCCACAATGTATTGCCAAAGGCTTGATCAGGACATCCTTGTCATATCATGATGGCAACCTGTTTGGAGGAAATCACAGTTAACTTGAAAGTTTTCTCCATGGGCCAATCTGTTGACGGTGTTTCATTCAAGATTGCAGATGGTCTCTAGTTTGCCAGGGTAGACTTTGTCACCAGACTGAGATGCTTTCTCCTGAAAATCCTCAAATCAAATTGTTCAAGAACGAGTTCAAGAGGAACATGGGTAGCAGATTGTTCCTGGCTCATCTTAGAATCCAGGACAAAAAAAAATATCAGACAGTAAACAGAGAAAGTGAAATTAAGACAGGACACTGACAAAAGGCACAAAGAACTTCTAGACATGACAAAGAGAGAAGAGAAAAACCTGACCAAAGGGGGCCAGAGGTAGGGCCAAGGTATTTGTCTTCCCTAGACTTAGAGAGCAGTGCTGTCTTAAACTTCTTTCAAAAGTCATCAGAAGTGCAAAACCAAAACCAGAAAATCAGAGTCAACACTGGAGGTTTCCCTGAAGCTGCAAATTCAATAAGTGGGATTTGAGTGTCAGGGCACTGGATTCCAGATGAGCCCTCAAAATATTGTGGAGGTCCAGCAAAAAAAATCCAACACCCAGAACAAACCAAGTTTTCATAAGCAAAGCAACTTTATTGATTTAAATAGAAAACTGAACAATTAGGCACACAGCACAGACTCATAAGCTGATATAGTGACTGACTTTTCTTGCTCAGTAGATTTTAAGCTCAAAAACCACAAACAACATATATAAGATAGCATCACAAGATCGAAACTGAGAAGCAGGTGGGTTTTTATCAAACATAACCCAAGAAGAAAAAAGAGAAGGCTGTTTTTTTAACTATAGGTTTCTGAGTCATGAGTTTTGTGGCTGGAACAAAGATGGAATCAGAAAAAAAGGAAACAGAACACATCTATGCCCTTGGCTTGACGGAAATGCTGTTTAAGCATGAGCAAATGTGTGGCTGGCTTATCAAGGCAGTACTAAGACCAAGATTCATCTATTCAATAACTTTTTCAAAAAAATAATTAAATATGTGTTCCAACAATAAAGTGATGATATTAGTATTATTTGCAAAATTAGAAAAGAATTATATTGGATCTAAGAA
>JANHMN010000002.1:118955237-118983082 GCA_030674055.1 Rhabdomys pumilio
ATATATATATATATATATATATATATATATATATATATATTAAGAGGAATATATATGTGTCAGTTCTCTCTCTGGCCGGCTGACAGGAACAAAACAAGTGGGAGTTCTTCTCAACACAGTTTATTCAGGATCCTTTACAATCTCCTCTCTGGATGCCCTCCTTTCAGCTCCCTAACGGCCATCCTTTTATACCCCTGCCTGTCCCAATCAGCACCTGCCTCGTGGGCCTGCCTCATTGGTGCACCTCAAACAGCCTGATTCTCGTGGCAGTGAGTCTGCGCAGTAGTTCTGCCATTGTGGCTCATTTAGGGAAAGGCGTGCAGCAGGCAAACTGCCAAGAAGCAGCACCATTCATAAGATTTGACAGGTGCCATTCATAAGATTTGGCCCAGGCACCATTTTAGCTGGCTGTGCTGCTGCACCCGCTCCTCACATATATGCATACACAAATACACACACACACACACACACACACACACACACACACACATTTCTAGCCTCCTAATATCAGATCAAATAAAATGTGGATGTAGGGCATAGGCATTTAATTGCTCTTGATAGTGAAAATTATTTTATTTGAACACCTCAATAACCATCACACTAGATATTTTAATTTTGTAAAAAAATTTTGATATAATAATATAATTATACCATTTTTCCCCTTTCCTCATTCCAATGTCTCCCACATACCCTTCATTGCTTTCTCTCAAATTTACAGCCCACTTTTCTTTAAATGTTGTTATTGTCGAACCTTTGCAATGACTCTTTCCTGTAGAAGGCCACTTCTCCAACTGTCAGCATTTCCCAATGCCCCCTATTCATTGTCTCAGGAAGAAGCCCTGTATGCTTTTCCTGTTTTATATCAACATGCTCATTGAAGGTTTTATTGTTCAAGTCTTGTGTAGGCAGCCATACTGGTGAGACTTAATGGGTTCAGCCTTTCTGACATTTCTAGGAGATACCATCTAACAGCAAGATTGCTGTCCTTCTAGCTCATATCAAGTCCCTTACTTCACACTGATCCCAGAGCCTTAAGGTAGAATATATAATCCTATTTATTGTATCAGTGAACACAACTCATATTGTCATAATAAAACAGATACAGATTGGTTTCAAAAAAATAAATTAACCTATGGACAAAATACTGAAGAATTAACTTTAAGTAAAAAATAAAATGCATGTATTAATAATCTTAGTCAGTTAAATTAAACAAACTAAAAAAAGACAAGTTAGATTAGAAGAAAAAATTGAAAACACTGGCATATATATATATATATATATATATATATATATATATATAATTTCACAAATTTGATGGACAAATAAAAATTCAAACAGTCAAACTTTGAGAAGAATCTGTAGTGATCTACAGTATTAAATTAACTGTATTGATTTATTTTGCCTGAAAAGTTGTCTTCTCTTTTTCCATGTACTTTGTGCCATTTAATAGTCATAAATGTGTTCATCTTGGAAAAACCTTTGTGGAAACTGGAACAAAAAATACCATAATTAGTCTCCATGTCACTATTTCTTTAATTTTGTAGTATTAATTGTTATCTATAAACTACATGCTAATTGACCGATAATAGTTATCAATGTGTAAACTTCTTGAGGGAAGAGACTAGGTCCTTTCATTGATTGGTATGCTTTGAATGTGTGCATGATTGATGATTGTCAAATGTATCTTGAATAAATAATTTTGAGTTTTATGTTATCGGTTGCCTAGAAAATATTCTGTCTTGCTGTTGAATGAACAATTGTGGTGTTGTGTAACTAATTCTCAGTTCAAACCTTTTCTATTGCTAAGACAAGGAACTATCAAAACTCAGGAAGGTTAAAAAAAATTAAAGGTTTCAAGAAGCCCCCAAACTTACAAGACTTCAAAGAGCTCCGCCTAACACGATAAAACAGCAAATAATTTCTGTGGGAGAGGCTACTCTGAGATGACTGCAAGGTGGATAGAGATTTCTTGGGATGCAGAATATGAGCCTGACATATACAGAGGCAGATGCTCACAGCTAACTATTGAACTGATGATGGAGTTCCCAATGGAGAAGTTAGAGAGAAGACTGAAGGAGCTGAAGGGGCTTGTGGCCCCATGGAGACAGCAACAATACCAACCAACCAGAGCTCCCAGGGTCTAAACCACCAGCCTGGGAGCACATAGGGAGGGACCCATGACTCCAGCTGTATATGTAGGGGAGGATGGCCTTGTCGGACATAGGTGGGAGAGGAATCCTTTGGTCCCGTGAAAGCTGGATGCCCCAATGTGGGGGAATTCGAGGGTGGGGAGGTGGGAGTGGGTGGGTGGGTGGGGGCACATTCTCTTAGAAGAGGGAGGAGCGGGGATGGGATAGGTTGTTTCTTGGTGGTGGTTGGGAAATGGGGAAAGGGGATAACATCTGAAATGTAAATAAAATATCTAATAAAAATTAATTTAAAAATAAAAAATAATGGCATGTTGCAGCTACCTTCCATCTTCTTGGAATTAACCCATCATCTATGCTCCTGTAATCTTTACTCATGCACGATAGCTAACCACTAACTCTTAGTATTGTAACTAACACCTCTAAACTATAAATCAGCCAAGATTTTGATGGCATAATTTTGTATATGGTTTTTGTTGTTGCTGTATTATGTTTTGTTGCATTATTTGTTTGATTTTATTGTTGTTGTGAATTGTAACGTGTAATTTTAAAAACATATTGTTGCCTTTGCCCGGGACTGCGGTCCTCGCTCTGAACCCTCCACCTTAGCTCCAAGATCTTCTGCTGCCAACCTCACTGCCAGCTTCCCCGTTCCTCCCAGCTTAGCTTTGCCAAGCCACCAGCTACCACCTTTGCCTGGGTGCTGCGTTACCAGCCCCAACAAAGACACATTCAGCTTTATTATTTTAGAACTTGCCAGCTAGCACAATTGCTGAGCACACAATCTCCTGCACTCAGCTTATCAGCTAGCCTGTAACAGCCAGCCTCCTCCAACCTCCGTGGATATCCACCAGTGGCAGAGGCCACTGGTTCCAACTTCCCCAAGATCTTCCAGGATTGTTTCGTGCTTCTCCTTCCAAAGTCTGGCCCAAAAAACCTCTTCTCTTTCACTGCATCTCCTTTTCGTCCTGGGACCCAGAAGTCTCTCACCTGTCCCTCCGGCCAGCAATTGACTCCCAGCCTCCTTTATTGACCAAATCAAGAACAGATTAGGGAACCAGACATTAAAAACACCACCCCCTACATTGAATCCATTGTGAATTCTGAATTCTCATATTCACACCATATGGTTTGACCGTATTCTCACCATCTTCTACTTCTCTCAGTTTGACCTGTCTTGCCTACCAACCTGTCTTTGTGTTCTTTCTCACCTATTTAGTTCAGTTTGTACTGTCTTTGTACTCACAGATGTGTGGCCTTCCAAGAACACATTACCCACCAAGTCATGGCAATACTCTTAAATAAAACAGATTTTACCTCTCCCAGCAGCTATCTATTGACGATACCTCCTTCACCAGAACTGGAACTCTATGCCTAATTCCTGTTTTGATGCTAGTACTTGGTTTGGCTTGAGCTTGCGTAAGACATGTGCATGCCTTTATATGTTAGGTTATGACGTCTGTGATTTTGCATATGCAGCTGCATTGATGTGGCTAGATGACAGTGATCCCTGCATTCACTTACTGCCTATGGTTCTTACACTCTTCCTGCCACCTCTACCACAATAATCCATGAACCTTGGGAGGAGGAGTACAGAATAAGCTGAGTAAACTGAGTATTCTGCAAGCTATTGCTCTCTGCACCTTGGTCAGTTGTGAACCACTGTGGTAAATACCATCAACCGAAAATAGAAGCTTTTGTGATGAGGGTTGAGAGAGGATTTAATTTGTGGTTATAACAATAAGTTATTAGGATTCAGTTTAATATCATTTTCATTTAGCATAATAATAGTAGTATCTGTTCCTCTTAGGCCTATGACCTGTCTAGCCTCAGATGCTTTGTCCAACATTGGTGTCAGGTATACATTAAAATCCAATCAGAAAACGTTTAGTCCTGCAATGTTCATTCATTATTTTCCAACTGAAAATGCCTTGCTAAGCTGGTCATTTTTACAGCTCAAAAAATTCATAGCAATATAAGAATAATGATAACTTTTCTGTTCTTAGGGAATGCATATCACCTTATAGCACTATGAAATTTAGACAGAAAGAATGATGCTTTCTGATCCTTAACAGCTTGATATCTCACTGTTCTATGACTCATGTGTGTGGTATCTTCAATGACAGAATCACATTATCACGTGCTGGATGGTAATGAATAGCAGTGCAGTAGGCTGTAATGTTTAAAAGTCTGTGAGTCCTCTATTACTATAGATCTGAAAGGACAATACTCAACTTCATATGCAAAAATTAAAAAATTCAGGACTGCAAACGCAATCCTGTACAATAAAAAACATCAGAACACATTACCATTCCTGATGTCATACAAAGTTATAGTAATAAAAACCACATGGTTTAGGTATAAAAAAAAGACATGTTGTTCAATGAAGTCAGATCGAAGACCCAGACATAAGTCCATATACCTATGATTACCTGATTTTTTAACAAAGAAGCCCAAATTGTACAACAGAAAAAATATAGATATATTCTATACCTTTATTAAAAATATTAATTCTTTCTATGCCTCAAAATAGAGGTTACATCTTTTCAATGTGCCCAATCTCTCCCTTGTTCCATTCATGTATATGCATATTAAATTTTTTCATTGATCTTTACTGAATGATTCAATTTCTCTGCTTTGTTTTCTACACCGACTTTCTGTTTGAAACATGATCTTTTATTTAATGAGAGGCTCTATTATGGTATTTGTCTGATTTTATTGTTTTATTTCCAGAATCATTTTAGTTGGGCTTTTCTTTAAGTTTTCAAACTATATTTCCACATCTTAAATTTTCCTGTTTTATCCATTCTTTGTCCTTGTCTTCTTTTACTTGGATTGTAGTAATAATGAATCTTTTGAAATCTTTGAGATTTCCTTTACATTCTTATCATTGTGCCCTCCTGGTCCTCCATTACATAGTCCCTTCCCCTATTCCACCTTCTTCTCTGAGAGGGTAGAGTCCTCCTGGTTACACACACACACACACACACACACACACACAGAGAGAGAGAGAGAGAGAGAGAGAGAGAGAGAGAGAGAGAGAGAGAGAGAGAGAGAGAACAGGGCTAGTGGTATCATTTCTCACTGAGGCCAGACAAAGCAAGCCAGTTAGGAGACCATATTTCACAGACAGGCAACACCTTTAGTAAGGGTCCCTGTTCCAGATGTTGGGGTACCCACATGGAGACTGAGCTGTGCTTCCTTGACATAAGTGCAGGGGCCGAGGTCTAGCCGTGTTTGCTCTTTGATTGGTGGTTCACTCTCTGAGAGCCCCCAAGGGTCCAGGTTAGTTAATTCTGTTAGTCTTCCTGTGGAATGCCTATTCTTTTCTGCCAGTTCATTCATAAGAGATTTCAAATTCCATCTAATGCTTGACTGTGGGTCTCTGCATATGTTTCAGTCAGCTGCTGGGACATCTCAAAGGACAGCTATGCTAGATTTGTGTCTACTAAAGATAGCAAACTATCATTAATACTGTCAGGGATTGGTACTTGTCTGAGGGATGCCTCTTAAATTGGGCTAAATATTGTTTGGCTATTTCCTCAGTCTCTGCTCCATCTTTGTCATTGTATTTCTTGTGGACAGAATACATTTTGTATCGAAATGTTTGAGGGTGGGTTGGTGTTTTTATCACTCCACTGGCATTTCTATCTGGATACAGGAGGTGGTACCTTCTGGTTCCATAATTTCACTGCTGTGAAGATCGGTTAAGGTCACCCCCACTAACTCTTGGGAGCCTCCCTCATCTCATGTCTCTGGCACTTCCTTGGGATTCCCCCACCCCTACACCTCTGCCAGCTGCAGATTTCCATTCATTGTCCTGGCCCTCTGGGCCTTCTCTCCTGTCTCTCTCACTCCTAATCTTGAAACCACCTCCCATTTTCCTCCCCACGCCTTCTCTCAACCAATTCCCTCCTTCTATCTTCATCCTATGACTATTTTATTTCTCCTTTATATCTGATATTCTAGGGTCCTCACTTGGGCCTTCCTTCTTGTTCAGTTACTTTGGATCTCTGGAATGTAGCTTGGATATCCTGTACTTTATGGCTAATATCCACTTATAAGTGAGTACATATCATGCATGTCATTTGGGGTCTGGGTTTCCTCTCTCAGGATGATATTCTCAAGTCCATCCATTTACCTGCAAAATTCATGATGTCTTTGCTTTTAGTGACTGAATATTATTTCATTGTGTGTATGAACCGTATTTTCTTTATCTATTCTTTAGTTGAGGGATTTATCTGGGTTGTTCCCAGTTCCTGGCTATTATGGGTAAAGATATTACGAACATAGATCAGCAAGTGTCCCTGTGGTAAAGTGGAGCATCTTTTGGGTAGATATAGAGAATCACTATATCTGGGTCTTAAGGTAGAACTATTCACAGTTTTCTGAGAAATTGTCAAATTAATTTCTGTAGTGGTTGTACAAGTTTGCACTCTCATCAGCAAAGGAGGAGTGTTCCCCTTGCTCCACATCCTTGTCAGTGTGCGCTGTCACTGGAGTTTTTGATCTTAGCCATGCTGACTGGTGTAACATCTTAAGAATCTCAGTTGTTTGAATTGCATTTCTCTGATGACTATTTGAACATTTTTTTTTAAAGTGTTGCTAGGCCATTGTGATTCCTTTGTTGAAAATTGTGTGTATAGTATTGTACCCCATTTTTTTCATTTACTTGTTAAACTTTTTTTTTAAGAGTCCAGACTTTATCCCCCTCCTGGTCCACCCTCCAGCTGTTCCACATTCCACACATCCTCCCCGTCTCCAAGAGGATGTCCCCTCCTACCCCCACCCCACTAGACCTCCCCACTCCCTGGGGACCAAAATCTCTCAAGTGTTAGGTGCATCTTCTCTCAATGAGGCCAGACCAGGCAATCTTCTGCTGTATATGTGTCAGAGGCCTCATGTGAGATGGTATATAATGTCTGGTTGGTGGCTCAGTGTCTGAGAGATCCCAGGAACCAAGTTACTTGAGACTACTGGTCTTGTTATAGGATTGCTATCCTCCTCAGCTTCTCCTAGCTTTTTTCTAATTTAACCACAGGGGTCACCAGCTGGGTCCATTGGTTGGGAGTAAATATCTGCATCTGATTCTTTCAGCTGCTTGTTGGGCAGTCATGATAGACCCCTCTTTGTACATTTACCATAGTATCAGTAATAGTGTCAGGCCTTGGGGCCTCCCCTTGATCTGGATCCCAATATGGGCCTGTCACTGGACCTTTCTTCTCCCTTCCAAGTGGGAATCAGCTTGTTAACCTTCTTGAGTTCTGTGGATTGTATCATGGAAATCTGTACTTTTTTTTTTTTTTTTTTAAGCTAATATACACTTATTAGTGAGTACATATCATGTGTATTTCTTTGGGTCTGAGTTACCCAACTCAGGATGACACTTTCCTGTCAGGGAATGTCCTGATAGAAATCCTTTTTCATTTTTCTTTTTGGTTGGTTCTTGATAACCTCTCTGATATGAATAAATGTCTGTTTTCATGTAAGCTAAGAAAAAAAAGTTATGCGCCATGATTGGTTTTAACGGGACCACCAAAAACAAAAATGTATCTTGGAGAATCACTTGTATGAATCCTGCTATAAATGATAACACAAACAACCAAGGCTCAATTGTCTACCTAGAATAAACAGGCCTATTTATGGGGAAAAAAATCACATAGTGAAAAGATCTGCTAATGCTATGGCTATCCTGCACATTCTTCTCCAGTTTGGCAAAAAAGAAAAAAAAATGAGTATTAGAGGGTGGTTTTGATTGACAATGTGAGTAAAAAGGAAAGAACACAAACTACAGGTGGGCTAAGGTGCCATTCCTTGGATCCAAGCACTTGGTACTAATGGGGCGCATCAGAAAATAAGGAGAGAGTATATAAAGTAGACATAGTAGAATGAGCAGCTTTTGTTGAAAAGAGTAAATCCCAACCCAAGATGTCTACCTTCATATTGACCATTAGCTTCCAGGATAAAATATACACAACCACTATATTTATAAGAAGTCTTTAGCATGAGCCAGATATCTACCTCTATGCCATAATGTCTAATTTCCAGCCAATAATCTCATTATATAATCTGTCATGTTTTATCTGGGCTACTCTTAACTCCAACTAGCCAGCCAATATTGCCATTATTTTTAATATTCTTACCCTACGGTGCCTGTCTTAGTTAGGGTTTTCCTGGTGTGAACAGACACCATGGCCAAGCCTTAGAATGTACAACATTTAATTGGGACTGGTTTACAGGTTCAGAGGTTTTAGTCCATTATTATCGAGGTTGGAAAATGGTAGCATCAAGGCAGGCATAGTGCAGACAGAGCTGAGAATTCTAGATCTAGTGTAGTGGAGGGTCTTAAAGCCTACACTCACAGTGCCAGGCCTACTTCAGAAAGGCCACACTTACTCTAACAGGCCCACACTTTCTAATAGTGTCACTTCCTGGGCCCAGCACATTCAAACCATCACAGTATAGTCTAGTTTTTTTTCCTTCTCTTGGTCTCCTCTGACCCCAAACCCGGGAACCTGAAACCCTGTTTATCCCTCTTCTGACCAGCTATTGGCTGTATGCATTTTTATTCATCAATCAGCAACAACTTTGGGACAAGGTTACATAGTGTTACTTGGGTCTAAGTGTGACTCTCTAGTCTCTGAGGCAACCAGGCCTTGGGGGCCCACGCTCAGAACTACAATATAGCCTCAACAAGTAACTAATATCTGACTTATACAAAGGAGAGAAATCCTTGATTAAGTATGTAAATTTAATGGTCCAGTGCAGAAAACTGAGAAAACAAGGAATATTCTATGCATTCATTATTTTTTTGAAAATAGATTTTTCCTCAAATAATATATCCCAATTACAATTTCCCTCTCTCTACTCCTTTCAGTTTCTCCCCTCTTTCCCTTCAATCCAAATCCATCCCTTTCCTGTCTCTCATTTCAAAAAAATCAGGATTCGAAGGGATGAGAATGAAATACAATAAAATAAGATAAAATAAAAACTGACACATCAGATCAGGTTAAAACTAACAAATGGAAACGAGAACAAGAGAAGGCAAGAAAAGCAGAGCTTCATATTCATATACTAAGGAATCCCATAAACACTAAACTGGAAGCCATACTACTACAGACAAATGATCTATAGGAAAAAGTACATCTATAGATAGATTATATCTGTAGATAGAGAAGAGTAGAGAGAGACGTGGGGGAAATGGGGTTAGTTTGACTGCTGTGAATTGAAAAACGGGTAATATAACAATTAACTCATCCTGAGAGTAAAGACAGTTCAAAAACTGGGCAGAGAGGGAAATCAGTCTTCAATGGACTGACTTATAGGAGCCATTGTGAACACTATTTTCAACAATTGTCATCTCTATGATCATCAGGGGTTTTTAAGACAATAAGGAAAATCCAGACATCACTAAGACACATCATGGTGTCTGAGAGGTATTATTTGCAAGAATGTATAGTTATATCACAGTAGTATCAATGAAAGTGTCAATTATTCTGTAACCTTAAGAATGTTACATTAAGTTCCATGAACTCTGTAATGAAATATAAACTTTACAAACTAAGTGAATTTCTGTCCTTCATAAATGATTTAGACTGACATGAAAGCCAGGTTCAGAAGGTAGAAAAACAGTAAAAACAAAACAAAACAAAGAACAGCCAAACGCTGAGGAGAAAAAGAAAGAACAGACAATGTAGCATGTCTGGCTTACTTAAAAGCAACTGTCACAGTAATTATATGGAACATGATTCTCTAGATGAAACAAGGGTAAACAAATCCAGTGCTTGTATGCTTACAAGTAGTTACAGCACGAACATAAGTTCACACAAAAGCTAGGAAAAGAGAGAAATCAGAAGTCTAGCTTAATAAGTTTGTTCCCAGAGTACACAATTATCTCTCCAGGGCATGCAGAGTACATTTCTTCCACAGTGCTCAAAATTGTTAACACATTCTGGCTCGTTTCAACAGAGAAAGATAGCCAATAGAAAGACAGAGTCAGGCCAGTCAGAGCCTTGCTTAGACCTTTTTAGATCTCTGAGACAAGAGCATGGCAGGTTACTTTTCCAGTGGCTTCCAACCAGGCAACCAATGACAAAACAGAACAACTGAGCTGCTGGTTTGTGGGAGGGAGTAAATGGCATCTCCATGGCAGGTCCTCAGGATAAGGATGTGAGTTTGGACCAAATGACTGATTCAAATGAGAGGACCTTTGGATACTAATGATTCCATATTGTTTGATTCTTGTCTTGGTTTTTCTCCTCCTTGCAGAATGACTGATTGATATTTGCTTGAAATACATTAGAACAGGATGTAAAATGAATCCCTCAATGACTCACATTTTTTAAAAAAAAATATATGACTAATAACTCTAAAACGAACAATTAAATAAAATGAATGAAAGCACCCTGCTCCTGTGGAAAATGACATTTTCAATAGTCAAAAAAAACGTTGAAAGAAATTCCAACTCTTCTGCAGTCCACTCTTTCTGTTTCATGGATATGATTTAAGATGTGAACATTCTAGTTTCTACCCTTGCTGCCATGCCTGCCCTGTCTGTCATGCCTGTCCTTGCTGCCATGCTTCCCCATCACAACTGAAGTATTATCTCTCTGGAAAAGTTAAGTCCCAATAAACTTTTCTTTCTTTTCAAGTTTCCTTTAGTCATGGTGTTTTAACACGGCAACAGAAAAGTAACTAACACATTTTTTAACCAAGTATGAGATGCCTATGAAATTGTCTCTTAATTGTCTGTCTCAGAATACTGCTGCTATCAGCCTTGGGCATGGAGGAATACTTATCTGTTGCATTAGACAGTGGTTACTTCAGAGACTCATAACCAGTCAGTCTGCAAAGAGTAATGTTGCTGTGATATAGTGGATCAATGCTTGGTCATCAGTGTAAAGAGTAGTATCCCCATCTAAGGCTCACAAAAATCAAAAACAAAGAGGTAGGATGCATGTAACAGCTAAAAAAAGTGGACCTGTTGTTCTGTAATTTTTTTTCCTCCAAATTAAAACATTCCATCCTGAAATGATCAAATGATGCAAGAATCTAACAAGTATTACTAGGCCCAGTAATATCAGAGAGTTACACAACTCTTGAGGCTACTTCCAGATTTTACAAAACCTGAAAGATAAAGAAGAGATATTGAGAGTGAGGAGACACTTTGTCTCTTCACTTTTTTTTTCACTTTCTAAAAGATAGTCAGAATGATGCTTCTAGAGATCATCATTTCATAGATGTCTTTGAATTATCCCTGTTCCTATATTAATTAATAAATTAATTACCTAAGTTTATTAGGTAAGCTTAATAAACATATGAGTTTATCAATCTGGACTTGGGTGTAGACATTTCTTTGTTCTGTATTTGGCATCCCATCTGGAGTATATAAATGTTTGTTAATATATTCTAGTAAGTCTTATAACACACTATCAGGATTTAAAACAAAATAGATATTGGTGATCCATAAATGACCTTTAGAAAACACTGATGAACCCTAAAGACATTTAGAAAAACATTCATAGGTAACCAAGATATGTTACAAATCTTGGAAATAAGACTATTTCTAATAGAGAGATGAATAGTTCAAAAATATCACTCTTGCTGCAAAGGCAGGACACTTAACTACAAAATCCACACATCTTTGTGCCTCTGGCTATCATAAACAGCAAGTTGGTCTGTGTATTATCATGTCTTTGTAAAAACTGAATTTCAATTTTGGATAGTATCAGAAGAAAAATGTATCTCACCATTGGTCTAATATTCAGAGTATTTCAGTTTCTATGAGAGATTTTCATGGTCAATTTAAGTAAATTCAGAATCATCTTGAATACTTGCCTCTGGATATGTCTATGAAAGTGTTCCCAATGAGGGTTAAGTGGAAGGAAAGACCCACCATAAATATACATGCTATCATCCTCTGGCCTGGGTTTCTGAACTGTATATAAAGAAGGAAATAAGTTGACCATTAGCATTTATCTCTCTCTCTATGCTGCCCCACGTTCGTTCCTGCCTCCATCCTTCCCTGCTGCCATAAATTTTACCCTCAGATTTAAAATAGAAATAGACAACTTGCTCATGTCTAATGTTTTGTCACAGAAATGGAAACCTGAACTAATACAGAATACTGGTGCTGAGTGCATCTGTTGCTGGGATAAACTTGGTCATGTCGGAAAGAAGTTAAAGAGCTTTGCAGCCGCTCATGGGAAAAATCATGGATTATTATAACCAGGCGCTAGTGTACCGTTCTTTGTGAAGAATGGAATTCATTCTCACTCATGAAATTTCAAAGGAAGCAAGAATTCTTCAAATAACTGGATCATTCATAATACACTATGGCAAATGACATGTATACATTCTTACCATGTTATGAGAAGACAAATGAGTAAGACTGAATTCAGAAGTAAAGATGTAATTTGTTTGATGTAAAAAATCTTGAAACAGAATAATATTCAGGTTAGGCCATATTTACTACTCAAAGCTATTATTCTGATCCACAGTGAGAGAAAATGTAAAACACAGTGATACGAAAACTGCAATTTGGACAAGAAAAAAACGTGGAAAAATTTAAACTTGCAAACAGGCTGTTTACTGAGAAAGCAGGTGATATCACTACCATTATCAAAAACAAAACAACAACAACAACAACAACAAACCTCGTGCTGGATGTTGAGACAGTAGTACAAGTACTTGAGGGAAAGATTCCACCCACTGACGCTTCCAACTTGTAAGACATAAATACGTACAAAATGAGAAATCTTCAATAAAAAAAATGCAAAGGGAGGATTTTCTTGCTTGGAAACAACCACAAAGAAATGTTATGTTTTCTCTGGTCCATCAACAAGATTCACCAAGTACTAACAATGTATAAAATCCCAATGGTTAGTTGTCACTGTAAACTTGGTTAGATTTAGAATTACCTCAGAAACATACACATGGCCATGCTTGTGGCCATGCTGTTTCCACAGATGATGAACTGAGGATGGAAAAGCAACCTTGGAGAGAGGTTGACACCATCCTTTGGGCAGGGACCTGGCTAAATAAAAGTTATATATTGATCATAGCAACAGTATATATCTGTCTGTACTCCTTGATTTTGGTACAATCTAGGGACATCAGACTTAAGGTCTTGGCACCACACCTTCCCTGACATGATCACAGACTTCCCAATTGTGATCCAGAGTAAATTGCCTCCCTTTTAATTTCTTTTTGATACGTATGTTGTCACAGCAAACTGTTACGGTTACTTTTTTGTTTCCCATAGCTTTCTTGTATTTCTTAATTAGTACTGAAGGTTTTCAGACCTCTTTATAATACAAAGAAATAATTTATATAATGCCTCATTGCACTCAAATGTTTTCAATGTTTAAAATAGTGCTGATATACTGAAAGTTTATGGTAGCAAAAGCAGCAAACAAGATAATGTCTTTTTATCTGTCGTTTTACATTTTTTCTAAGATGTGTTATACAGCCTTGGTATATGGGGTTTGTAATTTCACACACTATATAAAGTAACAGAGTTGAAAGAACCCTGCTTTATAGTGAGGATTTAAGTAATATAAATGTATCTAAAATTTTTGCTTCATCCCATTTGCCTCATTTGATCAACTGATGAAATTTACTAGCTTATCAGAGAGCTAAGAAAGAATAATTATTATTATTAACAGCAAGGAAGAGAGATTCCGAGAACAGAACAGAATGGAACACACTTTAAATTAATTTAATGTTGGCAAAGAGTCTGGAAAAGTAAGGGCTGTTTATTTATTCTGACTAACAAATGAGACAAAACACCACAACCTTCTTTGGTCAATTGTATTATAAAGCAGAATATATATAGCAAATTAAGACACTAATACATGCTGCTTAAATTGAAATCAGAGTCTTACATGGCACAATGATCTGTAGCTTTATTGCAAAACAACTAAAGGTAAATAACTGAAATCTACGAGAGTCAAGTTGAGGAATTACATGGTAAGATTCAATGAAAAAAGTGCTCTGTGTCCCTGCAAAGCTGCACTTTCCTTCGCAGTGTTACGGCAGTAGCAAAGCAGATGCGGTGTAATTCACGTTCTATTGCTGACTACCCATCCAGCATCTCAAGCTTCATTGTACAAGTATAATTATAGGAAGAAACAAAAGATTTACATTACCCAGGTATGTTTCTGAGTAGTTATTGCCCTGTGACTGAGAAATAAAGCCATCCCTGTATCTCAGGTTCTTAATATATAAAAACAAAAACATAATAATTCATATAACCTACGGGTGCAGAGAGAATAAGAAAAAGAACAGCAAAATCATAAACAGTTCTAAATCTGTACTTGGCACATGATACACTCCCTCAAAGAGGTGTGCTATTTTAATCATGAATAACATGAAGTATTCTCAACCCTCTTTGACTAAACTATGTATTCATGTTTGTGTACAATATCATGTTAGTAGCTATGTTCATTTTTCTTTTCTTTCTTTCTTTTTTTTTTTTTTTAGTTATAGTGATTAATGAATTTGCTTTGCTTTGGTTCTAATACTTTTGGACTAAATCATTTAATTGTATTGGGGAACTTTAAACCCATTATATTTTTATTTCTATCTACAAATATCATGGACAAACGTCTTTCAGTAATCTTTTGTAAGTCAGATTTCTCTTGCTCTGGTAGAATGTGTGATAATCAAATTATAGTGATGAAATGTTTATTTTGGCTTAAGATTGAATAATGTAGTCCATGGTAAGTTGACCTATTCTTTGGGGCTCATAGTGATACATTATAATGGAAGACAGCAAGGACAGAACTGTCTAGGGCTCAAATATTCTCAACAGCATATGTCAACTTCCAACTACATGTTATCATATGGTGGCTAGGGGTTAAGCATTTAAGAGCTGGGTCTTAGGGGATGTTTAGCCAAATCATGACTACTTTCAAAAAAAATCTATCACCAAAGACTATTGTTGCTTGCCAAAATCTAAATTAAAAAAAAATAGTGAACTAATTTCTTTAGATGGGAGTTGGGGTTAGGTGGGGGCACACCCTCATAGAAGCAGGAGGAGGAGTGATGGGATAAGGGGTTCCTGGGTTGTAGGGGGAATGGGGTAAGGGGCTAAAATCTGAAAGGTAAATATAATATCCAATAAAAAATAAATTAAAAAATTAAATTAAAAAAAAGTAATTTTTAAGACTGCACAATATTGAATGTGTGGCATTGTTGTTCCTGATGATGGTTCAGAAGGTCTCAAATGGAAAAGAGCAAGTAGGTATAAAGGTATAAAGACATATAAACCATACAGTTTGGAGAGTCCAATAGATACAGGATGCTTAATGTTACAATAAAGGTTCATGTTGGAAGAAAAGTTATGAGTTTTAAAGAGATTAGCATTATTATGAAGGGGTCTGCTTTGCCTTAAAACAAAAGCAAAAATGCCTTCAGCATAATTTCCCAACTAAGCTTCCAATTCCAACTTCAGAGTGTTTGTATCCACTAGGAATTTTGTGGGTTGTTTTGTTTTGTTTTGTTTTGCTTTAAAGTAGCTATTATTGCCTCCCTCTTTTAAGTTCTGATCTTCCTCAAGTGTGCACTGGTTCTTCATGTCACAAGATAGTTGAAGTGCCCTTCCTCTTTGGATTTCTTTCACATAATGTCCCACCATATCCAATACTGTAGCCCATAAAAGGAGCAATGATGGCACTGTGGACTTCATAATATGAAACATTCATCTATGAATAATAATATTTTGTGGACCAATGTCTTACTGAAGCTTGCTCGATGTTTCAGACGTCTGAGGAAAGTAAGTGGTCTTCAAGTTTATAATCCATTCATTACTAAAATACATTAAGTACCAATCAATAAACAGAACACCCTGATTGCATTCATGCAGATTTAACAATACTAAAAAAGATCCAAAACAACACCAATAATAATAAACAAAGACATAATCACACTGAAGAAATTTATATTCAATTTATGTTCAAATCTCAAACAATAACAAATTTCTAGACTAGACTGCAAATACTGAAGGGATAGCTCCAGATAAAGTGAACATAAGCCATTCTATGTTGTTCTATAAAACCAAGCATGTCACCAACACAATGCACTTCAAGTACAAGTAATCAGTTTCTATGAGTATAAATATATATTTATACATTATGTCACATATATAAACATGTGTGTATATATATAACATAATTTATGTACATATATGTAAAATATATATACATATATATGTATATATATGTGTGTATGTATATATATATATATATTTCTAACTGCAAATATAGTGAAGAAATAGCAAAACAATGATACAAACTTCATGTGGATTTCAGCATGTCATTGTTGTTGTTGCTTCCTATACATAGTCCCATGGGATGTTCTCTTAATCATTGTTAGTTATTATCACTAAACATTATTAATATATTAAAAGTAAAATGAATCAAGAGAAGTAAACATTTGCTTGTCCCTCCACTGCTCATCAAGTCCCAGTAAAACTTATAGATAAATCAGTAAATATTACATCTACCTTCATAAATGTCTATCTATATTAAAATCAAAGATTATTGAGCTTTCTGTACAAATACTCCTCAGGGTAAATTACTGTCACTGTTAATAATGTCCTGTATTTTGTCCTCTGTCCATCCTACCAAAGCTACTTTAAATTCTCTCCTTTTTAAAACTAAAATATAAGAACAAACGTAAAGCTTTTGTGGATTTTATACTCAGTAATTGATCTAATCTCTGTATCTACTCTAAACCTGACAACTTTATATAATCTATCATGTCTCACTCAAAACAAAAAGGTAAATCAGGATAAAGCACAGTATTATATTTTCAGTGAAGCATTCATTCAATTAGGTGAGTAAGATTTAGAAAGTAATAGTTACTCTAACTACACCTCAGATGATGCTTAAGCCTATGGGGCTGACTACTCCTCAACCTGAGTGTCTCCTGAAGGATTTACAGTGGTATAGCTTTCCTTTTTAGCAAATTAAACCTTATGTCAAGGCTTAAATTAAATGCCACTCCCTCTCCTCTCACTGCTGAGAGAACAAATTGGCCCCACATGCTGAGCTGAGGAGTACTGACAGAAAACAGAACAGAATGGGAGTTCCCCAACCTAAGACACATCACACGGCTGAGTCACATGGGATAAGCCATCAAGTCCACTTAAGGCTTTACATTAAAAGATGTAAAATAGAGCAGATTTAAATGTATGAATTTTTATATACCACACAAAACTGACTGGATGCCAAAACTGTACATTTCTCTGCTGTGCAGGCACTTTATGGGAATGTGCTTTTCATTCTGCTTTTCCATGTTCGTTGAGTCTGTTTTGTAAAAATTTCTTCAAGCCTAGGTAATAAGAATTTTTAAAAATGCACACAAATAGCCCTGATTAATGCATCCAGAAAACTATGGCTCTATACATGTGATATGCATAATAGTCTTTCTATATATTTTAATATAGCTAAATATGTGTACATTGTTCTTGTTATTGTAACAGCACATCCTTCCCTGGGACTGGTCTAAAAGTCATAGAACAAACAGTTCTTAGTTTTGTAGACTTGTTTGCCAGGAAATTTTCTGTGTCTGTTTCTTATTTATTACTTGGCATCGGTGTCTATACTAAGAAATTATTTCCCTATAGAAATCTGAGAATGCACAGATCTTACAAAAATTTTTGACTATTATTAGATTATCATTTTAAATGAGATAAATGCATTTGTTACCCAAGTAAAAATGAATTTATTAAAACCTTTGATTCCTGAGCTCCTGTGATGTTTCAAACATAGTACAAGGAAATACAGTCATAAGCACCTTGGAAGCAGTGAATGATGACGCGAGGTAATAGTAACCTGACAGAATTAGAAACTGATTTTCTGGCTGTATTTATAAATGTGAGTTTTTAATCCACTGTTATAATACATATGTGTGATCTCTTAAAAGAAAACCCGAGGCATAGAACACTGAGTAGGATAAGAACAGTTGCATACTTGGCTTTTGTCAAGGACGGACAACCGTTAAATCTGAGAGAATGTTATTTATCTGTGTTGCCATGATAGAATTGTCTAATTATTCAATGAGACTATTATTTAATGCTTATTTGTTATTTATTGCTTACTTTTTGGTGAACAAAGATATGATTTGGGCTAAGCAGGCAGGCATTTCAGCAACAAGGGTTACAACGATCTTCATGGAGAGAACAGGTAGATGATCAAATGAGGAAGAAATAAAATTGTATCAAATTATGAAATAATTTTTAACAATCATAAATTATTTTACATGTATATATTTTAAGACACATGTGTACTATATTTACATCATTTCTACCCTAGCCTCCTCCCTTTCCTCTATGTCTCTGCTTCCCACTCACCATCAAATTCGTGACTACTTAATTCATCATTATTGCATATATAATAACATGAATATACAAATATAATCTGAAGTTTAACTTAACATCATTTGGGTGTATATGTGTTTATGAACTATCTTTACATGATGATGATGATGATGATGATGATGATGATGATGAAGATGAGAGATTTACATTCCAACTGCAGTTTACCCTACATCCTCTCCCCAAGTCCCTCTGCTCTCCCCCATTCACTCCTCTAGACCTCTTCAGAAAAAGAGCAGCCTCCCGTGGATATCACCCAAGCATTGCATATCATATCATACTGCACTAAGACTCAGCATCTTTCCTCAATTGAGGCAGGACTATGCAACCCAGAATGAGGAAAGTGTCCCAAAAGCTGACAAAATAGTCATAGACAGTACCTGCTCCCACTGTTAAGAGTTCCACAAGAGGAGAAAACTACATAACTGTAACATATATGTAGAGGGTTTATGTCAGTCCTGTGCAGGCTCCCTGGTTGTAAGTTCAGCGCGTATGAGGACCTATGAACTCAGGTTAGTTGATTCTGTGGGTTCTGTTGTGATGTCCTTGACCCACCTGGCTTCCCCAATTTTTCCTTCTCCTTTTGACATGACTGTTAAAGTTCTGGCTAATGTTTGGCTGTGGATCTCTGAATCTATTTCCTTCAGTTCCAAGATGAAGCTTCTCTGATGACAATCGAACTAGGCATCAAATTATGAGTAGAGCAGAATATCATTAGGAATCATAATCAATATTTTTTATCTTAGTTGCCACTCATATTTGTTTCTATTCTATGACTCTAGGTACTGGCCTTCCAGGTAGTATGTGTGGTGGGCTCTCTCTTGTAGCATGGATCTTAAGCTGGACCAGTCACTGGTTGGCCACTCCCACAATTTCTGTGCCACATTTACACAGCATATCTTGTCAGCAAGATAAATTTTTGGTGGAATATACCTGGGTTGATATCCCAATTCCTTCAGTCAAAATCCTGTCCGGTTACAGAAAATGAACAGTTCAGGCTCTGTGTCCTCCAATGTTGAGCATCTTAGCTAGGGTCACCCTCATAAATTCATGGAAGTTTGCATTGCACTAAATTTCAACCCTATTTTTAAGATGTCTCCCAATTCCAGTTGTTTCTCTCAATACCTTATTCCTCCATACTCTCCCCTACCTGATCCTTCCTCTCTCTTCCAACCCCGTACTTATGATGCCTATCCTATTTCTCCTTCCCAGGAAGAATGTGTTTCCCCTCTTGAGCTCTTCTTGGTACATAGATTCCATTCATTTACCTGCAAGTTTCATGATGTCATTGTTTATATAATAATTATTTTTTAATTAATTATTTCATTTATATCCCAAATGTTCCTCCCCTTCCTAGCCCCATTCAAGACTTCCTTACCCAATATTCCCTACCCTTTGCCTCTGAGATGATACCATACCACCCCCAGTCCTCCCCATCCTTCTTCCGTAATTGCTAAGGATGTTGAATATTTCTTTATGTGCTTTGTCACAATTTAAGTTTCCTCTGTTGAAATTCTGTTTTGAGCAGTACCAGATTTTTTCCTTGGATTATTTTGTTTTGTTGATATCTAGTTTCTTGAGTTTGTTATATATTTTAGATGTGACCCCTCTGCCTGTTATAGAATTGGTAAAGACCTTTTTCTATTCTGTAGACTGCCTTTTTTTCCTGACAGTGTCCTTTGCCTTTCAGAAGGTATTCAGAATCATTTGGTCTCATTTATTAATTGTTGATCTTAGTGCCTGCATGATTAGTGCTCTGTTCAAGAAGTTATCTCCTGTACCAAAGCATTCAAGGCTATTAGCCACAGTCTCTTCAATCAAGTCAAGTGTTTCTGATTTTATTTTGAGGTCTTTGATCCACTTGAACTTGAATTTTATGTAGGGTGATAGATATGGATCTATATGAATTCTTCTACTTGTTGACATCTAGTTTGACCAGCACCATTTGCTGAAGATTTTTTTCCCCCACTGTATAATTTTGGCTTCTCTGTAGAAAATCAGATATAGTAGGTATGTGGATTTACAACTAGGTTTTTGATTAAGTAGTATTGATTAACTTCTGTGATTTTATGCCAAGGCTGTCTATTTTTTATTATGATAGATTTGTAATAGAACTTGCTATAAGGAATAGTGATATACCTGATACTTCTTTCATGGTACAGTATTGCTTTAGCTATCCTGAGTTTTTTGTTTCCTCTATATGAAGTTGAATATTATTCTTTTAAGGACAATGAAGAATCATACCGTAATTTGGATAGTGATTGTACTGACTCAGTAGATTGATTTGAGTAACATGGCTGTTTTTACTATGTTAGTCCTACAGATCCAAGAATATAGGAGATCTTTTCATCTTCTGATATATTCTCCAATTTCTTTCTTTGAGGACTTAAAGTTTATGTCATAAAGGCTTTTCAGTTCCTTGGTTAAAATTATACATATATTTTATATAATTTGTGGCAATACTGGGGATGTTGATTTCTTGATTTCTTTCTCAGCTTGTTTGTCATTTGTATATAGGAGGGCTATATATATATATTTTTTCAGTTAATCTCGTGTCCAGCTACTTCACTGAAGATACTTTTTAGCTTGAGGTGTTCCTTGGTAAAATTTCTGAGGTTGCTTATGTATAACATAATATCTTCTGGAAATTTGACATCTTCCTTTCAATTTGTATTTTCTTGATTTCTTTTAGTTATTTTATTGTTCTAGTTAAACCTTAAAGTACTATGTTAAATAGATATGGAAAGAGTGGATCACCTTTTCTTGTTCCTGATTTTAGTGGAATTGTTCTGAGTTTCTCAACATTTAATTTAATGTTGGCCATCATCTTGCTGTATAATTTTTTTATTATGTTTATGTATGTCCCTGTAACTGTGATATCTCCAATACTCTTATTATGAAGGGGTACTGGATTTTGTCAAAGAACTTTAAACATCTTCTGAGAAGATCATGTGGTTTTGTTTATTTATGACTATTTTAAATAATTTTAGAAGGTACACAGTTCTTTTGATGACTCTGATAATTTAAGCTTATTTTAAAACTAATATGCAAAAGTGAGAAGTTAAAAAACAAAATAGAGACTTTTAAAATGACTTGACTTAACAAGTCATTAAACTATTTCATACAGTTTTTTAATTTAAATTATTTTGATTGCATTTGTGATTAAAGTCCACATTTAGTTTATCATAGGTCCTTAACTAACAGCATATTAGAAAAAAAATGCTAGTACTTCATTTATTTTGCAGTTATTTGGTAGAGAGATATGCATTAATTGATTGTTTTACATGGCCTAAATGTAGTCTATTTAATTAATTGATAGTATGTTTTAGTTAGGGGTTTACTGCTGTGAACAGACACCATGACCAAGGCAATTCTGATAAAGGTAGCAGTTAATTGGGGCCGGATTGCAGGTTCAGAGGTTCAGTCCATTATCATCAAGGCGGAAACATGGCAGCACACAGACAGGCATAGTATAGGAGGTACTGAGAGTTCTACATATTCATTTGAAAGCCAGTAGAAGAACAGTGACTTCCAGGCAGTTAAGATGACAATGACACACTTCCTCCAACAAGGCCACATCTATTCCAGCGCTACAGAGCCTAATATTGTCACTCCCTGGGTCAAGCATATTCTAACTACCACACAATAACATCAAATTTATTTTTCTATAGAAATTCCAGTTGCATAAATAATCTATTTATATTTTTCAGGAAATGAAAATAAAGCTGATTTATCTTAGCATGAAATTTTGCATGTGTGCATGGTATCATGTATGTATATGTACGTGCACACACACACAGACGAACCCACACACATGTACTCATGTTCTTCTTTAGAACAAATGAAGTATTTTAAAGATGATATATATTTGTTGTGGTCATATTCTTAAATAAACACCAAAAATTCATTCTGTGGGGAAGTGTCAATTCCCATATTTTTCTTCAACAAGTACTTTGCAATTTCTTCTAGTAGGGGTAGAAATTCCTTGGTTAAAATTGTCATGAAGTCTTTGAATGATTATTCACCAAAACTCCACAGCACTTCACCCATTAAACCAATTATAAAAAGTATTCAGTGAGGTCTTTCACTTACGACCACAGTTTACTTGGTGGATCAATGTCAGTGCTTCTCAGTAGCTCAGTGTTATAAAACAAAGATTTTTTTCCAGATTTTTCTTTATATTTTTGCTAGATCAATTCTTAAGAGGTCTATCCCCTTCTCTTTTTCTCAGGACAAACATCCATATCCCGTCTAATAGCTTGGCATGACCTCTGTGCCAGCCAACTGGACAACTGTGGACTAACAGCATGTCAAGCATATAAGAGAAACTGTGTGTGGCATCTGCCTGCATTTCAATACTTCATCCTCTGCTATTCCTAAACAATATAAAACTTCTAATCCCCAACCAATGCTGTGCACTTACAGAAAATTTATTGGTGCAATAAATCTTAAACTTAGAACAGATTCTCCTTTGACATCTGAATCATTTCTCTTCAAGTAAGTTCCATCACACTGCTTCCTGAAAGACAGACAAGAATCTTAGGAACTTTCACTATTGCCAAAAGGCAGTTGTCTTTATGAATGAATATTAAATACCTGTTTTCAAAGGACAGTGAAATACTTCCTCTTTACCTGTCATTTATTGTAAGAATTGCTTAGGAAATATAAAAAAAAAAAAAAAAACCACGTAAGTTTCAATCTAGTGTTATGGTTTCATGGAAACATTTTTTATTTCAGAATAATCAAAAATGTATTTTGATCATAAGATCTCTCAGAGATTAGAATATATTTTATTAATGACTTCTGACTTTATATCTGAAGTAAAGTATGTACATAGTGAGTTTTAAGTTGCACAGAACTTTTATTGAGGTTTGTTTTTTTAGAAAGAAAGTTCAAACTGTTCTATTCATTATTGTTATGAATTGGTTCTAATGTTTTATCTTATTTTGGCCCCCAAAAAGCCACACTTCTAGACCTGAGGGTCCCTGCCCCCAGCTGCCTTCTATTAATAATAAAAAATTGCCATATAGCCATTGACTGGGTAGGGAGATGGGGCCAGACTTTTAGATTGTGTGGACAAGAGACTGGAAGAGATGGGAGAGGAAGACTCGCACCATGACTCTGAGGGAGAAAGATTAAATGCAAGAGCTAACGGAAAGAAAGTAACCAGCCATGTATTTGGGAAAATGGGCCTATTGGCCACTCCTGCTAATTGGATCTGGAATAGAAGAGATGGAATGATGATTTTTGACTCAGGAAAGTTGAAGGGGAAAATGTATGCTACCCATTGGGGATGATTAGAAAAGCCTAACCATTGAGCTAGTCAAGGCATATCAAATTAGCTGCTGTATATGTGCCTTTCACTGAAGAATCCAGAGAGCTCTTGGGCAGGTGCCTTTGTGACCAGCCAGGAGCCAAAGTGGTTCAACTAATTCACCACTACACATTATCTCATGAGAATATATTTTTGGTTTGTTTTTATCAATTTTATTTTAAGACCATTATTTAACTAATGATAGGTTTCAATATTTTACAAATGTTTCAAAAATAGATTGTGTCCTGAAGGCAACTGCTCATGATTTGAGGTATTTGTGAAATGACTCCTAAGAGATAGGACCATGTCTGTGATCTGAACTTAATATAAGTGTATTGTATTTAAAGTATTTCTACCACTCTCCTTACTCACTCCAACTCCTACTATGCACCCATTCCGTTTCAAACTCATGTCTTTTTCTATAATTATTTCTCCATATCTCTATTTCTGACTCTCTGTATCCTTCAGTACACACACACCTACTGACTCCATTTAGTATTACCACTATATACAGATGCTTGGAGCTCACCACTTTTGATTTACTACCCTATAAGAGGGCTTGTACTTAGAGAAAATATAATCTCTCTCTCTCACAGAAGCCATTGACTACTTGTAGTTTGCCATCTAGTGTTAGTGCCATGTGAGAATCTACTGATCTAAACTGGCATGTCTTATTGTGTACTCACTATGAAGGTCATGTTTGGATAACCATATTGTTTTGAGATCATGGGTAAAGTATCCATGTTATGTCTAGAAAAAAGTATATCCCAGTATGGGTCCTGATTCCTGGCTCTTACAATCTTTCTGACCCTACTTTGGCTACTGTTCCTGAATCCTCTGTGTGTATATGAATACACATATGCAGATCTTATGTGTATATATCAACTTAAAAAGGATATCATATCAGTATGTATTCTCTACATTTAGACCAGTTAGAGATTTTGTAATAGTCTCCATTTCCTGAATAGAATATTTCTTTGATGCAGGGAGAGAACATCTGAGTCCTAAGTGATCTCAGAAGAGACAGAATGATATAGTTCCTGCCCCTGGGATAGAGCCAGCAGATGGGGATTTCTGTAAGAGGAGTTATTGTGATGGGGCAGTGAGGGCTGCTATCTTATCAGTGGCTCTGTTTAGCTCTGGCTGCCATGTTTCACACTAGAAGCAGTCAGAAGCCATGCACATCACAGCTAGAAGCAGCAAGAGGCCAAGCGTGCCACAACCAGACCCATGAGACACTAGCATGGGGAATGGCTCTGCCAATCCACCATGCTGCATCCACAAAGCTCGAATGAACCCCAGACAATATCAGCCATCCTCATAGTACCAGGTAGAAAGAAGACTCTTAAAACTTAAAGATATTCCAATATATTTATATACTTGGAAATGCTCAAATAACAATATGCCCACATAATGAGAATTGTTACCCAATATCTAGCCTTTTGATAGAAATTGCTACGCAGGACTGCTTTATACCCATCCATCTTCCTCCATGGTTGCTAGTCCTCTTACTCTCCTCCCCTTCGTCTCCTTTTCTCCTCCCAACTATTCACACCACCTACCATTCATACTGCCAAATCACAGAGCTTTATTGCAAATGTAGTGGGGAAATTATCCTTGAGTGTTGACGGCTGCTGTGGGCTTAAGGCTTGTTTGTATAATAATGCACATATTTTCAAGTTCCTCTGAGAAAGTTCCTCCCTGTTAACATTAATGACGCCATGATAATCAGAAACAACATGAGTCTGGGAGGCAAAGGTGGGCACTCCAAAGTACTAGATGCTTGAACTTTCAGAACATCCCTTATGCTGTGGAAAAGAACTCTACAAATATGAGTTCAAAAATATGTAATCTCTCAAAAATATATGCAAAAATATAAAGATGCAATATGAATTGTATAGGAGCCTCACAGATATAAAGGAACAGAGGCAGCTGCAGTATGAGTGAGCTTGTCAGAAATATACTAAGGTAGGAGATAAAGAGATAACACTCTTTTGCTGTTGTTGTTGTTGTTGTTGTTTACACTTACAAATGCAGGTAGATTTCTGAGTTCATGGTCAGCCTGGGACAGAACTAATTTAGAACCAGGTGTGGTCTGAATGTTAATCTCAGGACAAGGTCCTACCCAGTTGAGTTTATAAATACTGGTAGATCTCTGAATTCTTCTGTAATGTTTAAAAAAAAAAAATAAAAGTGCTTCCTGTCCCCTAAGAATCAAAGGGTTGAGGATTCTTAGGATTAGCTCAAAAGGGATTGATATGTAAAATAAAAGCTGAGTTTTTAAGCTGCTGGAGATGAGCTAGCAGAAAGCAGTACCAGTTCTTTAGAATTTTTCTGTAGAAGAGCTGAACTGTCTGGAGATGTCTGGAGAGCAAACACAACTTTCCAAATTTTTTTTTCTAACAGGATTTCTGATTTTCGTTAGAAAATCCATTGAGAACGAACACAGCACTTTTAAAATTTTTCATAGCCTTTTAAACTTTCTTCTACCAGGATTTCTGATTATCTAGAGAGTTGACACAGGTTTTTTAGAATGTTTTCTAGCAGCTATCCAGAGAAACTGCCTGAAGAACCAACACAAGTCTTTTAGAATTTTTTTCTGGCTTTCCGACTGTGATCAGAAAACCTAATAATTTCATTTAGAATTTATCTAACAGGATTTCTGACTTGGGTCAGAAATTCGCAAGCTATCCAGAGTGCTTTTAGCAATTTCACTAGTAGAGAGAGCTTTCTTGAACAGTAAGCTAGCTATCTCAGTGAGAGAGTTTTTAGAATAGTAAGAAAAAGCTGTCTTGAGCAGAGCAAAACAGAGAGAGAGAGAGAGAGAGGGAGAGAGAGAGAGAGAGAGAGAGGAAGGGAGGAATGGAGGGAGGGAAAAAGAGAGAGAAAGAGAGAGAGAATCATTTGAATCATTTGAATCATCTCCGAGAGACCCCCTGTCTCTGAACCTGGAGTTAGTTGAGGCTGGTCCTTGTCAGAGAACTACACTTATCTTATCTGAGCATATAAGGATAAGTATTAAGAATACAGTTAGAAACCATCTTGATGTAAGAAAATGACTTGTAGGTTACCCTCTAAGGTCTATGAGATCTCCAGTCACAATTAACTATATAGTATCAGGAATAAATTCCCTCCTATTGAGAAGACCTGATATCCAATTAGAACACTGTTGGTTGCTCAGTTTTTATGATTTTCATATTTTATTTTTTCTCTTCAGCATTCTTGTTGTCTAATTATTCTTTTTCCTCTCAATTTCTCTTTTTTCTCTAAAACTTTTTTTTCTATTTTTTTTTTGAGATTACTATGTAATAACATCCTTCCCTTTCCTTTCCAGACACTCACATATACTCCTCCTTAATCACTTTCAAATACATGGTCTCTTTCTCATTGATTTTTATTGCATGCATGCATATAATATTTATATTTATGTATTATATTTATGTATTTATGTATATATTTATGAATAAACTCATAAATATATACATAAATACATAAATATAATACATAAATATAATACATATATAAATATGACTTTATTCAAACTAATAAATATATACATAAATACATAAATATAATACATAGATGGAATATTTAGTCTGTATAATATTATTTTATATATGACTTCAGGGCTGACCAGTTGGTATTGAGTATCCAATTAGTTGATATGCTCGTCCCTAGAGGAAACTACTTCTCCCTCTCTCAACAGTCCTTTGACACTTGTAGGTCTTTGTGTTGTATTGAGGCCTCTTAGACTTTCTCCATCCAAATGCAAAACCTATTGTTGTGATCTTTGTTCAGCTCATGCTGAGATAGTCATGTTGGTGATTCTTTATAGGCTTTTGACATTTCTAGAAGACACAATCTCACAGAAGCAAGCTCATTGATCCTTTGGCACTGTTACAATCGCTCTATGTTTACACATATAAGAATGTTGTGACGAGAAAATCACCTCAAGCATATATATATATATATATATATATATATATATATATATATATATATA
>JANHMN010000002.1:118983092-119028785 GCA_030674055.1 Rhabdomys pumilio
TATATATATATATATATATATATATATATATATATATATATATATATCCTCCACTCTATTATTTTTATTATTTTGGTATTATTTTACTTGTGCATTCTCTATTTTATCCACAAACTTTCTGAAATATAAAAGTAAAACAGTTGCAACTTAAAAATACAATCATATTATTGTATTTGCTTCTCAAAACAGGCAAACACATTTCTGTAAATACAACAGATCCTATTTTAAATATGTTTTGCTAGAATCCAAGTCACCGTCTAGCATTAAGACATCAAGACAAGCTGATGCACTGTTCAGTCAGTTCCACTGTTGTAGCCCTATCTCATACATAGACTAGGCAGCTTTGGCTTCTCACATCATCAAAAGCAATGTCTTTCCACAATTTGGAAAATGATACAAACAAACAAAGCAGCAAACTAAGACTGCTAAGATGAAGACCCCCGCTGAGGGGAGACCCTCACTCAAGTCTCAGGATGTCACAGCCACCCAAAACCTCGCAAGACACCGAATCTGGATGCAAACAGCAGAGGCTTTATTCGGGAGACTCAGTCAGCTGACGGTCAATTCGTTTGCTCACACAGAAGCTGAATTGACAAAATCAGCTAGTCAGAGAAAAACTTTTAAAGGGGAAAACCACAAAAAAATGGGGGTGGGGTGAGGAAGGGGCGAGAAGGTTGTTAAGGGAACATAACACAAGAATAGTGGAAAGTCCCAGAGAAACCCAGCCTATGTGAGTCAGGGTCATGTGGCAAACATTGTGTACTTTTATTCTTCTCAAGAGTGTGGTCTTGCCATCATTGTGGTCCTGTCCTGTCGTTTTCTAGTTAACAATTTCTTGGTAGCCCTGACCACGGCCCTGTCTTATCATTGCGGTCATCAGCTCTCTGGTTCCACCTATATGTCTTATATTCTTTGTGGTTAGCAGGTTCCAGAAACTGGCTGGCCCACACTCTTGATTTGTTTCAGAGAAAATTTTCCATACCCTTTAAAGAAAACCTACAGAAAAAAAAAAATATATATATATATTAGAAAATAATTTTTATGATTTTTTTATTCTTCAGCTATAAACTCAAAACAGTCTTATTGATAAAATATAATTCAAATAGCTGTCTGTTATGATAATGCTAAAAATTACAAAATTACTTTGGCAATGGAAATGTGTCAATATTTTTGAAAATAGGCAAATGTATTAAATGAAAAAAGAAGTTGTAATATAATCTTGAAGTCAAGTTGTTCCTTGTAAGTACTTATTTAGTTAAGAACTTTGGAAGAAATGAATGAAAACCATTGAGAAAATTTTAATTGATGAACTGTTTACAAAGACATAAGCGAGATGTAGATTCTCAGGAACAACAAACAGAGATTTTAAGAAGTTTCACAGGCACATATAGTCATATGGAAAGGTCACCCATTGACCTGTGACTCAGTGACCAGAAACATAATCTCCTCTAAAAAAAACTTACAGCACAAGTTCAGGGCAGCGATGCTCTGAGAACTCTTTTGCCTGGTTCATTGTGATTGAATTTGTTAAGTCTGTTAGATCACCTAGTCAAATATTTGCATAAATGATTGTCCTGTGTTTTAAACAGAGAAGAGATAGTTGACAAAAAAAAAAGATACAACCATTGAGATGCATGCACACATATATATGAGTGCTTTAAAATCATCTACAGTGACTAGTACTGTTGTGTGCATTTGAGGTTGACATAGCCTTTTTAAGTGATGCTTGCTGAATGCTTTCCAAAATTCCTTACTGTTTTATTCATATTCAGTGACCTATTGCTTTTCTCTTTGAATTTATCTCATTTGGCAGCTGAAGAAACTGGAACATTAGGCAATTAAGATTTCCCAGCTAAGCCTCCTACATAGACAAATGTGTTCTTACTACCCAATAAACTCATTCCATGCTGTGTGGCAATAACAAAGTCCCTTTGGTTATCTCTTCGTGTAAGTGGATTTGATAATTTAATATACTAACCATAATTCTACTCATGGTTGTAAATATATTTATATATATATGGACAATATCAGTGATGCATAAAAGTATGTTTTTATTTTTCATGGAATATACTTGCCCTAAAACCTGTTGATTATTTATCAAAAATTCAAGATTACCAAGTTCTCTTATGCTTTCACTTGTAAATATTAATACTCCAGGGTAAATAGAAAAAGATGGGGAAAGATAATTCAAGTAGGGCAAAAGAAAAATTTCAGGCAACTAGAGTGGTATGTTCAAGGAATACTTGGAAAAGGGAAAATTGTTTTGGCATTGCTTGTGACACAGCTTCATACTAATGTACTAATATAGTAATAATAACAGCTAAATATACTTCAAGGCTATAAACACTTTCAAAAGTAAATAGGAATAATGGAACAGCTTTGATGATAGAATAAAAGATTAGCAAAGGAGAACAAAGGAAATGTTTGGAATAATCCAGAGAAGCCAGTAGAAGAGGAAAAGCAATTAATAGTATCAAAGTTGACAAAATACTTCTCATTGTTTGCCCTAGGAAACTACCAAATGTTCTTTTCCCGAATTTCTGACTCCCTAATGCTTCACATTATTTTTTGTTTTTCATTTTTTTGTTTAATTTTCACAATTAATGTGTACATTAACATGTGAACACAATGGTGAATTCTGGCCCTGCCTGTGTCTACTAAGGAATTTAAAGTTATATGAGTGAATTTGAGTGATCAGGGCACTTGGTAAATGCTGTCACTGTGTGAGACAATCCAGGGAGTGACACTACAAAATGGAAATCTGAAGCAAATGATGTACGGTTTTTATCTCTGTAGTGTTCTATGCAGAATTTTAGAATGACTTTCATGAGTCCCTTCTCCAAAAGCAGTATTATTTACATACTCAAACATTAAAAATGGAAAATTGGCTTCACCCTATGCCACTCTAAACAGTAAAAAGAGAGGTTATAATTAAGTGTATAAATTGATCACAAAATAAATTTCCACAAAGTAGACCATATTGTGTGAAATATCATCTCTTTCTATAATTCTGACTTTCAATTGTGTAATCCTAACAAACATATGTTTTGGTATATTACCTGTACAATTTTAGAAAATTCATACTTTCATTCAAAACATAGTTACAGAAATGAAACACAGTATTTAATATATAATACTAAAGTCCAAAGTTACAAGCCTGTTAAATATGCTTTTAAAAAGAGAATAAATCATTTTAAAATGTCCTTTATCTTTCACAGGACAATAAAATATATTTTGAAAGGATAACAACAGGAAAACAAATGCACCCATAGAGCCAAAGAACTGTAGAAACTTTCTATTGCTCTCTGATGGTTTGCATATACTCAGCCCAGGGAGTGGCATTATTAGAAGGTATGGCCCTATTGGAGTAGGTGTGTCACTGTGGATCTGGGCTATCAGACCCAATTCCTAGCTACCTGGAAGTCAATCTTAGAGGCCAGCAGATGAAGAAGTAGAACTCTCAGCTACTCCTGTACCATGCTTGCCTGGACACTGCCATGTTCCCACCTTGATGATACTGGACTGAACCTCTGAACCTGTAAACTAGCCCCAATTAAATGTTGTCTGTATAAGAATTGCCTTGGTCATGGTGTCTGTTCAATCTCATACTGAATTCAACCAAGAATGTTGAGCATAGAGATGATGTGAATAAAGGGTTGTTTTATATACTATTTACAGGAAGTGATGTGTAAGTTACCTTCACATAGAATCTGTTCTGATGAATATTAGAAATGAGATTTTGCCTTTGAAGCATCTGAACACACAAACACACACACACACACACACACACACACACACACACACTCACACATACAGAGTGTGGAGAGGGGGTTCTTAAACAGCAAATTGGTAAATTTGCAACCTTGTCCAGGCATGATAAACAAAAATAGAAGCCTATTTGATTTTGCATTAAGAGTGAGAATTTTCTGGATTTTCTCATGCAGTTCTTTCTGGATATGAGGCCTGAAAAGGGTAAGAATGTATTCTGTACAAACTATAGGGTGCTTACTTTCCTTCAATGGTAATTGTCTTAATGCCTGTTTTAATCAGTATTAACTACTTGCAATAACATGCTTTTAATTATGTTTTAAGTGAGTCATTTATTGGGCTGTTTTGGGAAGCAAATTAGTCAAAAGGAGCTGTTAATCAAAAACGTGTTACTGGCACAAAATAAATGTTCATTTAAGGAGCCATTTGAAATAAACCTGGCTCATTGCCTCTGACAACCTGCAAGGACAGCAGGGCCCCTGGAGGATAACTTCTTCAGTTCTTGCTTGGCTACGCCTTGCTGCTCTCAAGTTATAAGGAGAAGCATTAAGCAGTTTAGGTCATTCATCAGCTAACTTTTACTACTGTACTCAAGAAAATGAGCCTCCTAGGAACTTCACAGCAGATCTATTCCTTCATTAGCTAAGTAATATTGAGAGAGATGTTCCTGTCACTTCCAATGGAGAAATCTATTGCACTGAATTTCTGTGGTCTCCCTTTTGTCTAGGAGCTGTCTTTGCAAATTCCAAAGTATTTAGGCTGAAAAACTAGCATAATTATTTTTGAACATTTTTCGTATATATTCATTTTCTTTTATTGAATGATCTCTGGCCAGTATGTACCACTGGGCAAGATCAGATGTTTTATGTTCCTCTCCAGTCTTAAGACTGGGCTTCCTCACCATTAGCTTCTATTATTAGCAAGTTGCAAATTGAAACATAAGTTTAGAAAAAAAATCTCTCAGCATTTGAATTGATGATTTTTCTTCTCAGTTTTAAAAAGAAAGCTATTTGAAAAATATTCTATATCATTGTGGAAACAAAAATTTTAACATTTATGCTTATTCATTTGTTGTATAGTCTACTTGGTTTTAGAGATCTTATTCACAAATTTTATTGTTTTCAATGATTCTTTTTTGAAGGTAAAGACTTCTGCCGTTTAGATACCATGAGTGACTCTCCATATCTTGTTCCTGTCTAGTTCCACAACCAACTCCTTAAAACCAAACTATTCCTTTTAAAATGATCGTCATACCTGGGGCTGGAGAGATGGTTCAGCAGTTAAGAGCACTGGCTGCTCTTACAGAGGTCCTGAGTTCAATTCCAAGCAACCACAGAGTGGCTCATAACCATCAGTAATGGAATCTGATGCTCTCTTCTGGTGTTCCTGAAGACAGCAAGAGTAATATTAACATACATTAAATAAATCTTTTTTTTTTAAAGGTCATCATGCCTTTTGGACATGTAATGCTGTGTGTACACAATGAGTTATGCCTGGTAAGCCACAAACAGCTCACAAACACATGTCTAGTGTTTTTATTTGAAAGACATGTTCATTGAGATGCCACTGTATATTATACAGAGCAGGACAGGTAGTATTGCTAGTCAGCTAACTTTACCTACTTGAGGTAATCATATAGGGCTTATGCAGCTTCCTTTATTCTCAATAAACATTAAGTAAACCACCATAACATTGAAAATTCTCAACAAAGAGATCTGAAATTGTTAACATCTCCAGTACTTAGTCACCATTTCTTGGAGGAGTGGCAAGTGTTGATTTCTTATTGTAGATATTTCAGCTTTTTCTTTATATATATATATATATATATATATATATATATATATATATATATGTATGTATGTATCATTGTGTCATTGTGTAAACAATGGTTGATGGAGAATCAATGCATAGTCCAGTCTGGCCTCAAGTTTGAGGTACTTGTGCTTCAGCTTCCTGAGTGCTAAGGTTCCAATTTAGTTATCCCGGCCTCCGTTTTCACTTTTGATTTTAATTCAAAGAAACAAAAATTAAATTGTAACAAGTATCAAGACTGTTTGTTCTCATAAGATTCTGGACAGCTTGCTGACAAAACAATTTTTTTTGCCCTTATTAAGGATGGTGTCATGATAGTAAGAGAAAGATACTACAAATGGATCCCAGGATATTAGTGTAGTATGCTTCAGAGACAGGCCGAGAAACTCACCTCCTCCCAATCACATGAATATGAGAACATCAAGAAACTCAATCAGGAGCATGAAAATTTATTTATACAAACACATCCTAAGATCAATCTAGGCAGCTCCAGAAATTACACACCTAAAAATACAGACAATCTCCTACATAACCTCGATAGTAGATCACCATAGTAAAACAATGAGATTTTTATCTGACATATACCTAATGATTCAATCTGCTTGGTGTCAGACTACAGAGAGGACTATATCCTTAAACACTGTCCTGATTTTGTTTCAGTGAAGCTTATAAGGGAGTGTGCTGTGGGGCGTTCAGTCTTGGTATATTTCTTTACAGCATGACTTTTCCATAGCAATGAAGACTCACAGGAACCAAGTCATTGTAGCTTGTGCTATGTGCTATTTTTGGTTTAAACTGCTCTATTCATGTTGTCTCATTTAATTTAACCATAAGTAGTTCCTACCCTTTGCATATAAGCAGTGGGGGAGTGAGGTATGCCAATGTCAGGATTCTTGCTAACTAAAATGAATGAGGCCTTGGTTTTAGTCTCCAGTATGGCGAATAACTGAGAACTATACTTTCAAAGGTCTAATGACTCTTGTCACACCTCAGACATAATACTTGAACAGAAGTATCAAACTCAAACTTATCTCTAAGAGAAGTCAGAGAAACCTGCCAGAGCATCATCAGATGGAAATTTGAGTTAGAAATAACTTTCACTCTCTTATTCTAGTGGGATAATTATCTGGCTTAGGTTTAGGCTGTTTCTTTACTAAATTAGTTATTTTAAAACACAAAAACCAAAGAGAAATCTTCACCAAAATATAACTACCAGGAGCTAAGTTTCTATTTATAGTTACTAGTAAGTTATAATAGTTATCAGAGTACCAGATTGGTACAGAGTCTATTAGAAAGTTCTCTCCAGCTTCCTGTTTTAAAGTTTTTTTCTTTTGAGGGTGGCATAAATATTTAGTCATATAATATCTTTCTCATTAAAGTTCAGTAATGAAAAATTTATTATCATCTTTGTTTCAATTCGCTTTTAGTGCAAAAGGAACTAATTATGGAACTAATAAAATCTATCATAATTATCAAATATCAAACTATACTACATTTTACTTGCAAAATTGCTTATTTGTTTGTTTATTTATTTTGCATGCTGTACACCAATCCAGATCCAAATGTGTGCTAGGCAAGTGCTCTGCTACTGACATGCACCCTCGTTCTGCTACAGCATGGTCTTAAATGAGAGTATATTTTCCCAAAGATCTTTCAATTCCTTTCTCCTTTCTTCATTTTCATCTTCTCTGTCATCCTCTTTTCATCTTCTCTGCCATCCTCTTTACCTGTTGCATTGGATGGTAGAATGTCTGAGGAAATATATGAGGCAATGTTTGTTTGTTTGTTTCTTTGTTTGTTTTATGACATGCCTCCATTTATTAAGTTGCTGAAGTTATAATGTGAATTTGAATTAAATTATTTTTATATATTCATGGACAATGAATATATCAAAGATTATATATGAGTTATATATGTGTTATAACTGCCATCTTAATGAAAACATATGCTTCAATTGAAGTTATGTCAACTTAAATCACACAGTCTACGGACTTATTTCTGTCATTAGTAAAGGGTTTCTGTCATAGGGATTTTATGACAGCATTTCTCTTTTTAAAGCTTGTCTCAGAATGCTAAAGACAGGCTTGTGGGGAATATAGAACACAGGTAAAGTACAAGATGAGTAAACTCTTATGAGCTTTGTTTGATTATTTTATGACTATTGTCTGCTCTGTCTTTTCCATGGATACTGTCCTTTGTCCTCTTAAAGCTGTCAGAGGTAGAGGAAAGGAAGTACTCTCTAGACTCTGCACAGAGTTCACCTGAGTAGAGCTGGATGGAATGTTGTCTTCTTATACTGGCAGCATGTGGTAGCCAGACTAATATTCAGTACTTGGCTTAGTATGAAACATAGTTAAGGAGCAATGTTCCAGTTTATCATAGATGACTTATGCAATGATAATTGTATTGGTTCCCAACAAATTCTATCAGTACAAAAAGTTTTAATGAATACCAGAAATTTAAATCAGCATACAGAATCTGCTCAACTAGATATAGATACACTGTTAAATATCTCATCCAAGTCAGAGGAACAGATTTGGAAATTACTTATAATTTCTAAAATTATTTTAATGGAAAATACTTAAAGAGGTGAAATAAAACACAGGCTTGACTGCTTTGTTTTGCTGTCTTTTTCACATCTGAAATCTGACTCATTTATAGTTTACTCAAATATATAAAAACTAATGTTAGGGTGGGTTTCTGCATTCTACAGAGCCTTACTTTTCTTCTTTTCATGATCATTTTTTTCCTAAGAAAGTACTGTGTTTGTGGCTCAGCAAAATACCATGTGAAACTGTATCACATGACACAACTAGAAATTTCTTCCAATGCCTCCCTAGTATTCATCATGCTTCGTTGACAGAGATTTCTCCTGACTCCAAAGCAAAGCAGTTTCCAGCTAATTCTGCAACTACAACCAGTCTGTCTGAAAATGTTGGACCAGCAAAAATAGGATCTTTGCTATAGAGAATAATTACCAGCCTCCTATGTTTCATGGGGCTCAGTTTTTTTCAGTCAACATTGACATTAATGTTCTTATTTTAACTTCCATTACATTTCCTTTCTTTGTTTTAGATATAGAGTCAAAGATATTCTCTGGAAAGAAATTGGGACCACAAATACTAAACATATACATATCTCAAATCAGTACCACCCAACATCGATTTTCATAGCCTAGTTGGAACATAACATTATTTGGAAAATTTTAACACAGAAACAACAGTTTTAGCTTTTGATATTAGATGTTTTTGCCCTTCTACATGTCATTCTGAATAAAACCTCATATTACAAGACGTCCTTTCGGACACAGTGTATGATAGTGGTGTATGCCTTCAATCCCAGTATTTTGGAGGTCAAGACAGGAGGATCAGAGGTCAAATGTTATTTCAGCTATGTTGTTAGTTTGATATCAACTTGCGCTACATAGGGGCTTGTCCCAAACCCTTCACTTTTTAAAACTTTATAGCCTTATATAGAATAGAATATTTTTATTTGATTATTTATCTAAATAATATTTATTGTTCCTTTATCTATAATCTATCTATCTATCTATCTATCTATCTATCTATCTATCTATCTATCTAACTATCTATCTATCTATCATCTGTCTACCAATCTGTTATGGATACTTATGTATATATTTGATGTTCTGCAAAATGTAATTTTTAAATTTAGAGTTATTTCATATATTCACAAAGTAATGCTAATGTTCACTGAGAGACAGAAAGACTCTTAAGCTTTTTGTGTATAAAATCTAGAGGTATAAACAGTTCAAAATTATACAGTGTGTATAAATGAAACACATGCAAATTTTGATATAAGTATCTGAAAGTTTCTTAAAGGAGCAGTAACTATGATAAAACTGAGAAACGTTATATCCAAAGACAGATTTAGAGAAAAAGCAGCATATGACATAAATGTTACAGTATTTTGTACAGCTATTAAGCTTTTGTATACCAAATTTGATAAATATCGTATTTTCTTTTACAGAATATAGAGTTGTAAATACAACATTAAACCATTGTAAAGTGTTTCTGTTTATTGGCTCCCAAACATTTTTAATGATAATTTAGAATTTAGAAGAATTTTTCCATCACTGCCCTTCATGGTGTCTTTCTAAATGGGTCACTTATTGAATAAATACATATGGGTGAACATCTGGGTACCAATTTTTACATCAAGAAATTATCGATTCTGTATTAATTCTAAAGTGACATATTTATATAAGTGATCTCTTTCAAACTCTTTTACAACAGACTTACACTTAGTTCACAACAAATAAAATTCAAACATGCATATGGAGAACAATTCCAAGTTACATTCAAACTTGTCATGAGTACCAATCTTTTTGCTTACTTATCTCAATGTGTTTAAACTTCTTATAGCCTTATTAGCCAAATTTCTAAGAGTGAAATGAACAAGGAGGAAGAGAAAACTGGAGCTTCCCTTTGAATGATTCTGAGTCTCAGGATAAAATAGCATTAAATTCTTATATGAAATAACAATGTAAAATGAAGAATGTCTCAACTTATGTATAACAAACTAAAGTACTTTAATTTCCCTCTTGTAGCTTCTATTATAGTTAATGACTAACTCATTACAGAAACAATTTCAAACAAAGAACATTTCTAATGATATCAAAATACTGATTAATTCAGGAAATGCTGAATTTCTGTGTACAGGGACAATTAAGAATAAAATGCTATAATATCTCTAATCCATGTCTACATTTCAAATTTAATATGGTAGCAATATTATCTTAACTCATAAATTTTAAAAGAACAGATTATTAAGACAAAAGTAAATATCTAGACAAACAATAACTAAACAGCATAATACAAAATGTAGAATGAAGTTTAATTGTAATTAGAACACTAATTAGACAGTTGTACTTACTCTCATAAAAATGTATGGAGGATAAATACATATTTTTACAAAATTGCAGCAGAGATTAAATGTAGATTATATTATATGTCATTACCACTTGCCAAGTTTTCCTTAGACATAATATATAATCTAAGTCCTTAGGTTCCATTCCTGTGGCTTTTTAAAGATTATATTACTTGATTAATTTGTCTAGATACTTTATGATATTCTAGTCCTGATATTCAGCCTTCTGCTTACTTCATTCTAATTATAAGGCTTTCTGTTAAGTTTTCTAACTGGATTATTGAGTTTTTCAGTATTATCTTAGGTCAGCTAGAATCTTGTTTAATGTCCCCAAGTCCTGGATTGTCTTTGCTATTTCTAACAGCCTTATGATTTAATTTGGTTGGGTTTCAACTGGCTGGTTTTCTTTTTAAGTTCTTTCTACTTAATTGTATTGAGCTGTTTCGTTGGGTTGTCTTAAACTCTTTGAATGCTACAGTGATGCTAATGTGTCCAGGATTCATCTAGGTAATTCTCATTCACAGAGATTTCTAAATGCTTGATAGGTTTTAGAGGGGATATGCTGGTTTTTTCCTTTCATTGTTTTTTGTACTTGTGGGATAAGATATGAACATGTTTATTTCTTTTGTCAGTTCTATGTTGTGGGGGTCCTTTTAAATACTACTGGTGTTAGAGAAATGAGCCATGAAAAGCAAGAAGAAAATTCAGTTCAGCCCAATTCAGTTCACTGGTACTCGTTCAGTCTTACAGAATCTGATCAAGGAAAGCTTATTTCTTGCTATATTTTGACTTAGTTTGAATGAAGTCAGAAAGGGCGGGCAAGGCAGATGTCAATGATGAACATAATATGGCTAGCCTAGAGTGTAGGAGTAGATTTGAGGGTTGGGAAGGGTGTGTGTATGAGGTGGCCAGGCAGACTCACCAGGCTAAACCCTGGAGAAGAGCCTGGCTAGGTGGAGAGTTTAGATGTTTTTTTGGGTGAGGCCTCCATCTTGGTGCAGTCAGGGAATGTCCTGGAAGAATCCTCGAGAGTAGTTTCAGTACAAGCAAGGGATGCCCATACTATATCATAATAGTGGACGTGGGACCTGAACTAGGGGTTTCTTGGAGTTAAGATTCAAGCAGATTCACCTGATTAGAACCCAGAGAAGGATGTGTGGGATCTATAATCTATGCTTTATTGATTCATACCTTAAATGGTTTTGCCTCTATTTGAGCTTATTACAATCTATTCTTCTTGGATCCGTCCAGTAAAGACTACCAGAATTCAGAAGCATAAAGTAAAATGTCTTAGAAATTGTAGGATTGTTCAGGTTATATTGAGGTTTTATTCACATTGCTTAATAATTGTCAAGTTTATTTCAAAGTCCAAGGTGTAAATATTTGGTTTATAAATATCTAAATAACTGACCCTTAATGGCATCAAAAGTTATGCTTCACTGTGAGCTCATTAGGAAAATTATGATGAACTCTGATGAACCTGATGGTTTTCATGACCCATCCTCAGGGAGTTGGACTGGGCAGCACGCAAGGAATAATTGTTCCTATAGAACTCTGGCTTGCCAAAGTGAATTCTGCTTAAGAGACATTCTGAATAAGTGGTACTAGTTGTTTGTTTGTTTGTTTGTTTGTTTGTTTGTTTATTGCTGGGTGGGTTGCATATAACTTGCAAGATTTTCTAGAAAAAAATTGAATTAGTATAAATGTAGGAAAGAACAGGGTTAGGGTGTTAAGAAATTGACTTATGCAATTGGGAAATGTGATATTAACTTACATTAGGCAAATAGATTTTCCTATAAAATTTTCTTGTATACATATGAAATGAGGAAAACATTCTGATAATAAGTGACCATTATATTGTATTTACTTGGTACTTAAAATGCAAAAAAATATTTTTACCGATATTTCATTTTTGGTCTTTTATACTAACCCTGGATATATTTGATTAGATATTATCATTTAGTTTCTTTTATGCATTGTTTACTTCAGTAAACCTTTAAATTATCTTGCACTCTGATTATAGAAATTTGAGTTTCAGTATGAGTTTAAATATAAAAGAGTGTACATACGTACATGGTCAAGAAATAAATATCTCATGTATGCATATTTATAAATATATCTGTAAAATATATTGCATATTTTAGTGGAGCTAGTTGTCTTTTTTTCCATTGAGTTTTGGTATTTCCTTATATATTCTAAGTAACAACAACTTATCAGATGTATAGAATACAAGTGTTTTCTGTTTGTTTTGTTTTGTTTTTCTGGTTTTGCTCTAGAGAGCTTTGTAAGTTTAACATAATTCCTTTTGTTAGGTCTACATTTATTTCCTCTGTGTTTAGAGTCCTAACAAAAAAATTCATTCCCCATTTCCACTATCTGAAGAATTTGTCTTTGAGTAGATTTATCTCTGTGCAGATTTGCACTTTAAAGGACTACATCTTAGTCTTTAATCCATTTTGATTTGAACTCTGTAACTAGTGACAGATAAGGATTCAACTTCATTTTTTTTGCATGCAGTTAACTTGTATCTCCAATGTCTTTTATTGAAAACATTGTCCCTCCATATTATCACTTTTTAAAAAGCAATAATAATAATAATAATAACAAAATAGAGATATAAACAGATCAGCCATTGCGTGAAAATGTAGGTTTTCTATTTTATATTGCTTTTTGTGTCTCTTTTAAATGCTTCACTGTGCTGTCTTGATTGTCAAATTTTTTCACATGTGTTAAATTCAGGAAGTATAATTATTTACTTCCTTTTATTCTCAAATAGCTTTTTATGTGGGTATATGGTTCCATGTAAATGCTAAAGTTATTTATTATGATTACCTGAAGAAAGAATTACATTGAATATTCAAAATAGTTTATGCAATACAGATCATTAAACAAGAGTGATCCTTGCCATCCATGAATAGGATGCTTTTTCCATTTTTGCTTCCTTTTGTTTTTCTTTCATTAATGCTTTAAATCTTTATTGAATATAGTTATTTCATTTCTTTCACTTATTTTTTTCTTAGACTTTATACTTACAACCATTTGACTTCTATTTAAAAAAATATTATTTGGTGTATTGCTGAATTGTGTATTTTGGTATTGTAACCTTAATTTTTCTATTTTTCTGGATGGATTTATTATTTCTCATAGTTTTATGTTAGAAGAATTTTGGAGGCTTTCTTTATGTAAGATCAGATCATTTGCAAACAGCCCTAATTCAGGCATTCTGTATCTTCTTACTTATTCCCCTTGGGTAGGACTACCCACACTATGTTGAGAAAAATGGAAAAAATAATTGTTCTTGTCTTGTTCCAGATCATAGATAGTTTCAGCCTTCCACAAGTCAGCATAATTGGGATGGTAGGGTGTACATTGCTGAATTGCAGTGGGATATATTCCTAGAATTCCTAATTTTTTCGGAAATGTTATGAGAGTATGTTAAATTCTATTCACTGTCTTCTGTGCCTTATGAGGAAATCATATAGTTTCTGTCTTGAAAAAAATTTTGTGTATGAATGAGAACAAATAAATGTATGTTTGAAGGTGTTAGATGAAGTATTCAGCAGTTCTTTGTTTTATTATTCTTAACAGTTTCCTCATTGATTTTCTTTCTGGATGATATGTGCCTTGCTGAGAGTATGGTGTTAATATCTGCAATTACTACTGTGTTTGAGTATTCTTTTCCATTAGAACTGTTAACATATAATTTCTAGGCTAAAATGTTCCAATGTTTAATATATACATATTTAGAAGTATTGTTTTCTCATATAGAATTCATTTCTTTAATCATCGTAAATGACCTTTCTCTTTTAACTGCTTTTGATTACAGTATCTCATCTGTTAATAATTCCTTTTCTGTTTACTGTAGTTATTTGTCATAGTTACTTTCCAGTTGCTGTGAAACAGCAAACAAACAAATGAACAACCAACCTTCTGACAAAATTAAGCTAAAGGTTAAAGGGTTTATTTAATCTCATGGTTCCAAAGGGATACAGGAATGCTTAGTGCAGCCATGGTGACTAGCAGAGGAGGCTGAATTAAAGTAGAGGTCTGAGTATAGCCAGCCAGACTAAACTTTCTAAACATTCTGAGGCTTTCCAAATAGTACTCCCATCCCACAACCAAGTGTTCAAAGACATGAGCCTATAGAAGACATTTCACATTGAAGCCACACCCCTCTCTTCCATTCATTTGTATCTCTGGTTTAGGAAGCTTTCTGATATAATGTTTTTGAAAAAGCTTTTTAATGTTTTGCCATTCTCAAAACTTCCTGAATCTCAAAAATCCAAACTTTAAAAAATTGTGTTCTCTGCTTTCTAGTTCCTCTTCAAAGTCTAGTTTGCATTTTTGTTTTTCAGTTGTGTGTTTTCAGATTGTTTTGGAGCTGGTTTATTCTTTAATTAATTAATTAATTCACATTTCTGATGCCATCTCCTTTCACCATTTCCCCTCCTTAGAAAACTTCTATCCTATCCCTCCTACTCCTTTTTGCTTTTATATCATTTTAATTACATGCAAGTATTAATGTCAGTTCTAGGTTGAGGAACTAGCAATACAATAGAGGCAAATAGTCAAGGAACAAACAAGACAATAAACATAAATAGTCAAAGAACAAGCAAGGCGATAAAGTTCCATGAACACTCCCATGATCACTGTTTCTAAGGGCTTATCAGGACGAGCAAAATATGTGAGCCTACTTCTCTGTCCTAGCACAAAGTCATTTTGATGTGTGAAGCCTACTTCCTTGTTCTAGCCTAAAATTTAGATTCCTGTCTGAAATTACTTTTTTTGTTCTAGTCTAATATTTAGATTCCTGCCTGAAACTATTTCTTTGTTTTAGCCTAAGATTTAGATTCCTGCCTGAAACAACTTCTTTGTTCTAGCCTAATGTCAGATTTCTACCTGAAGCCTTGTCCTTGGCCAATGTCAGATTCCTGCCAAGCATCCCAATTCCTGTCCGTGGCCCATATCAGCTTAATCATGTTAACCCTTTTTGTCCTAGGAACACTTTTATTCCTGCCCATCCCTTTATAGCTCGTCTTTAACAACATCAGCATGTTAGCAGCCAAAGAACATGTCTTGAACCTGAAAATGGACCCCCAGAAGAGTTATTAGATTAACAGGCTGGCAAGCCAAGGATGGGTAAGAATCTTCACAGAACCTTACCAATCTGAGAAAGAAGTGCATTGCTTTTGATAATGCATATTCCATGACAGGTAAGGAAGTCATTCTTGTTAGAATGACCTAAGACAGGCTCAGTCTTGTTTATGAAATAAAGAAGGGGGAGAGGTTGGGCAGTGGTGGTGCACACCTTTAATCCCAGCACTTCGGAGGCAGAGGCAGGCAGATTTCTGAGTTTGAGGCTAGCCTGGTCTACAGAGTGTGTTCCAGGACAGCCAGGGATACACAGAGAAACCCTGTCTCGAAAACTGCCCCCCCCAAATAAAAGGGGGGCAGGGGAGAGGTGGAGAGCTTTCGTGGCTACTTGGCAAGAATCTGACATGGGTTTATTCTGTTTAATGCTCTCATCACACTATATCATGTCACTGGGTGCCCACTGTGATTGAGATTTTCTGTTTGCTTTTTCATTGCTCTCACTTCTTTAATTTCCTAGTTAGAGTATTCAGTGTCCATCTCTGTTGTCTTTAACTCTTTGAGATCCCATGCTTAGACTATCTGATAGGTCTCTTTGACTGATTATTGCTTGGTCACTCCTGAGATATAGTTTTGAGTATTGCATCAAACCATAGTTTCCTGAAGATTCTTAACACTTTTTGGTATACTACATTATAACATAAAAGATGAAATGCTTGTTCCAGTCTTTTCCTACTTTGGCTTTTATATTGCTATCTTTTCATGAATTCTCACTATTTATTTATTTATTTATTTATTTATTTATTTATTTATTTTCTGATTCTCTGAGTCTGTAATCATCTTCAATATTTCAGCACTAGATGGCATCCAGGTCCAGATACATTAGGATTCTTGTGTGACTATATTATCCCTGTTTCAGTACTAGAGGGCAGTCTAAGCCAAGTTTACTTCAAATCATGTGTTAATGTGTTGCTCAGAATAAACCAAAGACTACATGAATCCAAAACATAGCCTATCTCTACAACTGCTCTCGGAGACTTATGTAAGTCTCAGTGCCTGTGTTTCAGCTAGCAAAATTCTTCTTTGCTCTGGTAAGAAAGACACCAAGGAGAAAATAGTCCTTGGCTTTGGTCTCTCACCAAATCTTGTTAAGCATAGACCCATTTGGAGTTCATATCATCTCAAGGTCATTACTATACTGGAATTTGACCAATAGCTATACTTGTGAAGACTGCTAATTGCTGAGGTGAAATCATAGGCCAGAAATACAGGAATCAGCCACAAGTGAGGCTTGTTCACACAGCAGCCCAGAGGGCAGGAGTTTGTGTCATGTTCAAGAACTAGAACCCTTCGAGAATTATGCCTCTTAACAATATTGTTGTTCACAAGCCCACCATTGTTACAGGGTGAGGTCTTGCTTCTGCTACAATGTTCTAGTCTAAAAAAAAAATAAATGGTCTTATGTTATGTAATACACCCAAGAGTATTGACAAAGGTAGATACTTGCCTACTTTAATGTTAAGTTGGTCATGTTGAATCTAACAATCAAAGGTATCCGCATAGACTGAAGGTTGTACCAACATTCATCACACAGATGAGTTGGGATACCATACACATCCCATTGTGGGACGGAAGTTCTGGAAGTTCTGGAGCTCTGTCTGTAAATAGTAGCTTTGTGATAGTTATGCTATTCAGTGTCAAGACACGAGAGATGAAGAGTTTTCTAGCCCACTGTCTACATCTGAGAAGAGATAAGTGAAATTTATCTATCCTACTACAGTTCTGGAGGCTAATTCCGAAGGTTTTGAGTTGGTACACAATTTGAGATTTGAATAGTACTGGGTTTCACTATAGTTTGTTAATAGCTTTCAAGTGTAAGGATTGTTTCTCTTTCTTGCTTCAATGAATACCTCTTGCTGTCCTTACTAATTTTTTTCTCTTTTATATATGTATAGAGGTAGACATATATGTCTACATAATAGTTTGCTTTGAGGCCATGGAGAGATAATGGCAGCATTTTCTTTTCTGCCTTCTTCAGTGTGTCTTTCCATTGGTTATGTTAAGATTGTGTTCTGTGGCCTTTCATCTGGTTTGCTTAGCTGTTACGCTGATAATTTGATGTAGTCACAGCTGTTCAAAATGGTATGTCTGTGAGAAGAGTTCATCAGAAGATCTTACTTAGCTGCCGTCTAGCTTTAGTCCTCCCAGCACACTAGGAAATATTCATCTTGCTTATGTTGTAAAATTTAAGCCATTTTAATGAGTGCATATTATTTGATTTTGTCATGTTACTCTGGGACATTACATTTATACATTTTAAAACCTTAAAGAATATCTCAATGAGTAGCTCTTGTCATATTTCCTGATGACTTTCTATATTATATATGCATAGAGGTAGAATTATTAGTTAAAAATTGACGTATATGTATGTGACTCATAATATAAAACATCAGATTATGTGGAAACTACATATGTATAATTTATAAGCAAACTTTAGAAATAAAAAATTACATTACTGACACATGTAGTAGTAAATACACATTTTTTTTTTTTTACTGGTGCAATTTGAGAAAATGTATGGGTACTTCAATAATACCTCAAGATTATATGGAAAGAAGAAATGTTATTTTATTTTGACTTATACTTTGGCCATGATCACCTAAATACACAGGTGATATTTATTTTCCTGAGTATATTTATAGTAATATTTTTGTGTGTGCTATCTCATATAATCCTTAAGCAACCCTCAATAATTGCATTCTAAAGGGGAACATAAAAAATTGCACATATAACAGCTTAAATGAGAGATTGTAAAGTGAAACATTTCTTATGTGTTGCTGCTCTGATGATTCTTCTCATTCATGTTTTTCTAGTGTTGTAGAAGTTTAAACAGTAGAATGGGAGATATGAATGAACAGAGGCAAATTGAACAGGATTGCTTTCTCTGTGGAATTCCATAAGTCTCCTTACTAGAGTGCTGTTGCTATTGTTATATTTGGCTTGTTTGTTAGGTTTTTTAAGATTTCTAAAAAAAAATTCTTTTCATACATTTTTATTTTATTTTTTAAATTATCTACTTGCAATCCCACCAGCAATGTAGGAATGTTCCTCTTTCTCCATACCATGATGGGAAGTAAATTACACACTCATGAATTCTTATGAAGTATATCTCATAATAAGTAATATTATCAATTTTTTATAGTAACTTAAAAATAATTAAAGTCGCAAATGAAACTATTTAGTATAGGAATAGTTTGCCTTCACAATAATGTCAGAATCTCTGTTTTATACTCTCTTCTAAGCTCAATGCTAAATTCTACTTGGACTAAGGTCATACTTGTACACCGAATTCTTACACTGAAAACAGAATTTGAGAGCATAATACATGTTCTAAGAAGGATAAAATTAACCCCATTCCTATTTGTGCTATGTGTCACATAGCTGCATTAAAAGATTTTATTGTTTTGCAGATAAAGATTGTTTGAGGCAACCAACATTATTCTTCAATTATTCATGAAATATTATTATTAATTCATTAATTCCTGAGTAGTTTTGCACAGCACTAGTACCAATACTATTTAGCTTTTTGTATGAGGATATGTTAGGGTATTAGACTTATGTGAGGTATGGTTTATTGGAAGATTTATGAAGTTGTTGAAATGACAAAATAGGACCCTTTGGGGAAATGTAAAGTAATCTCTTATGATGTCATATCCATTGTATTACTTGTGGAAATAGAATAGTATCATGTTAATCAGAGAAGATAAAGACGAGATTGCAGAGAAAATTAGGTAGTAAGTTAGAGACTCATAAATGTGTTCTGATTCAGATGATGGCACCCCTTGAAAACAATGAGTCAAGCAGTCAAACATTTAGAGTGCGGGGAACCCAAGGGAGAAGTTAGGGCAAGAACTGTAGGAGTTGAAGGGGTTTGCAACTCCTTTGGAAGAACAACATCAACCAACCAGATGCCCCTGAGCTCCCAGAGACTAAACCTCCAACCAAAGAGTGCACATGGGGGAACTCATGGCTCCAGCTGGATATGTACCAGAGGATTGCCTTAAAGGGTATCACTGGGAGAAGAGCCCCTTGGTCCTGTGGAGGCTTGATGACCCAAGGTAGGGGAATGGTAGGGTGCTGAGGTAGGAGTGGGTAGGCAGGTCAGGGAGCACCCTCATAGAGACAGGGGGAGGAGGATGGAATAGAGGAAGAACTGGGAAGGAGATAACATTTGAAATGTAAGTAAATAACCAATAAAAGTGAAAAGAGAAATAAAAAAATATAGAAACTTAATTATGTGATGTTATAGATAAAATAATCTGTTTCTCAAATTAGTTGACATTAACAGGAAATGTAATGAATCCATTACACATGTGCAACAGGCATTAACAAAGAATACATTGACTATAACAGGTCATCCCATTACACAAAATATAAGGAATTAAAATTAATATTTCTATGTACCTATCAGGATATAAACACGCACTGATTGAGCAATTTGAGTTTTTCATAGTTTTATAAATAAAAGGTTGAGTAAAGTACATTTCCAACGAAAAAGAGACAAGCTGTGTTAAACTGCTGAAAATACTAAAAATATTTGAATTATAAAAGCAACTAAACCATCAGGATAGTAGATTTCTTTTCCATAAAGTGTTATTTGGTTATTAGTAATAATACAAGTGAATGTGTCTATGTTCTTCCAGTAAGTAGTACTACTAAACTATTTAGAGTCCTGGTAACACATCTTATGGTTATTTTTAAATACTTGAAGGCACAGCACTAGTACTCTTTCAGGTTGTTGGAACATATTACAGTTCAGCTACACTGTTAATTACCTAAATGACTTCAGAAAAAATACTCTGTATGTCTTTCTTGTCATTCTTAAGTTGATTTTAATTTTGAATATAATGACTATATTAAAATTATTGCTGGATACACAAATATCTTCATAATCCTATAACCTAGGGTCACAAAATCATGTATGCAGAAGCTTGATGTGCAATAAAGGTATTTATATGGCAGAGCCAATTTGTTCAATTCCAACAATATGCACAGTTTGTTCTTTGAGACTTGTGTATGTGGAAATGACTATGTTTTCTTCTATCCACTTAGAATCATGAAAATTATCTTTTCAATTAAGTTAGTGTATATAGATGGACCATTTTTATTTGGTTTTAATATTTACTAGGCAATCCATTGGCTTATCTCCATTCCATTGATTCGTAGATTTTTCTTGATAGTGCTGATCTAAGAGGTGCATTAAGAAAATTACAGTTTTTTTTAAATAAAAATTGCATACTTGAACTTTATAAGAAATTGTTTAAAATGAGGGTTCATATCTTCTCTTAAGTTCAAATCATACATACAATGACTGACTTGAATCTATTAAAAAAACCAAGATATAACAATTGGTCAAGCTTTATATTAGATTTCAAACCAATCTGACCTATCCCATTGCAGGAAAAAAAAATGTGATTCTTAAGAAAAAAATGTCTTTAGTTTAACTATCATCCACTTATATTGGTAAAATCATTACACATAATTCAACCTATTTCTAAAGTTCACCACAAAGGTCCAGTTGTATCTGGAAGAAAGCATTAGTAACTTAAAGTTTGATTTACTTAGTGTTCACTGTGGCGGTAATAGGTGCAGAGAGTTAAGACATTTGTTATACTTTCAACAAAATAACTGAGGTGCTGGCTTTTTGACCCTATTTGGACACCATGGATGGAAAAGTAAAGAAAAATGACTTTGAAATAGAGCCATAACATGTGAGTGTGTTTTTCTACTTTCTTCATTTCGTTAGTGACCTGCAGGCATCAAAAAGCAGTCAGCAGTCGGTATCTTGGCATCCTTTGCACAGCAGGAAAGTTGTTCTTTAACAGCCTCCCCCTCCCTCCCATCTCTCTCTCTCTCTCTCTCTCTCTCTCTCTCTCTCTCTCTCTCTCTCTCTCTCTCTCTCTCTCTCTGTGTGTTTGTGTGTAAAGGTGAGTCTAAAATTTGTTTCCAAATCACAAAGCAGTCATTAACAAGATTAGAAACAAACTACAGAGAGACCAGCTGTTATAGAGCCAGCGGTGAGAGCCTAAGTTCTGTATGCACTTCTTGAAATAATGTTAAGCTCTTCCAAAGCCATTAGTCTCAGGACATCTTTTGCATCTCCATGTGTGTGAGTAAGACATAAATAAAATGAACTAAAAGCTACTTTTATTTTCACATGTACTTAAAAGACCTCTTTGACAAAAGAAAAAAAATTCAAGCTTCTTTGTCCAAGATAAAAAAAAAAAAGAATAACGTTAAAATTAAATTTTATAGTACCACATAGTATTTTTTACTTGCCTTAGAACTGACTAAAAATGATGAATTGAAATAAATTTAACTTAATTAAATGGCTGATTTTTTTAAGGAGATAGACATCCAGAATTTGAGGGTTAAGATGGATAAATCAAATCAGTTTTTATCAGTCTCTTTAAAGAGGACAGTTCCTTGTTTAATAAAGATAGCCTTTTTGGTCTGTGTTTATTTTCATGTGTGTGGAAAATTCAGAATTCTCCAAAGTAAACTCATTTGGAATACTATCTCCTGGATACTTTTCAATTCCAGAACATCCTTTTTTAGATTTTATAAGATTATTGTTTATTTCTTTGTTTAGTTTATCCATCTATGTATATAAGCACATTTCTCTGATTCTTCCACTGTTCAAAAGTATGATAGTCTTGAGAATTACAAATGAGCTGTGTAGAGAAGTATGATACTTCAAAAATATATGACTTTCTAGGTATTTTACATGCTTAGGATACAGTGTGATCACATTTATTCCCATATGAATAATAAATTGGAATAAAGAGGTAGATATGAGAGGAGTTATAGAAAATACTAAAGTAAGTATATGATTAAAATATATTTTATGAATTTATCAATAAATTAAGATATTAAAAATATTCAACTAATACTAATTGAGGTACTATTAAATTAATTATAAACTATTTGCCAATTAGTTAAATTTGAAATTGTAATGAGTCATATTTTCAAATCTGAATTTCAACACTATAACATGCTACTAACCATTGTACACAATTATTGTCTGATTGCATATACACTTTCATATTTGTTGTTAAATATTATGATTAATCTCTCTGAATTATTTTTATTTTCTTGTATTTTTAATCTTGGCAAGTCATAGAAAAGTGCTATATACTGATTTTCTAGACTTAATATAGCCTCATTTGGATCTAGAACAATCTCTAAAGAATAGATATGTACTTAGTATGTAAAATGTTGTAGCTTATTAAGGTTCTCATCCACATAGCTGCATTCAGACTACACACACAAGTGTGTGTTTGTGTGTGTGTGTGTGTGTGTGTGTGTGTGTGTGTGCATCTATCTATCTATATCTATATGTATCTATGTATGTATGTATGATAACAACAATGGAAAATCAAATTATCATTATCAGAGAGGCATCATCCAGCAATTGATAGGAACAGATGCAGAGACTCAGAGCAAAACATTAGGAAGAGGCAGAAGAACCTGGCAGAAGAGGAAAAGGAAGGACTATAGGAGCCGGCTGGTTCAAGGACAACATGAGAACTTGGTCCATAGAATCAACTAACCAGGGCTCATAGGGGATCACAGAGACTAAGGTGACAATCACAGACCCTTTATGGGTGTGAGCCATGTCTTCTGCATATAAGTCATAGTAGTTAGAAGTGATATTCTTTTTTTATTCAATATTTTATTTATTTACATTTCAGATGCCATTGCCCTTTCCCCATTCCCCCGACTTATTAATCCCCTATCCCATCCCTCCTCCTCTTTTTTTTTTTTTTTTGCCTTTATACTGTTTAAATTACATGCAAGTATTAAGGTCAATTCTAGGTTGAGGAACTAGCAATACAATACATGCTTGTTCTTGGGCATTCAACCTGGGGCTCTTTGTATTGGTTTCATTTTCCATCTCTCTTCTATGTGTTTCTGTGCCAGTTATAGGTGCAGTTGGGAGCCAGACTAAGTTCTAGCTGTTAACACTCTCCTATGATTGCAAAGTAGGCCTGAGAGCAGGTAATCAGAACAAAGTAACATAAATCCCATTTAAAAAACAGTTAGGGTTGTAAGATTAATACTAACTTTTGAAAAGAAGACATGATTGCCATTCCTGCAACAGACCATTTAGAACCATTTGTAATTAAGGCTACAGGTGTGTCATAGCCCAATCCTTGAGAAACTGTGGTTTAAACATAAACAGTAATGAACTAGCTTTTTTTTTTTTTGTACAAGATGGCCTTTAAGAACCACACTGTTGGTTTAATTGATTAAATCTTTTTTTAAGATATAAATATTGTCTTTGTAAGATTATCATGTGGGTTCTCTGTACCTCAGTATGTATGAGCTTATTGGATATGGTTAAAGATTTATAGAATCTGTCACAAAAGTTGACTTAAAACTTATAATAGAAGGTTACTAATTAGAAGGCTACATAGATTATGCTGACAGGATTACTATATATATTCATCCCTGTCTCAATCATTCTAGGTAAATATTCAAATGTGCTTCTTATCTCCTGTAGTTCTACCTCTGACTGCTTTTGTCAACTGAAATATCTCAAATCAAAACATGCTTTTTATGTTTGAAGGCTCACCCAGAAAAAGGAACAAGTTTACACTGGACTCCAAAACACCCAGCAATGTTGCTGGCCAACTAAGGGCCACAACTACGAAACACCAGAAACTGGGATAGTCCTATCTTATGGCACAGCAAGACAATGACCTAAAGAGTCTGATACAGAGCATATAAAATATTTCTCCTAAGGTCTATTCCGTCTAACAAAGACTGATTTAAAAGTATATGTCTAGCCTCCTTGTCTTGGCTAAGTTTGATAAGCTTTAGCTATTTTTGAGAAACTAAGTCATACAAGAAACTATGATATGCTGAAATGGTGTACCATGAAAGGACCAGGGAAGTAAACATGCCAGTTTCCCTATACACTGTATTTGTAATTTAAAGTTTTATTTTAATACTAAAAAGGCTTCAAATTAAGAACTGTAAATTTTAAAACTAAAATTAACAAGGATAAAAGTGAGAATCTTAATCATAAAAAAGCTACTAACTTTTTATAAACTATTAAAGGTAATTAAAAGATGCAGATTATTATCATCTTATAAATGTTCAAACTCTTTACAAACAAAATTCATTTACAAGAGCAAGCTTTATTTAACCTCCTGTACATGTTTTCAAGGTTAAACATGAAACAAGTAACTAAAACCAAGTAAATTTTATTTGAAATCAGGTATATCTAATAGATAACCTTCAAATCTTTTTAGAGATCTGCTGAATATAGTTTAATGGAGAAAGATTGCTATTATAGACAGATTCCACCAACTAGAGGCAACGCAAAGGACTCCAAAGAAGACATATGGGGAATGTTGATTCCACCTGGAGTGTGGTAATGCTAGCAACTAGACAAACTGCCTCAAGGTCACCTGTCAACTGGGCCTTGCACAAACTATGGACACTATTGGGCTGACTGCTCTTCTCTGCCTCTTCAAAGTATAGTTGTTCTACTAGGTTTGTCATCTACAGCAAAATGCCTCAGACCTGAGTCTGGCATCCAAAGGCTGATACTGTCCTATGTGGTACCTGAAGATATAATGCTGTCTTATGAAGCAATCAAAGTCCTAAAACCACTGCCTCCAATAAATCCATTAAAATCAGGGGAGCCTAAGGCATCTGTCATTTTAATTCATACATAGTTCATTTGGATTATATTGCCCTATAATTTATCCTTCTAAGATTCCTGATGGTGTTGAGGGCTCACTGTAGCTTCATCAATTTAGCAGCAATTGCCTGGTCAATGAATTGCACATATAAAAACAGTTGTTATTTTTCCCTAATTTGCCTGATTAAAAAAAGGCAAACTCACAGACAGGTTTGCCTTACTAACAGGCTTCATATTTAAAGATGAATAGGTTTCATTTGTATCTTTTACTATTTAAAGTAATTGATTTGAAAACTCTGTTCTCAGTAATCAAAGACTTAAGTATATATAAATCATTGGGTAAATTTGTTATCAACAAAACATGGCATATCAAGTTGCAGTAAGACTAGACATCATCACTTGTATTCGATCTGGACAAGGCAACCCAGTGGAAAGAAAAGGGTCCCAAAGACAGTTAAAACAGTCAGAGACAGCCCCTTCTCCCACTGTTCAGAATCATGTAAGAAGAACAAGGCACACAACTATAACACAGAGGCATACCTGATTGTAGATTCAATTTCTACAAGCACCTATGAGCCTAGAATAGTTGGTTCTGTGGGGTTTGGGGCTATTTGGTTGGTTGGTTAGTTGTTTTCTCTTTTTGTTTGTTTGTTAGTTTGTTGTATATATTTTTTGTTTCCTTGACCTGTCTAGTTATTACAACCCTTCAAGCCCCCCCCCCCAACTTCTGTAGGATTTTCTGAGTTCCTCATGCTGTATGGAATTCTACTCTGAAAAGGGATGGTGGCACTTTAACTTCTCTTATATGTGAGCATTGAGGCAAAGGAAGAGGAAATATGCAAATTTTTGATCTGCATGTTAATAATACCTTGAATTAATGAAACTGTGCATATTTTTTAGAAAAAGAAAAAAGTTCAAGCTTTATATAAATTACAAAGGCCTAAAAATAATTTAAATTATAAACTTCTGAGGATATAAAAAGTCTAAATAAGTTGTAAGAATCTAAGAAAATGACTTACATACCAAAGTATAAATTACTTTATTGTATCAGAGGTTAACAATTTTAACACTGATCAATGGAGTTCTGGTAAACAGGTAAACCACTGAATAATATTATCAGGGTTCAAGATGCTAAATTTTCTCTGGTTGTCTTCTTCTAAATATAAACTTAAAGATGCCACTTATTTTACTAAAAACATCTCTGCCTATCTGTATGTCAGCCCAAACAAATATTCATAGTTTTTTTTAATCCAAAGCAATAGCTTTTGTTACGACTCAAAGGTGTGAGTCTATTCCAGCAGTTTAACAGACACCTGTTACCTACTTTTCCTACAATATGAATCTCAATGCAAATTACAAATAATGGTAATATAAACTTGAGGGAGTCAAAGAAAAATTGAAGATGTTTATCCACTTCTTACAGCTTAAAAGGACTTCAGGTAAGTACTCTTGTCAATCAACAATGTAAACTTTCCTAACTATTGACTGTTCATGAGAGGGAAGCTCCAAATCTAAACGTTTCCTTTAACTTCTTTATCGTTAACTTCTATCTCTAGTCTGTATCTGTCTTGGTAGAACTCCATTCAGCTAGAAGAGACCATCCAGAAATTAGATGCAAACTACAAACATCTCCAAAGGTGATCTGCAGCATGCTAACTCTTAAAAATCAGAAAGCCCTGGATTTTTTGAAAGCTGTTGTAAACCAATGTGATTATTCCCTTTCTTTACAGTTGGCTCAGTAAACCAGATGCTTCTGATGAATGTCCCATTTTCCTAAGCTCCTCCTGGCTATTGATTAATATTCCAGCCTCCCTGATCCCTGACAATGGCATCCTAATTTCAGCAGAATGTAGTTACAGAGGAAAACACATTGCATAAAATAGTTACATGTAGTACATATTGATTTATGAAAATTATATTACCTTAAAATATTTGTTCTATCTAGCCAAAGAAACAGGTATAATTTATTATTTGGCAATGCATTTTTTACTACATTAAATTTTTTCCCCTTCTCAAGCCAATAAAAAATGATAAAATCCTATCAAAGATTTTTTTAATCTTTAATCATTTTTTATAGTCCAGTCTTTATCTCCCTCCCATTCTGCCCTTCAACATTTCCTCATCCCATTCCTCTTCCCCCATCTTTAAGAGGATGTCTATACATCCCACATCCCCACACCCCACCAGCCCTCTTCATTCCCTGGAGCTTCAGGTCTCTCACATGGTAGGTGTGTCTTCTCTCAATGACTCCAGACCAGGCAGTCTACTGCTGCATATGTGCCAAAGATCTCAGATCAGCTAGCATATATTACCTGGTTGGTAGCTCAGTGTCTGAGACCTCTCCGGGGTCTAGTTCTCTTGAGACTGCTGGTCTTCCTATGGGGTCACCCTCCTCCTCAACTTCTTTCATTCTTTCCCTAATTCAACCACGGGGTTCCCACCTTTTGTCCATTTGTTGGTGTAAATATCTGCTTCTTTTTCAGTCAGCTGCTTGTTGGGCCTCTCAGAGAACAGCCATTCTAAACTCTTGTCTGTAAGTATACTTTAGCATCAATAATAGTGTCAGGCCTTGAAGTCTCTCCTTGAGATGGGTCCCAATTTGGGCCCAACACTAGACCTCCTTTCCCTCAGTCTCTTCTCTATTTTTGTCCCTGTAGTTTTTTTAGAAAGGACCAATTCTGGGTCAGAGTGTTTGACTGTGGGATGGCAACCCTATTCCTTCATCTGGTGCCCTGTCTTTCTACTGAAGGTGGATTCTACAAGTTCCCTCTCCCCACTGCTGGACATTTCCTCTAAGGTCCCTCCCTTTGGGTCCTGAGTATTTCTCACCTCCCAAGTCTCTTGTACATTCTAGAGTGCCCCCCTACCACCTCTTGAGCTTGCATATTTCCATTCATTCTGCTGGTCCTTGGACTTCAATCCTGCCCACACCCCTCAGGGACAAATAAGAAATACAAGGGTGGTGGATGAAGAACCCAGCCTACCTCAGTCCTCTGATTAAAGTCCTTGTAATAAAGACAAACAAGGTTCTTTCTTGTTTATGAATAAACCTCTGTTTCTCAAGGATTAGGCTATACACTGTCTGAAATCTTATCTATAAGTGACTCTGTATTGCCTGTTTCAGGTATGGCAATCTTTTTTTTTTTTTTTGTCCCACAAAAGTTAGCAACCATCTTGAAACCCTACCTTGGTTTCAAAAGGGATGTTTTGGCTACCTTGTTGTTATGCTCACTATATAACTATGTCTTTCTTGAGCAGGTTCATAAGATTAACTTGTGATGCTTATGTTCTGCTCCTGTAACCCCACATATTGTGCCCTCCAAATCCCCCATTTAGAAACTCTCTACTCTTGAGCATTATAGAAACATTGTCTTCCTTGCCTCCAATGCCAACATCTGGAATCCTGCCTTAGAGAGAGGCAGCCTGTGTACACAAATATAAATCGTTTTAATTAATTGTTTATTTTAATTAATTTGGTCACATGATTTGGGTCAGTGGTCTTAGTCCTCCCATCTCTGGAAATAACATTTTGAGTCTATTTGGTAAAATAAACATAGAAAGTCAATCTGATGAAAACAAAGCCATGCCAACACTGAAAAAATTTCAGTGCTTATTTTAAGTAGAAAGCATAAAAGAAAAAAGAAGTAAATATTCTCTTGTACCTGTATAATCATGTGACTTACCTAAGGATATTGGTATTCTAACCATATACTCATTTACAGCTGAACTAGAAGTCTTTGAAAAAAAAGATGATGAAAGTTCATCTGACATTTTTTCAGTATAGAATAAAATAACACAATTTATAGAATGAACTTAGCCCAAGAAGACTCTTAGCAATGGAGACAAGTCAATTCTCAGAGTCCACTACATGGTTCAAGAGTCTTAGCAAAAAATGAAGACTTGAAGAATCATATAGGATATAATCTTGAGTCCATATTGAAGGGTTAATGATTCTTGATTCTGCTGTCACCAAAGAACAGCAGCATCTGTAGCAATACCAGAGTGCATGAACTTACCACCAAGGTGTAAAGACAGACAGGTGAAAAGTAGCACTACTTTTTCCTCAGATATCTTTATATCTGGGCAACAACCAGAAGGTGTTACATACTCTGGAAGAGGGTCATATCTCAACTAATTTTTACAGGAAACGTCATAAAATACTTGTTGAGAAAGCATGTTTCATAGTTTATGGTAAAACCACTCAAATTTACAACTAAGATTGGCCAACACTAATCTATCTTTATTGAATTTGCCACTCAATCAAATAATTTTATTTTGTACATAGTTTCCAAAGGAGAATAAAAATGCCATAATCGTACCTTTCGTAATATGCTATATACAAATTAAAATATACTATTCTTTCTCAGAATACGTGAATCAGTAAAACAAATATAAATACATTTAACTTAACCAATATTACACTACATGGTTGAGAAAGAAAAGAAGTGAAAAAGGAAAGAAAAGGAAAGGAGAAAGAAAAGCAAACAGGAATAAACCCACAAGTTTAAACTCAATGCAGGTGCCTATGTGTAAAACCATGGTCTTAAAAATAGTTAAGAAACACTCTGAGCACCCTATTTCTGTGAACAGTTAAGTGGCATTTCCACTTATAATTATGTTTATAATTAATTTTTCTGCTACCCACACTTTATTTTATCCACCACCAACAAGAACCTGATTGTTTCTTGGCTCTTTACTTGGAAGGTTTATGCATAATAACCTTTATTCTACACACCCCCCATTGGTAGGAGTGAACTGTTTTATTAGAAATGAAAAGAAAAGGAAAAACCACTTGTGATACCTATACATATCTCTGATGAATAATTTTCTTATTAAACCCATCACAGTAACTTTGTCCCAGTTGTCAGCATAACCTTTATTCTTAAAGAGTCTGGGACATTTATCATCCTGTTGTGATTGAATTTTTATAATTATCACTAACTTTAAGCACATGATGAAGTAACACCAAGAGAACTGGAAAGCCTCTGTTAATCTCCAGAAATAGATTTCCTTACTGCATTGTGGAAAAGCAGAACATTTTCCCATTGACTATGTCCATTGCCTCTGCTAACACTGTAACTCCTTTGTCATCCCGTTGACTCATTAATCTCAAGAATGCAAAGTGGCCAGGAAGAGTTTGCTCATCAATGATGTGTTTGTTACACTTCCTGGGAGAAGTACTCCCACTTCCATTTTCCCCATGGCATCAAAATTTATAGATCAGCAGAAGAGAATGTCACAGGAACAGGAAGCAAAATTTGCCTAGTGAGTCACTGGGATGATGGTGAATTATACCATTGCTACTTTCATCCCAGATTCCTGGACCCATGAATTCTAGCTACAGAAGGAACACCATAGTAAATACAGATTTTATGTAGTAAATACAGATTCAAAGTATGTACCCTCTTTTGGATAATGTACAAAAGCCCTTTAACCTATTGTCTCCTAATTAATGTTTTAGGTACTTTTTTTTTTGTATTCCCTTCAGCCTTGTCCTTTTTTTCATTTATTGGATATTTTCTTTATTTATATTACTAATGTTACCCCCCATCCAGTCCCCTCCCACTCCACCTCTATGAGGGTGTTCCCCCTCTCATCTTGTCAATCCCGCCTTTCCTCCACAGGACCAAGAGCCCCTCCTCTCACTGATGTCCAACAAGGCAATCCTCTGCCACATAAGCTGCCGGAGCCATGGACCCCAACTCTTTGGTTGGTGGTCCAGTCCCTGGGATCTCTGGGGTATGTCTGGCAGTTTGACACTGTTACTCCCCCCCCCAAGGAGCTACAAACCCCCTTGGCTACTTCAATTTCTTCTCCAACTCCTCCATCAGGGACACTGCTCTCAGTCCAATGGTTGGCTGTGAGCATCCTCCTCTGTATTTGTCAGACTCTGGCAGAGCCTCTCAGGAGACAACCATATAAGGATCCTGTGAGCAAGCATGTCCATTGTGTAAACATTGGGTACAATATTTTATAAATAGAATTATTGAACAATCAATAAAGTGGCTCATCCATGGGAGAGGCTAATTTTTCTTATTGTAGCAGTCATTACCTGCCTATGGCTCTTTGTGTAAAGAGGGGTCCCAATGAAAATTTTACCCTTCCATATTAAGATGTCCATTGCTTCTTATTGTACTCGTCTTGATTTTTCAGCTATTTCTGGGACAGACTATTTCACAATAGGCTTCCTGATATTCTAGCTCATCATTCTGTCCAATTTTCTGCTGTGTCTCTTGTGCCAATACAGAGTGTTCATCACTGAAGACCATATTGAAACAAGCAACATAGTTGAATCAGTAGATTGTATCTCTTGATAGTTGGGAAGCATAGGAAGATTTTGAGAGGGAGAATACCCAAGAGGGTCTGGGCGAAGAAAAGGGAAGAGGAGAGTAATGCAATTCTATTTTAATAAACTTGTATTTTAAAATTATTTATTTTATTTATACGTGTGAGGCTTACACTTACATATGTATATCACATATGTGTCTTGTGCCCACAGAGGGCAAAAAAAAGCACTGGATCCCCTTGAACAGGATCCATAGGCAGTTTGGGGCTACCATGTGAGTGTTAGAAATTAAATCTAGGTCCTATTAAAAAACAGTTAGTGCTACTAAAAACTAAGCCATATTCCTGGATCCTGTAACTATAGCTTTAAGAGATCATTTCACACCTTTATCAAGACAGCTGTTTTGAGGTTGTGGGAAATGTGGTTTAGGAAGTCCATGAGCATGTGCTCACTGCTGCACATTTTTGGCTGTCGAGTGAACTATGTTCATAAAAAAATGTTGTTTAGAATAAGATGAGGATGATAGGCAATCTCTAAGTCTTCAGATAGTAGTTTTGGCAGAGGACTTATGTACAGAAAAGGCAAATCCTTTTCCAGAATAAGAATCTATTCTGAAGACAAGATGTTCGCCCTTTTTACAATATACACAACATAGACAGTGTACACAATGTAGACAACCTGTCACCAGATCTTTGAATGGTTTTCCTAGAGAATTATGCCACATTATGCGTTAAGTATTAGTCTCTACAGGAAGCCTTATCACGAAGCATCAATAATTGTTGTGTTTGCTTTTGTGAATAAAAATGCATGTTGGTTGGCCCATGAATCACTTCCATCTCTGCTACCATGGCTATATTATTCATGGGAATATTGGATTATGACTGGGATGAATAGGGAAAGAAGTTACTACTGAAGAATGAGTCATCTTCTGTGAGGTACTTTTCTTTTGAAGTCACCATTTGATATACATTTACATGGGACACAGGTATCATTATGTCCTCTGCAAATTCAAAGTGATCTACCCATACAACCTGTTCCTCAAATATCTTTCTTACAAATTTTCTAGTTATCTTCCCACAAGTCTCCAACTGTACAACTTAACGAGTGGCTACAGCCCATAAATTATTATATATTCACACAGTTGGTGTTTTCCCTTACCAGAAAAATGTCCATCCATGAGCAGTGCTCAGTGTTCTGCCAACTGATGTTTTCTGTCATCTCTACCATTTACTGTTGTCCTAGAATGGAACTGTGATACTCCAGTTCTACAGTTCCAGGTGGTGTCTCCGTAGCATGCAGAAATAATCATGGACCAAAGCCTGTTGCTTGGTTCCTCCACAACATGCACTAATATCACATGACTGTAAAAGCACAAATAATTTTGTGAAGGTAATAAGTATTGTATCAAGAAAATGCAATTATGCAACAAATTCATGTAATATTATTTTGCCTTGAGAACTTGTTCTGGACTGACTAAATATGTATCATTTCCATTTAATGATAGATTGTGGCTGTGCTAATTCAACTTCCTGGAATTTTCAATCTGTCTCACTTGGACCATATTCATGAGCTCAAGTTGCATGATAACTTACAATCAAGAATTTAGTTTACACTGAAAGCCCAATAGGAAGATAAGAGCTATCTCTTAAAACAAGAATCATTATCTACAGACCAGTTTTCTAAAATCTCAAGTGACTCCACTAACCTGTAGTCCCTTCAGTGATGTGATTTTGGTTCACTATTTGATTCGGCAGAGGCAACTCTATTGAGTTCATTTGACCTTTCCAACCATAATAGCACTCATTCTACAGAGCAAGGAACTAATGTGGGGATTCTGCCAATTTTTGAGTGTATCTCTTCCAATTATTCACTAAGACACTATGGGGACAACCACAGGGTAAGTTCAATGATCTGTTGTACTCCACAGTGAATCATACTTTGCCTAAAACTCCACTGATCAACTGACTTTTGGCATCCCCTACTTTAGCTGGAGGTCAACATGCTGTTTAGGGGCCACAGGAATCAATGTTAATTCAGAGCCAGAGCTATTATCCAATAGGGCTCTAAAGGTTCTGATTATTTCTTTTTCCAAAAATGTTTGGTTATTTATGTAGAAAGCTGTAAGATGAGGAGTTTTGAATATGCAATATTCACATAGACTTGTGTACTTGATTACTTGGTCTTCAAGTGGTGGCACTGTTTGATGAATTTATGGAACACTGCTGTTAGAAGTACAGTACGTGGGGCAGGATTTGAAAACTTATAGCCTCAGCCAATCCGCATCTTCTTTGCTTGCTAAGATCTGTTAAGATGAGATCTTCCACCTGTACCTATGCCTCCCCTGACCTTACGGACACTTCTTGGGAAAGTGTGACCCCAAAAGTTCCCCACAAATTGCTTTTACTTAAAGTATTTTATAGCAGTCACCAAAAGTAGCTAAATAGTTCTTTGGGATAAGCATTAGAGAAATATCAAAAGTAAGTTATTTTCATTGTGGTAGTGAGATCTTTATCAAGATGACCCTCCTCGATAAAGGGGGGTCATCTTTGATTAGAGGGGCTTGGGTCTGAAAAATTACTTGACTATTGAAATTGGTGTCATTTAGGATATTCTTTAATTTATTTGTTACAGAATTTTTCTACTTATACATCTTGAGAAAAATTTTAGTAGGTATCGTAGTACCATTCTCAGTGTTCTTGCTGATAAGCAAATTAGACAACATGTTGATTTTCATCTCAAAATACCAGTTCACAATCAACCATAGCAAGGGAGTTTTGGGGTAGGAACTGGGATCCTGTCTTGTCTAGGAACAAAGAGTAGGCATCAAACACATGCTCATACTCAGTTCACATTCTCCACACTTTTCCACTTCATCACTAGTTCAGAAAATGGTATTTCCCATCATATGTGAGTCATCCAGCCTTAATGTAACCAAGACAATCTGCTATAGACAAACATACAGTCCAACCAAATCTGCACAATCCTCATTAATCCTGTCTTCCTATATGATTCTAGTTTGCATCAAGCTGGAAACTAAAACAAGCTATCATAGTAGTGTTGTTTATTTCCATTCTGGAAACACTAGGATTAATGAGTTAGTGTCAAGGGTCTACATCAGTAGGAAAATATTGAACATTGTTTTGCTATGATATCTGTTATAATAAATGTCTTCACCTTGGTTTTGGTGACTCAGTAGTGCCTTTGGTTCTTGGTACTATGGGGTCTAATTAGACCCAGTGTATTTAAATTGTAACATTAGGCAGTATCACATCTAGCACAACTAGTCAATGATATAAGTACACCTCTCAGAAATCTGCTTCTTATAGGGTTAATGCAGGGCATGTCTCCCAGACTTCCCATTATTGAGGACAGAGTCATGAATATAATCTCAACTGTAACATGAACTCATAATTTCAGCTCCATGGACATATGTTAACAAATTCAACCTAATCTAGCTTTATAGCTCTCTCACTGTCTAACCAATTTGATATCCATTTGGACACATATTCTCAAAACTTTGTTTATATTACTTAGAAAGCTCATTAAGATCTTTAGGGGTGTAGCATATCTTGGTCCAGATTTATATTCGACTTTTTGAGATTGCTTTTCTTTACATGTAGTTGTGGTTGTAGAGGCAAATGTGTTTGTATAATGGAGGATATCATCAGTGTGTAGGTTGGTATCTCCTTCAGGTAAGCATTTGTTTGTTTCAAAAACAGTGATTGATTAATTTCCTCAGAAAAAGGCTCGATAGAGCACACTACAAAAAGTAGGAATAAGGATATTGGCTAAGGTGATCAGTGATTCTCATGTATTATATCTCAGGAAGTTAAATAAAATAGAAAGGAAATGTCAAGAAGTCACTTCCTAAAAGGAGGTGACGTATCTGATCTTAGAGCAAGTATTGGAACTCTTGCAGAGGATTTATCCCTGCAGACACATGGCAATTATGTTTGATACTATGAATGTAGTTTCAGCCCTGAGCTAAGTAGTACAGAGACATCATGAAAAATAGCAAACTAATTATGTCCTCATATGATCCAAAGCCTTTCAAAGTTCCTAAGGCTAGATCAATAAGTACACAAGATATTTTAATTTAATTGTAGAACATTTGAAGTATATAAATTGAATATTTTTATGAGTATGATATTTAGATGGAATATGCCAGAAACACCTTGATTTAAAAATTCATTTTACTGATTAAAGTCCCAAGGTATGTTACTGAGGAAATGCTACACATGAAGGCATAAAAGCATAGAGAATACTGTGATTGTCTGTGAACTAATTCTTCTGTATCAGAGTTGATCTTCACTCAAGTCTATAAATTACTAGTAAGTTGATATTAGCAATAACAAAAATAAGTCTCAATGCAGATTTCGCAGTTCTTTAGTTCCTGCAATGACACTAAAAGAAGGTTCAACAATCGATTATCCAGTATCAATCAAAAAAAAATAACTTATGAGTAATATATAGTCTGAGCAAGTTTTATTTATAAATACAAGGTGTGTACCAATAATTAACAAAGAAAAGATGACTTAGATTTGAAAGAGCAATGGATAGTATATGGAAGGATTTAGAGGGAAAGTAGAAGGCGTATGATATAATCATAATTTCAAAAATAAGGAATTTGTAAAAGGGGGAAATCATTAACAAGGCAAGTCCAGGAGTAACCAAGAGTCTATTCTGTGATTTTAGAAGTAAAAATGTTTTATAATTCTTAGATCCAAGGCAAACAAGCCATTAATAAAAAGCCACTGTTTACTTTAGTGTCTTCATGAGAGACGTAGACAGTGTTCAGAATGGTCAACATGGTGGGAGTATTCATACTTTGAGAGGGGCAAGAATTTATAACATTCTCCAGAATGAGAATAAGTCCATTGACCATTTCTTTATACCCATCCTTAGCTTCATAATGTCCCTCTTCTTCAGCTCCCTAAGTATTGCAAATGCTAAGAAATGTAAACAGTTTTATTTACTTTTTTTTCTATTTCTATTTTTTATGGTGTTTAGTCAGTGGAGTAATATTGAGACACATAAAAAATTTTGAAAAAAATATTTTATTTCAAATAGTATTTATTATAGTTACAACTTAAATTTCATCTTTAACTGGATTTTAAAAGAATGTCAAAATAGATGAAATATCCTGTTCATATAATAAAAAATTTGCAATGAAATGAATAATAAATTTGAAAATGTCTGTAGAAATAACACTGAACTTTTTTGCAAAATTATTTGAATATGGTATTAGGGATGTAAGAGTGGATACACACCCCCCCACACACACACACACATGTTTGCCACATGAAAATAGTGATACTACACATTATACTTATTGGCAGATTTTCCTGAATATCTTATTACAAATGATCATCGCTAATGATTCACTTTCCAAAATGTTTATTGTTTTTAGATTTTTAATTTCACCAATTTTTAAACTTATTAGATTTAATAAGAAAATGAATGGCATAGACATTCCATTGAGATATTAGAAATTCAACACACTGATTTGCACACAGAAATTCACATTAATTCAGTGATGGATTCATTCATGACATATGTTATCAATGATTTTAAAAAGTATATTTTAGTATAAAGCAAAGATTTGAAACCCCTTATATGTCACTTTAAGTGAATGGTATGTCCCCTACTCACAGTTTAGAGTTAAGTCCCTCTTTCCTGATGAATGCAAAACCTACCAGAAAATTTAAATATCTAAAAAAACCCAACAAAATATTCATAGTCAATTCGAATTCAATGAAGTAAACGGAATACTGTGGGTAGAAATGTCCACAACTTCCAATATTGTAAATCCAGTTAATCATGGTGTCAATGTAACTAAAGCATTTATAGAGTTTATTGAAGATAAATCACCTTATCATACACTCGAATGTAAGGATGATTTTTTTTTCTCTAGAGTTTTTTCTTCATCTTCTGCTGTTTGGATACAGAGTATCTCCTGCCCTCTTAAGTCCAGATTTTATAACTACATTTAGGAAAGAGATTTCTTCTACTGCATGTTTCTTTTCTTAGCTACTTTTACTTGATGAAAACAGGTCATGATTAGCCATTCTGGCAGGAACAGTTGATGGAGAGAAGGACAGGAAATGATATAATGGACCTGAATTGTGTATTTCTGTGTGCCCTGCTGTTTGTAGAATGACCTTACAGTTAAGCAGGAAATTGGGGGTTAGTATTGAACCTCAGATTTCCATCAGATTCAAATGTGTGCTTGCTTTGTTCCTAGGTAATATTCATACAAAGAAAGAGGCAAAAGCCCCAGACTAAAAGATACAGATGAACCTAACAAAGGAAATATTTACTTCTCTAACAAACAACACAGTTCTCAATTTTTGAGCAAACTATTTAAATTTCACATGAATATCCAGTGAGCTAACATAACCATTATATGTAAAGCACCTAAATATTAAAATAACAAATGTCTAGTGCCTTAATATTTATGTAGTTTATTTACTCATGAAAACACAGCTTTGATATTATTTATTAAATACATAGATTTTTTATTTACATTTAAATCATTTTGCTTTAAAACCGCTTTTAAGGATTTTTATATGCCACAAGATGATAAATTGCATTAATATGTGGTCTGTTTATTTTTTCTTCTAAGATAGGCAGTATCTCCTATATGAAAAATATTTAATAAAACTGGCATGCCTAAAACCTCACCAAATACATAGACACAAAAGCATATAAGCATCTTAAGCAAGCTTTTCTATTTAAAATTTTACTTGAATTCAGTGCTACCAACATCCCTGTGCACATTTTTTATTATTGCATGAAGTTATTTTAAATTTCTTAAAATGGATAACTGTTTGGGGCTTCGTATAAGACAGATAATTACTGCACAAATGAAATGCAGAAAATCCATCACAGGTGGCCTGTATCTCATAGTCTGATCTAACCTTAGTTTTATTTTATTTTTGGTTACTCCTACATGGTATTAAGCCCCTGAAAAAATTTAAATACTTTATTATTTTATTTACATTTCTCTAGTCATTAAGCTCAACCTGTTTTAGATTAATGAGAATAACAAAGCTATACAAATTAACAATTAGCAATACAATGTAATTGCTTAGCATAAACACCCTGATTACTCAAATCACTATTAAATTTTAATCAATGTGAGTGAGTGTTTCTATTTTTGACTGGGGATTTCAAATGGATTTTTCTAAGTGATTCCTTCTTGTACATAAGGTCTCCTCACATTAAGCTAAATGGGTTGTATCACAATCTTATATAACATATTGATAATGAAAGTCAAGATATTTTTCTTTAAAAAGATCTTTCTTTTTAGGATGTTCATGACATTTTTTTCTAAACTTAATTCTTCCTACTGTCTAAGCAAAAATATGTATGTATTGTTATTAAATCCCATAATTTGTTACAATATTTAATGTGGTATTATTTGGGGGTTAATATCATACAGATATTCTTTATTATGACTTTTAAAAAACTAAAGGCAATTAATTGTAATATGTGAACCTTGAAAACAACACCTACAGATTCTGAAACAAAGATGATACTATCTTAAAATCCTAAATATCCAGAAGCAAATTTAGGTGAATTTAGTTAAATAAGCCTGGGTTCTTTAGTTTGCTGACAAGCACTGCATTAGAAACATCAATGTGTGTAAAATAATGCTTCACATGCTACGTATTTGCAGATAATCCTTTCTGTGAGCTTCTACAGTGAACAAATTTTAAGTCTTCCTGTATGTTCAGATACATTTTGTACATTTTCTAATGCCACTATGTGATTGAGTCAAATGTTAGGAATAATTGAATCTGTTTCAGTACCCACTACTAATCTAATACGGTCTACCCAGGTATATCTAAAATGGGTTCCGAAATAACAGGCTCTATTATAAATACAATTAACTCAAATGAAACAATAGGCTTTCTTTGTTTTAAAGTCTTAAATAAAGAAATATATGCATAAATGTTACATTTCTGATGATAAAGTATTTTTCTCCTTATCATAAGAATCACATTTTCTGGAGATTATATATTTTCCTTGTCTTATATGATCCAGCTTGTTCTGAATATGTCAGTATTTGGAAACTTATCAAAATAATGCACTACTAAATGCATCCTGATCCATTGCTATTCAATGTATAAATTTTTTGCTCAGTAATTTCTTTTCATTGTTTTATTAAGTAAAACTATCTTTGAGGACTTGAAACTTTATATGTGACTTTGTACATCGTCTGATAACTAAATTACCTTCCAAAATCATTTACCTTTTTCAGAGACATTTCCATGGACCTTGTTTTTTTTTTTTCCACAAAATTGTTAACAAAATGGTAAGATTATATTATTTACTAAAGTTAAGTATATATTCAGTTGTGTCCTTTGCTTTTCGTCTGGGTTTCTAAATAGTTAATCCCAACAAGTATATGGGGAAGAAAAGAAATTAACTAAAGTAAGGTCCTTGTGATATAATGACACTTGCTCTATGCTCTTACAGAGTAAAAAACACGATGATAAAACAGCACAAAGTGGAGTGTTATGAATTTTATTAATGACTAGAAGACACTGTGCAAAACATCAAAGGTCTATGGAAAAGATTAATGACCCCGTGTGAGACTGTTTAATTACCTCCAGCTAATTAGATTCTTGACCAAATTTTTAATATCTGCATTCCTTCTACAGCCTAATTGAGATTCCACATTATTTATCAATCTTTCAAAAAGCCCTTAGTGGGCTGCTTTTTTAGTTTTTCCCTTTGCACTTTGACTCCATTTATGGTCAATTATTAAATAAATAGCAAAGTAACTATTCCCCACAAATTGTGTATGCAGAACACTTTATGCCTGTTTATTTTGACTAGAAGACTATCATTGGCATTTTTTATATACATAACGAAGCACTCTAAGTAATAAACTGACTAACTCCACTGTAAACAACATGGATAGCATTTTTGTAATCTGGCCTGTGCTCAGGAACTCCTCGTGTGGATACAGGGAATTAGACTTTGTAACAGTCAACTCAGTCCTTATTTTAGTTTACCTTGGTTATGTCCCAGAGACCCATGGAAGATGATTAACACATAAACTTGAAAAATAACTCAATCAATTCTTCCCCTCCCTTTTATTCCCTTCACTCTCGACATGTCCTTTCTCTCCCTTTCTCTCCTCTTTTTAGTCTTTTGTTTACTGACAACTGATGACATCTGAGAGAAGAGGTAGGCCTCTTAGGGATAGTTCTTAAATTGGTTTTCCAGTACAGAGTCACCAACCCTGAAAACATACAAACACAGGCAACAAAACAGATTCAAAAAGTCATTTTTACATATTTGTGCATATGCATCCATCACAATAATACCCGGGAAGACTTAAATTTAATGAATTTGAGAGTGGGAAGGATTTGGAAGGGGCTGGTGGGAGCAAAGTGGTAAATTTGTAATTTAATGAAATATACAAAGAATATATAATGAAATTCATATATTTACAGTTTAAAATATATGACATATATAATAAAGTTAAATTGTATTTTATATATACATAGTCTTAACTGTATGTCTACTTATATTAATATCTAGCACAATCATATTAACTGTGACCAACTACTTTCTTTTGAAATACAGTAAATCCTAAATCAATTTGTTGTATATATATGTATATATGCATATTTATACATATTGTGTAATGTAATGTAATATATATATATATATATATATATATATATACATACATATTCATTCATATTTATACATAGTTTCAAAGGTAAGATGTGGTATAGAACCTCAGTGGGTAATAGGCTATTGCTATGGGAAACCCACTAATTTCCATATAAGCACTGTGACATGTATTGTTTTTCAGTTACATTGGACAATACAAAAAATCTGTACTTTAAAGGGCCTAATGTTGTTACTTTCTATGGAATTTCCTTATGATAAATGATACATGAAGTATTCTTCTAAAAACTCATGTATTTTGTAGGGAAAAAGTTACAGAATAATATATATATATATACATATATATATATATAATATATATTTTTTTTCTGTCATCTATGTACCTATGTATCAATGATAGAAAAGATAAAACTATTGTTGAGTACAAAGCATTCATCACTTTGTTCATAACTAATGATCTCATAATGCTGATCTATTAGCAGCTGCAGATACTATAAATTTGAAAATATATGTTGCACATTCTGAATTAATAATTTTCTACCCTGTGTTCCTCAATATTATTGCTAATATTTAAAACCAGAGAAAATATCAACTTACTAACATTTTTATGTAACATGGAATTTTCATGAGTTACTTCATGAGAATCCTAATTCCTCTGCTATAAGATGTTTAAACATGGCCAGAAGAACCAGTCAACATGGCCTTTCTTCCATAGGTATCTGGTTGACTTTATTTTGCCCAATGTATACTGACATTGATAATTATTTGTTAAATGAAAATAGCGAAACTTTACTTTATCCAAAATTTTAAAGTCCTATAACTAACTAAATAAATAAATCGCACCTCTTTATAGCTCAGATACTCAAAATTGCAAGTTTCACATCAGTGTTAAAGTGTAGGAGCCTGGTAATAATGTCACCTCTGGCTTCACTTACAGTCACATCAAAGATCTCTATATAGGTTAAATGTATGTTAATTACAGCAATTTAAAGACTAACCTCCTGAAATCTCACAGTATTGGAAACAAAAAGTTAGAAGCCTGGTATGCTTTCCTTCATAGAGAGAGCCTATATCCATGGCTGGTTCAGAGAAACTAAATGGAAGAAAATGGCTGTCTAAAACATCATGGGGTTAAGGTTGGTCTCTCCACTGGTACTTGCAGAGGAAGAGTATCTGAGGCTAGATGCAAACGTGAGTCAACAAGTAAGCAACCAGCATTTAATAGCAATTAACTGTTCATCCCTTCGCCTCCAGATAACTCCATTTTCATGTTGTGGATATCTAGGTCTTTATAAGGAAATTGATTTCTTTAGTAAAATGCAACAGAAATATAGAGATGCTGTTGTTCTGTTGAGAAAAATATGTCTAGAACAGTGGCAACGCTCTAGGTAAAGCAGTAATTTGTGATTTTATAAAACTGAGGTTTCCATACTTGCCAGAGAAAATTGGAATCAGCAGGAAGCAGCGTTTTAATCTTCAACACCTAGATTCAAATTCCAGAGCTGGAGAACAAAGGAGTAGATAATAACAAGTCAGCCTACACAGTTTTACTGATATTGTTATTCAACTATACATGGCAAATGGAGTTTTCAATTGAAAATGTGAGCTCCAGTTAAATTAAAAACAACTTCAAATAATGGACTGCATACCTTTAATCTCTCAATTAATACAAGTCAAACCAAGTAGATACTTTTATGTTAGCATTATTTATTACTGCTATGGTGTTGTGACATTAAGCTAGACCCAGTTAAAATACCACTTATACACATTTGAAAGAGTTGTTCTTATGGCAATAAGTTGTAAGTGAATTTTGATCTTTTTCAAGACATGCTATATCTGAGATTTCTTTAAATGTAAAATTCTAAAATTATGCTATGCTTATCAATTTCATACTGCTCTAGCTCATGCGAGTTATTTTTTCGCATTATTTTTCTATTTTATTTGTGTATGAACAATACTAAAATGTACACTTAGAACAGAGTAGTAATTACATTCAGATCAAAGACTGGATTGTTCCTAGGTGAAGGATTGAGTATGAAGAGAAACACCACGTCAGAACAGTGAAACTCTCAAGCTTGCACGGAGTTGAAACATGACGCAAATATTCAGTTCTTTAAATAAAAATGAAAAGTCCACAAATTATTAATCATTAAATTCAGTTACGTAAACAGACTTCTGATTTTTGAGTATCATTTGTTTTCCAGCATTGGAAACTGCTGCTGCAAGTAGCCCAAGCCTGAATCTCGAATCTCTGCTCAGTAAACTGTGATTTGCTAGCAAAATAAATGCAAACTATCCAAAGAAGCCACAGTTCCAAGAGGACAGAGCTAGCACTGCTTATTAATGAGGAGCCACATGTACTGTTTGTGAGAGCTCAAGAAAAAAAAATGGAAGCATTTTTGCATTTTCTTTCAAAATTCGTTGCTTACAAGCTTCTAAGTGCACTCCCCTTCTCCAGAACCATGAAAAACAGCAGTGTTTCTAACTTTTCACCTTTCAACCAACTTGTCCCTGCAGTATTCACAGTACTAATGAAAGAGATTCTTGACAATGTCACTATGGACCACCCCAGAAGTGGAGTTCTGCCAATGTAAACCATTATTACAGTCCTGACTGCTGGTCTCCTGCTGTGAGGTCATTCAGAAACTTCCTCTGCTTCCCTGTTGCTCACTGTGTCTCTGAAGAGTGACATCCCAGTTGAACCTCATGCATTGAGGAGAGCCCCCTGCTACTGATTCCCATCCAGATCGCCATGGACAGCAACCACTTTGATGCTACTGAATGAACTTTCCTTTCAGGACAAACCAAAGAACAGTCAAAGGGAAAACAACTTAGTGGTGGCTCAGAAAAGCCCTTAAACTAAGGCAGTTCTCACTTTCAAGTTTCCTCACATCCCGGCCTTATAAAAGCAGTGTTGTCCTTGAGTGTTAGTTAATAATAAGAAGCTTCCTAATAATGTAAGATGTATGCTTTTTGCCATATTCACATTTAACTTTGAGGAAAAAAAATTATATATAAATTCAGTCCTAGTTTGTGACATTAGAAGAATTCAGAAAAATGGATTGTAAGAGTGTTATTCTATACTAAATAATTCTGACATGCCCCACACAACTTGTGTGGTGTACACAGTATTTAATTAATTTTAATGTTTCAGCACACAGAGAATGTGAACAAGTGTTCAGCATAAATAAAATACAGTCTGTCTAATCATTTATTTCTTAAAATTACTGAGAACCATCAGATACATCCATATAATTCCCAGATCATGCCTGCTTACCTTTATTGAAGACAGAAACATGCTTACCTAAAATCTTTAATAAAGATGTCTTCTCTCTCTCTGCAGAGTTAGACAATCTAATCCTCAAGGTTTTTATTTCATTCACTGTATTCCATTTCTTAGCATTATTAGTTGAGGCTATATCCAAGTTGAGGGATTTTCTACCTTATTCATACATTAGAAGAAAAGATAGACATATTTCATGTCTAAAATGCTATGGGGAGAAATGTATGTAATTTGTTTGGAAAAGGACAAATGATATGTTGGTAAAAAATTAAAAGGTAGCTTGTTAATAATCAAAACCAATATAATAACATTAATGGCCCCCAAATTCAAATTCAGAAAGCAGCACTGGGAGGCCATCAGGGACCAACAGGATGAGTTTAAGATATAACTGCCAAGTAACTCTAGTTTCAGCTTTGTGTGTGTGCCTGTGCCTGTATGTGTGTACATGTATATGCCTGTGTGAGTATGTGCATGCATGTGTGTCTGTGTGTGTATGTGTTTATATGTATGCATTCGTGTGTGTGCCTGTGTGTGTGCATGCATGGGTTTCTCTCTGTGTGTATGCCTGTATGTGCCTGTGTGTGCGTGTGTGTGTGTGTGTGTGTGTGTGTGTGTGTGTGTAAATGTGTGTTTCTGTGTGTGTGTGCCTGTCTGTGTATGTGAACATGGGCATATGCCTGTGTGTGTGTGTGTGCATATATGCCTTTGTGTGTGTGCATGCATGTGTGTCTTTGTGTGTGTGCCTCTGTGTGTGCGTGTGCTCATGCTTGCATGCATGTGTGTGTGTGTGCATTGACATATGCATGTGGTATCCTTTACTACTGTGCTTACATTTAACAGTATCTTTGCTCATGACTAATGAAAAAGTAATCAAGATTGTTAGAATAAAAGGTCAAATTAGAGTTACTAAGACCAAGTTGGTGAACTTCTGTTGAATTTACTTTCTCATTTTTTCATGATTTGAATGATTGAGTCATACCAAATACTGCCTCATACATGAGGTTACAGTGCATATACAGAAATATTTTAAAGAAGTCTATCACCTTTTATTTCTGGGAAAAATTAAAGCAGCAATAATAGCAAAATATTTTTATTTTATTGATAGTAACACAAGGTTGTAAATAGTTGTAAGTCACTGAGGTAAAACCGTTGAGCTCAAATGAAAAGCAATATGAGGGGGAAGAGAGAGAGAGA
>JANHMN010000002.1:119028885-119053040 GCA_030674055.1 Rhabdomys pumilio
AGAGAGAGAGAGAGAGAGAGAGAGAGAGAGAGAGAGAGACTGAGTAGGCAGCAAGTGGTTAGGGCTCCAGTCTTACTGCAGTCTTACTTACAAAATGGGACTCTTTTAGGAACTTGGGCTTTTTCTCACCTTTTCTGAATCTTAGGGTTTGGCAATGAATTCAGACTTTAAACATTCTGTGTAGGCCAAATAAACCATGAGAGTGGGCAAGGTCTTCCCTATCAGTCACAGACTCCAAAGTGTCCCAGTCATCCATTTTAAATAGTATGATGCGGCTTGTTGTATGTTCAGTTGGCAGGCAGGTATTGTGAGGGGCAAACCTACCCAGATTTGTTTTACGGATTAACTAATTTATATCCTGCCTTGTTGATATATGTATCTGAGATGATTGGTTAAAAAATATAGTATGATGGAATCCTGATTTGAAAAAAAGACTCGAGCTGGGAAGTGGTGGCACATGCCTTTTAATCCCAGCATTTGGGAGGCAGAGACAGGCAGATTTCTGAGTTCTAGGCCAGCCTGGTCTAGAGTGAGTTCTAGGAAGCCAGGGCTATACAGAGAAAACCTGTCTTGAAAAACAAAACAACAACAACAACAAAAAAAAAGAAAGAAAGAAAAAGAAAAAAAAGAGTCTTGGAGAGGCGGTGAAGAGAAAGGACACAAAATATTTTAAGATTGCTTAAGAATAAACAGAAAGATTCACTGAGTTCCAAAGTAACAGCCAAAGCAAAGGATGAAAAACAAAAACCTTTACAAAATTTATCTACATCAGGTGGATAAAGATGAAAAGATGAAAGTTGGATAATAAGGTCTTCACAGGGTCTTTATGGGCCTTGTCAATCAAGTATCTTGTCTCTTTACAAATGGAAAACAGTAACATGTCCAGTAACTGAGGTCCATGAGGAAGTTTCAGAAGCACAATATTCACATACTCTTTCAAAGTACATGTCTTAAACTGTACTATCCCTTCCCTGTGTCTACCCAGAACTCAATGAAGAAAGCTCCTCATGATCTCACTAATGTGGGTAAAGTTTGTGGCCAGAATTTATATTCATAACATGAAATCTATAAGAAACAAATCTGTTTATATTTCTTAAATACATACAATGCATGTGAGAAGTACTTAGCGATGTGTAAGATGTAATAAAATATATAAAGTTGTAGCATGCCTTCAGTCAACTTCTCTTTGAATAAATTAAATATTCAAAATCTTCTGAGATGGGGGTAAGTGTTAAATCATACTGAAAAGACATTCAGAAGCCCAAAGGTAACTCAGAGAAGTAGTAAATATATATTTAAAATTATGTGGGGAAAATAGGTGTGTGTGTGTGTGTGTGTGTGTGTGTGTGTGTGTGTGTGTGTGTGTGAGAGAGAGAGAGAGAGAGAGAGAGGCAGAGAGAGACAGAGACAGAGAGAGAGAGGAAGAGGGAGAGGGAGAGAGAGAGAGAAAGAGAAAGAGAAAGAGAAAGAGAAAGAGAAAGAGAAAGAGAAAGAGAAAGAGAAAGAGAAAGAGAAGCAAGAAAGGGATGAGAGAAAATCCCCAAGCTATTTATTAAATGATGAAACTTGTTCACATCTCTGATTTAAACAACTGCTTGCTGTCCTTCTGTTCTGTTAATCTCAATACTTCACATGACTCGCTTCTTGTTTCAGAAGTCTCTTCTCCTGATTACCTATCATTGCTTCTGCATACATTTATTTCCAAGAGACCTGAAAATTTTTCTTCGGATTTTCTTGCTTTCTTCAATTTATTTAGCATATAGGGAAGACATCCACACTCTGGACCAGAGAAAATTGCTTAGGAAATTATACCCATGGAACCTTCACTTTCTCCTGTTGTTGCTCGGTTTCCCCGTGTGATTTCATCAGACTTACTGACATTATGATTTTTTCTTTTTTGATACTGATAATGTTTATAATTTTTTTTTTACTACTTGTAGTGGCTTCCCTCCTAAACAACTAAGCAAAAATCTCCTGATTCATTTTTAAAACACATAATTATGATATATCCCATCACTTCTTTGAATCACCATAATTTGCCTAGTGAAATAAATTTTACTCATTTTTCAGGAAATAAATCATCTTTTTCCTCATAAATAAGACAGTTGTTTTTCAAAAGAGCCCTGCCTTGGCCCAATATTTCTGGCTCCAGATAGCCTGTCTATCATTTTCAATACTTCTAATCTCCTCATTTAGTCTATAATATTTCTCATTTTGTCTATAATATTCCTTTTTAGTCTATAATATTCTAATAAGGTAGAGAAGTTTGGTCAGAAATAATGCACATTTTAAGTACAATGCTCAATGCACTAAATTTCATATCTTAACATAGAAAGAGTAGATTAAACAAATGTGTGAGTAACTATTCAGCTATCTACCTGTGGTGATTTCTTTCAAAGGCTTTAAGTTTAATAGATAGACCAAAGAGCTGAACAGGACTTCAAATGAAGAGAAGTAGGCAGAACTGGCAAATAAATATAAAGTTTAATGAAGCCCACAATTTTAACTGAAAACTCAAAAAGCCACCTTAAAAGAACACACTGTTTTTATAAACTCCATTTGGGGACATGGACATGGTTTGCATTCTGAACTTAGCTCAGGACCTGTATTCTAAGCAAGGTGTACATGATCTCAGTTTTTAAAATTAAAGAAAATATATTCCTTTCAGAAGGAACACTTTCAGAACAGAGAAGGCTTGAATTTAGATTAAATAATGTGTCAGTGTTTTGCATAGATGTCTTTATTTCTTCTAACCGAAATCTTACAAAGAAGCACCACTGTCTAATGGATACATGCACTTGACATATAAAATTCAGTATTTTTCTAGCTATAGTGGTATCCATCTATAATTCTAGAATTTAGAGTACAGGGTATTAGATAACTATAAATTCACAAGTTTGAGGGCACTTTAAACTAACTATTGAGTTTCTAAACACCCAAAACTGCATATTAATACTCTGCCTCAGAAAAATAAAAGTCGATTGAACCAACAAAACAAAGATAAACACCAAACAACAATAACCACAAAACTTATAAAATGTAAAATGTTTTGATTATTTGAATTTTCATTACTTATACATGGTCTCCAGAAACAATGAAGAGGTAATTTCATCCTAGAACAGGTTTCTGGAGAGAAACAAGGATGTCAAACATATCAAAATCTCCATGAAGAAGGTCAATAGGTCAGACTGTGAGGGCACAACAAAGGAAGATACAGGCAGCACCCCTCATATTTTTGTAAATTGACTAGATGATCATTCCATCTCCCACATCCTCATCCTTTCCCACCAAAATCAGTACCAATCATTTTAGTGGAGAGAAATAAAGCACCTGTGGTGGTTTAAAAAAAAATTGCCCCACACAGTGATGCAGGGAGTGGTCCTAATAGGAGATGTGTCCTTGTTGTAGGAAGCTTGTCCCTTTTTCTTCCTGTTTCCAGTGGATCCAGATATAGAACTCTCAGCTCTGTCTCCAGCACTGTGTCTGCCGGCATGCCACCATTCTTCCTATCATAAAGATAATGGATCAGATCTCTGAACTGAAAGCCAGCCTCTTATTTTTAAAACTATAAGTGTTTTGTAAAAGTTATCTTGGTCATGGTGTTTCCTCACGGCAATGGAAACCTCAGCTAAGTCAGTACCTGTCAAAAAGATGCTGGGCAGATGCTCCACCAGTTATAGCAGCCTCAGATTTCAGAACCAATGGCTTTAGGAAGACATAATGCTCCTCCAGGTTTAAAGAATCAAGGACAAAACTTTCTGAATTATGAGAGACATGGAAGAGGCCTACATTGACCTGAGATTGGATTTAACTGAAACAAACAAAAACAATGTTAAAAATAAACCCATTAATTAAGGCTCATAACAATTCTTTAAGAACATCTTGGGTCTTTCCTTAACAACCGAGTTTTTAAAGCCTGCCATAAAAGAAACTAAAAGTAATGAATTTAGTTTTCCTTTTAGCATACAATTATCATCCTATTAAATGTAAATTTAATCCCTACTTGAGACACATCATTTTAATTGTGACCAAAAATATTACAGGCATGCTGAAGCCTTCTAATTAAATCAGGTGGCCTTATTTTAATGAAGAGAGAATTTGGAGGCAATACCGATTGTAATAACAAGCTGATGGCTTCTTTTTAAAAGTCAACATGTCGTTAACTTTTGGACCAGAAAGTGTAATTATTTTTAAAGTAAACGTTAAAATTAAAGAGTATCTACACATGACATATCCCACCCCCCAAATCAATGTTTTCTTTTTTAAGTGCTATTTGTAGGAGACATAGACTAAACAAATTAAAATATGTGAGAGCACACCTGGTCCTTATCTGACTAATAGCTAAATGTTGGGATAAGAGCTTCATAAACTTATCAGCTACTTTCCTGGGGCAGTTAGTGTTGTCTTGTGGTTTATTTTTTAAGCATCAGGTTATTCTTAGTAACCACTTCGATGTTTGAGGTTTTGCTCTGTGGTTATGGAATAAAATATAAATTATTTACTGCATCGGGGTCTGAAGAAAAGAGTTAAATCATCTCATTTGTAATAATTCTATTTGAAATCTGTCCTCCTGGGCAGACATTTCAAGCAACAGTTCCCAGCAAGCATATGGGGAGGCCCAGTGCAAACACTCTAAGGTAAAGTAATAATGGCAGATGCTGCATGTCTGGATGGTGTTTATGCTGAAGAGTCCCCCATTCCTTGTGTTTTAAAATTATTCGGTTGTAACCATTTTCAGATCCGTTTACTTTGGCAATGTATTCTGCTCTCCAAAGGTGTCTGCATTTATTTGACTACAGCAAATATTTACTTTAGTAAAGGGCAGCTTAACCTTTGTTTAAATTTGAGGTGAGTTAAAGGTCATTGTAATTATTTGCTGTATTATTTGTGTCAGATTTGAATTGCCATGAATACAGCACATGCATTGCCCTTTATTATGAAATAAGCTAAAAGAAACTCAACTTCTGCATCCAGCCAGCATATTTTATGGAACCAATCAGTGCTGCAGAACATTGTCAAGGTTCTCTCTTGGACTGTGATTGACTGAAAGTGTTTGAGGTTAAGGTCCTTTCCCAGAGGAAGGGAAGGCGGCAATTTAACATGGCAGTCTATTCCTACACCCCACCTCCAGTTATGTTTTTGATGGCTAGCAGCCAGCATCCGGACAGGGTTCAAGGCTATTAGTGAAAAACTGCAAGCAGTTACATTAGAAAAATAATGTGTATTCAAACAGGACAAGAGAGGTGGGCTGCAGACCAGAGGGCACTCTCAGCCGAGAAACATGGGAATCCTCAGATCTTCAAAGGAGACAATGAAAGCCAAAGAAAGGACAATAAAACATACAAAGTCAATGGGCAGTAAGAAGATACTGGGAACATTTTGAACCAAAGTGGGTTTCTACTTAGAAGTGAGTGAACTTTCAATCTTGATTTTCAATCTTCAGTTATGAAGAAAAAAAATCATGTATTATGACACATTGTCCTTACTTTTAAACATAGACACATTAGGACAACCATAGATATTTATATATGGTTCTGCTGATATGAAAACGTCAAAGTCCAGTTAATTATTGAGCTGCACTAACAGTGCAGTGTTTGTTTACCTCGTGAGACACCGCAAAACACAACCTGCTTTTACTCATCGATGGAGAGTATCATCCTTTCTGGTTTGTTATGTATAAAAAACACGTATTGTGTTTATAATACTTAGAAAATAACTGACACGTTTCAACATTCATTATGTACTAGCCATAAAACGTCATTTCTCTGTGTCGGCTCATTGCCAGCAGGTAGCTGTGAGGAGAGAAGTCAGGACCCACTGGGTCTCTCCGAGGGTGAGTGGGATGATGAGTATAGGCAGCCCGAGAAGAAGCACATGGAGCCGGGAGTCTTGTTGAAGCAGGAAGTCACTTTATTGCATCAGTCTCTCCCTTTAAAAAGCAGATGACGAAGGATACGGGGTGATCTGATGGGGCCTATGAGACTGTTCTACATCAGTGGTTGATGGGCAGGCAAGGGTTCAGCCAGATCACTTGGGTCTTGCTGAGTCACTCCATAGTGGAAATGACCAGGACAGGCTATAAAAATTGAGCCATGCTCAAGCCATTCCTCTAGGCCCAACAACTCTACTATTAAAAAGTTAAAAGCATATTAAATACAAACTTCTGTTATTAAGTAAGGCATAGACAAAATTGAACTTCTCTTTATAGTATAAAAATTGAGAAAGAACAAGATTTGGTGGTCTTATCTAGCTATGGGATATGGTCCTGTTATGATCAATGTGGCTGCAAAAACTAAACATCTCCATATAAGAAACAGAAATCAAAACCATCTGAAAACATGGGTGCTAGTGATGATTACTGTGATCCAACAGTTAACCAGCAGTTTGGTGCAACTGCAGAATAGATCTATATTTGTGTATAACCACAATTTTCTCTCCAAAGATTCTTCATCTTTCATTCTTTACTTTAATAAATAAATTACCTGCAAATATGCTATTACTAATAGTTAAGCTATTCTTAACGTCATGATTTTGATGTTTATATTTATCATAATTTATATAACAATGTACCTAGCTATTGTAAATATTTAGTAATTTGTCCTTACAATTCCAGCATGTCAATGGCTTTAGTAAGATCTGTTCTACCTAGTTTATCATTCCACATACAATGTCTAGAGTTTCTTTACATAGTTGTGCATATGTCACAATATGATTCTAAGCATCATCAGCACTCACAAAGGAAGCATTTTCTTAGCACCCATCCTATTCCCCAGATGGTCATGCTTTCAGTACTATGGTCTACATTTTTAACCTATAGCTTTGAGATAATGAGCAGTTTATGTATTTCCAGTATATATATTTCAAAGATGTTTTCCATTAATATATATCCATAACATCTATCAATTCTGTTTTCCTTCTTGTTGCTGATGAACACATTATTCTGCTTTATTTAGTGTATTGCATAGTGTTCTGTTGTAATTAATGGTAATTTGAGGGTTTTGCATGTTGAGTTTGTAGATGGCTTCCAGCATGCAATGAGAGTCTTGCAGTATCAAGATAAAGACTTTTGGTGCTATTTACTCTTTCTAGTATAGATAACTCTCTCTCTCTCTCTCTCTCTCTCTCTCTCTCTCTCTCTCTCTCTCTCTCTTTCTCTCTCTGTCTCTGTCTCTCTTTCATATATATATATGATGGCATGAATTTAAAAGTGAGTGGGGAACATGAACAAAAAGAACTGGAGGGGAAAATGGTAGAGGTATAAAAGATATAAATACAACATTCATGCTATTTATTTCTTAAATTCTCAGAAATTTAAAAAGTTAAAAATGTAAGAACTATCCATTGAATATGGTTGAGAGAATTATAGAAAGACTGATATTCTTTTCTTGTAGGGATGTACTCTAATAAGGTTTGGTTGAGATCTTGTAGGAAGAAGGACTCCATGTTCTCAGATGCACCTGCTCAGATTATAGTTCCCATGATGTTCTGGGATTACAGGCTGAACTAAGTCACTCAAATGAGACCAAAATGTGTTATTCTTTTAGAGAAATAGTAAGTTTTCCTGATTAAATGTTTTTAATTGCTTTATGTCCTTATTACATCCCAAGTAATAGGAATTCTACCACATCTGAATAAATTACTTCCATAACAGTTCTGGGACATAGAATAATATTCGCCCTATTTTACTAGAGGGAAAATTGTTATTTTCATCTGCATTGTGACCCACAGACTCATGTCACACATGAGTCTTGATAAAAATGTCATTGGCTTAACCTCTGCACCATCATGAACATCTAAGATTTATGTAATACATGATTCTCTAGTTAGCTGTAAGAGAAATTATCTTTTAGAAGACTGAAAATTAAACAATAACCAAAAATAATCTAACAAAAAGAACTTTGATATGCAATATCTGAGCAGGTCAATATATGTTTGGGCAACTTTATAAAAATGTATGCTGTGTCTGATTTTTATAAAAGATCCTTTCAAGTGGTTAAGAATGTTACCTTTTAATTTCTTTGAAATTCTTATTATATGTGTGCTGGCTAGTTGTATGTCAACTTGACACAATGAATAATCAACTGAGAGGAGGAAACATCAGTTGAGAAAATGCCTCCATAAAATTGTTAGTCAAGCCTATAGGGCATTTTCTTCATTAGAAATTTGTTTGTGTCAACCCACCATATTGTGCCACTCTGGAGATGATGGTTCTAGGTTATGTGAGACAGCAGGTTGAGAAAACCATGAAGAGCTATGTAATAAGTAGCACTTCTCCATACAGTTTTTTTGTCAATTACTGACTTAAACTGTTGGCCAACAGGCAATTCTTTCATGTTCCTCCCAGGGATATAATAGGAGCTGATGGTATCACCTGCCACCATTGTCTGTCCATGCCAGTTGTGGCATTATCAGCTGCGATGCCTGGCAGGCACATGCCGAGGTATTCCCCTGAGAAATCATTCCATATAATAGGCCTGTCAAAAGGGAGGTTTATTTGGATGAAGGGAGGGGAGTGAGGACTTGGAAAAAAGGTAGAGGCAGACAGATGGAAAATGGGCCATGAGGACAGTGAAGGGGAACAGAAGAGGACAGAAAGAAGAGCAGAAAGAGAAGAATAAAGGCCTGCTAGGAACACACGGAACCAGAGAGCTAGAAAGAGAATGTATGAGAGAAAGGCACAGTCTTTTTTGTATGCTGCCATACTGGGCTCACATCTGGGCTCACATCTGGTATCAGCAGGCAATGGCAGCAGGTGATGATGTAAGGTGCTAGGTCCCTGGGAGGAGACCAGGGGAATCTCCTGGAATTTCCTGTAAGATGCTGCTTGAGTTCCTGTCTTGACTTCCTTCAATGATAAACAGTGATATAGAAACATAAGCCAAATAACTTTTTTACTACTCAAGTTTTTTTTGATTATGTTATTTTATCACAAAAATAGTAACTCTAAGATAATATGAAAACAAAATGATCCGTCTATTTTTTTTGTACTGGTAGCAGTTTATAATCCATGAAAATGGATCAGTCTCATGACTGAAGTAGCAGGATTCAAAACTCTGAATCTTTGCAGTTTGTTAAGCTATACTCTTTAAAAAAAAAAAAAAAAAACTTTGATCTCTTTGTGTAAATCAAAAACTTCCACATCTGAGTAAGAATAAAACAATTTCAGCCTCCATAGCAATCAGAGACGTTATTTCCATATCTACAAACATTAGGGAATTGGATTCAGTACTACTGGGACTTAAGTAAGGCTGCATTTTAAAATGAATCATCTAGTTTAAACTTTTACAGGTGGCTCATCCTACACCACTAAGTGAAATAGATCAATCTTGTCAGAGGTACCCAGATAACTACTTCAATAGTAATCCTGGGTTAGAGCAATCTGTGACACCCAATCAGAAAATATCTGCTTCCTAATACAGGTATTCTAAGCAACTAATATGAATTTAAGACAATGTGTTGGTTTAATGAAAAATCATTCAGTGTGTTTGCTTCTCTTTCTGTCCATACCAAAGCATGTGTATCATAATTAAAGGGATAAAACAGAAAAGTAGAAATATGTGTGAAAATGAACTAATGGCTTTCATATGAGCATATCAGATTCATGTGATTCCTTCCTCTTAACCCCAATTAAACTGCACTTGTAACGAAAAGATTTATGTGATGTTTAACTCTGTTAACTTTTAGGATAAGAAGCAAAGAATACATTTGACAGTGACTTGCTTTCACTGAATCATAGATTCAGACAACTGAAGACTTCTTTTATCTTTCTCATCAAGGTCATGTCCTGTCCTGAGAAAAGAACCCCGTACAGCAGTGCAGCTGAGCACATGTGTAGTTACAGTGTGGGTTCTCATACTGCATATCAGCTTTGTTAACACAACAGTTGTGAAAATGCAGTAGGGCACTCTGGACTGGAACTTGAGGTAAAGAATACCAAATAAACACAAGAAGAGCTCTCAGCAGATGGAAACCCATTTTGAATTTATATGGATATACCCAAGTAGTATTAAAGAAGCAAAAATGATAAACTTAAGAGACCCAGATGTTTTATTGCTAATCTAGTGAAAAGAAAACAACCCAGCTTACATGGTAATGGTAAAATGCAAGTAGCATGAGTTGCTATTGTAGAACTTTCAAATTATTTCTGCATCACATAGATATGTTCATAACAGAGCATAGAGAACATAGAAATTTATTGAATAAGCAAATTATTAGCTACTGAAACAATCTCATTTTGGAAGGTCTTGTAAATCAAGAGGGGTCAAAAGGTTACACTTAAGCCAAATGGTGCCTTCATGCCAACATCAAATATTTACAATGGTACTGGACTATACTCTTTTCTCTTATCAACAAAGAAAGCCCATCTGTCAAAGCATATGTCAGCTTGGCTAGCCTTTAAAAATTAAAACAAGATAGGACACAAAACAAGTCAGATCACACCAAGTATGTCTTTCTAGACTTTAGTGATCAAGTTGCGACGTACTGCATCAAACATTGCATTTTATCGTTTAAGCAGTAAAGTCCACATAGTAACACAGCTTCTGACAATGATTATAACCTCAAAGCTGGGAATAGAATTTCAGTCCTGGTAAATGATGAAGCTGATCAAATCATTGGCTATCCAACTCTGTTGCCCACTTACCACATTTTTCTTTTTTTTTCCAACAGTGAAGAAAAACAAATACTAACCAAAATGTATCAGGGGATATCTAGAAAAGCCTCGGCACAGGCCAGCTATCTAATCAGCGGGGAGGCTTTGCTTAGTTCTGGCCTCCATGTTCCTCACTAGAAGCAGCCAGAAGCCATGCACACCACAGCTAGTAGTGGCAAGAGGCCAGGCATGCCACAACTAGACCCACCAGACACCAGCATGGGGGATGGCTCTGCAAATCCCCCATGCTGCATCCACAAAGCTCGGCTGAACCCCAGACAATATCATCCATAATCTAAATACCCAGTAGAATGAAGACTCTTAATGTTTAAAGATTATCCGATAGATTTATATATTTGGAAATGCTCAATTAACAAGATGCCCACACAATTAGAATTGTTACCCAATATCTAACCTTTTGATAAGTTGCTATCCAGGACTGCTCTCCTACTACCCATCCTCCTCCATGGTCGATAACTTTTTCCTCCATCCCTTCCCTTCCTCTTGTTCTCCCTTCCTCTTCCTCTCTTCTTTTCCCAGCTCCACCTCCTCTTCTACTGCCTAATCACAAAGCTCCACTGCTAATACAATGTAGTAAAATAAATATCCTGCTACACCACAAGGTTTGACCCCTGTATACATCAGTTTGTCTTAGAAGAGAGATTGTGTTCTCTTGCTGAATTCCTCTCTATTCTACTTTATTATTTTTAATTCAAACAATTCTTATTCAATAAATAAGAGCTAAATTATATATTTTGGTTCACAAATATATCCTAAAAATGATTTTCTGGATGAAATAGATGTTCTTTCTTTACAAATATCTCATACACTAATACACTGTTCAAAAATCAAATGTTTATGTCAATCCCCAATGCTAGTCTAGATCTTTTTAGAAGTATCTCAGCACTTAACATTTCTCAGGCCATTGTTAAATACTTGATAAACTATATTGAAGATTCAGAGAGTCTTTCTTTAAACAAATAATACCATGTCAATCTATTATAACAGTTAGAAAACAGAGTTATGTAGGAGATGATTCTGATGCTAAGGTCTTGTTTCCCAAATGGTTCTCCATCTGTCAGTAAAGAAACCCATAAACCAATTGCTGAGTGGAAGGTACAAGCAGGACTTCCAGGTCCCTGGAGGAAAAGGGAGACAGAAGAAAAGAGAGACAGAGTTTGCCATGCTTTGGAGAGAGGAGAACCAGGCATCCATGTGAGGTCTCAGGAGGAGCAGTGGGCTGTGGCCCCTCCCATAGGCAGGTGGTCAAAAATGTTTAGTATGGATTAGATTCAACTGGCCAACTGAAGTTTAGGGCAGGTGGGGGAAGTGGAGATAAAAATATTATTAAGGGAAAACTTTTCTAGGCAAGAGAAAGTATTGCTCAGCAATAATGTCAAAAGGCAAGTTGAAAAGTAACAACTGTGGGTGTGTGTTTCATTGGTGAATTCAAGGGAAATTGGGAGGGGACTGGTAGCATGGCTGCTTCCCAGATATAAAGAGGGGGTAAGGCAAAGCTACACACAACAGAGTTACTTTGAATTAGTAGACACGAATAAGGTAACCTTTATTGCTGACAAGAGGGTAATATTTAGAAATTCATATTCAGTATCAACTTTGGATGCCTTAAATTGAAATTGGTTAAGTACAAGTCTTTAGGTGTACTTAACACTGTGCAAGGGTTTCCCCATCGATAATATTAATCCTTAGCTGCTTAGTTGACTATATTTCTTAAAATATAACCACAAACATTTCCTAATATGACTTATAAGACCTTTAAATGATAACTTTCTCTATTAAGGTTATACTGCTAGGAGTGATCGCTGATGTTCCATAGGTAATGGGGTACTAGAAATTGGGATCATTTGAATACTGTCAACACAGGTAAATACTTAAGATGGATCCTAGTCATTTTGACATGCTTAATTAAGGCAAGTCTAATTATGGCCTACATGGTGGTTTGAATTAAAATGACTCCAGTAGGTATGTATAGAGTATCCCTTTTAGGAGGTATGACCTTGTTAAAGTAGGTATGGCTTTGTTGGATGAAGTGTGTCACTGGGAATGGGCTTTGGGGTTCCAAATCTCAAGCCAGGCCCACTGTCACTTTCTTCTTGCTGCTTACAGATTCAGATGTAGAACTCTCAGCTATGTCTCCATCCCTAAGTCTGCCTGCATGTTAACATGCTTCCCACCGACTAAACCTCTGAACTGTAAGACAGCCCAGTTAAATGCTTTCTTTTAGAAGGATGGTCATAATTATGATGTCATTTCAGATCAATAGAAACACTAATGAAGACAGCCTATCATGTAGTTTATTGAAAAATTTACTTTCATAGGTACATCAATTTCTGCTTTTAAGCAATATAAACACCTACCTCTTAGTACCTTATAGTGACCAGATATATTCAATTTTTAAATTATTGTAATTGAATATGTCAAATTAATTTGGTGAGGATTATGAAGGGGAGAGCTCAGTCAGTACAGAATTCATCTTGTAAGCATAGGACCTTGAGTTCAATCCAAAGAACTCATATGAAAGGTCATGGTGCTACAGACGTTCAAACTCAGTTGTAGAAAAACAGACATGAACTAACTGGCTAGTCATCATACCTACTTGTTTAGTTCTAAGCCAGTGAGAAAAATTTCTTCCATGAGACAGAGCACCAGAGAAATGATTCCCAAATTTGTCCTCTTGTTTGTGTTCATGCATGTGCATAGATTTGCCCCTTGAAAACACACACACACACACACACACACACACACACACACACACTCATCTCTAAATTTCTAAATATTTACCCCCCCCCCTTTGAATTTCTTTAAATTTAAAGAAATGTGATAGGGATCATGAATTAAATATGTATGCATAAGTCAACATTTTAAAAGAAGCTGCAAGTATTTCACTGACCAAGGGATGATTAATTTGGATGAAACTTATTTTATTGAAAGAAAATAATTTATAATAATGATGCATTTGTGCTAGGAATCTAATTAGCTTGCAAATGTTTTCATTTTAAAATATGTGAAAAAGTTTTCAAACATGTTCTTCCAGTGACTAGATTAGTAAGGTGGAACATATACATGTAGTTATAGTTTCTTGCAAACAGAGGCAAGAAGGCCACATTCCTTGTCACAAAGCTGAAAGTCTGCCTGGACATCATCCTAAGACCTAGTCCCAGAAAAGGAAGCAAAGTAGGAAGAAAGGGGAAGAACAAGGGACAGGAAGGAAAGTTGGTTTAATTGAAAATATGCATTGCCTTCTCTTTCTCTTATGACATAAACAAAAATCAACTTTTAACCATTAATATAAAAAATTTAAAATGAAAGTGCATATTATAGCATCCTAGAATTTGTTTGCTGAAATAATACTAGTTACTTTTTGAAATAGAATTTTTTTTAAATAAAATGCTCTAAGATCGAATGAATGAAAAAAAATATGAAGCACTCACATTTCAGTACAATATGAAGCAGAGGTATCTACCTATAACTAGCTTGTTTGTAGGTTTATTTTATCTGGGTTAATCACAATGACAAGTTCCTGTCTAGTTTTGAAAGATAAAAAGTTAGTGAATTTATAGTGAATATTCTGTTCACTCAAAAATGAAGGAAGATCCAGAATTTTAACATGCTCTTATTAAACTATGAGCTGTGTGTCTGCTTTATGGGATGCTCCTACACAAGCTGGCTGTTCATCAATTTGGTGTCCATACATTTCTTTGAAAGCTATATTATAATTAGAGTTTAGGTTAATACTATTCAGTAACCATAAAACAGACATAAAATAATTATAACTCATTTAGTGAAATTAGAAAAAGAGCAATTATTAGACTCCCATTGTGAAGCTTTGCTGTGAGGGATAGATAATCTATCTGCAAGATGTACTTTAAGAACACCATTTTCAAAGAAATAAACGAGATAGATTACCACTTTGTTTTTGTGCACTTGAGGCAGAAGGGGTGGGGCAGAAAACTTGTGTTATATTTATGAGTTGCCTGAACTTTTGTGCTGTTTTAGACAAAGAAAAAAGAATAGCATAGCCTTCTAAAGCATCGCTTCTCATTCTAATATTTGTGAAGCTATGGTACTATGTCTGAGTCTGGTATATATATATATATATATATATATATATATTATCCTATGAATTAAAAAAATTAACCAGTTTGAAAGGAATTCTAATTGTCAGAAGTCCTGAAGACCAGTCTTTCATTTCCATTTGCTCTAGAGGTGCTTATTATCTTAACCATCAAGAGACCTGAACTGGGGTTAAGTACTGCTATCATTATGAGAGGGTACTCCTCCTGGCATAGGTGTGTTCACCCCACTAAAGGCAAATGAGAAGAGATAATGTAGAACTCAGAAATGCAATTTACTGAAAAGGCTTTTCCTGTATTCCCTTATATAATACTTGGTTTTTCAACAAATTTTTTGTGATAAAAAGCCTCTAATGTTGACAGAAGAAACAAAACTAAAATAATAAATAAATAAATAAATAAATAAAAATAAAATGTCTTCTCTGTTTGTATCTATGTATCCACTGATCAATATCTCTGTGTAACTCCCATTAACCTCTCAGTTTTATAAAAGTTATGATTGATCTAGTATATTTATATATTTTATTTCCTGTAGCTGCTGTTGAGAAGCAAGTTTATGGTAAAGATGTCATATTTTTAGGTTGAGAAGTGTAACAATAAAACAGAAAGACCCGGAGACGCAGCATCACCAAATTCATGTGGCCAAAAGAAGGAAATAAAATCTCTTCATGTCTGCATAAAGTGTTGAACGGACTGGAGAGATGTTTCACTGCCTAAGAGTTCTTATGTCCCTCCCAGAAGACCTGAGTTCAGTTCACAGCATCCACACGGGGAAGCTCATAACAACCTGTAACTCCACCTCCAGAAGATCTGATGCTGTCCTCTGCCTATGTGGACACCTACACACATCTGTCACACTCATTCAGAAATACTCTTGTAAAAATAACTTTACAAAGGTGAGCAGTATGATGTCCTATTACCCTTCCTTACTATAAATTATCTGCTGATATTTCCCTTATGCTACACAGTTGTAAAATCTATGATACGATTTCATTGTAACAGGAAAAATGACAGGCATTACAGCTGGGAAAATGTTGTAACCAAAAGCAAAAGTAAAAATATAATGAGAAACTATGTAAATGCTTACCACTGATTTTACTTTTAGAACAATATGTAATTTCTATTTTGATATCTTGTACAAGGAAAGCAACAATACAATCAGAGAATATCTCTGCCAATTCTAAGAGAACAAAACAAATTCAAGAACACAAACAAACAAACAATGTGAGGGTGCAGGTTTCTTTCAGAGAGCACATTTGTGCCACTTGGTCTATTTGCATGTGTATCTTTTTTTCCATCCTCACACTTTCTGACACTGAGGAGTCCTGTATTAGCACAGGATCACAACGATCACTAGACAGATGCTGCTGAAGTCAGGATGCTTTGTTAAGATATTCCCAAAAGACACTGATGAATTCTGTAACAATGGTTACCGGTGACATTTAAGAGAATGTAAAGCAAGCCATTGGTTACTTTCAACATTTACTACTGTTGCTTGGAGGGTATGAGCTGCTTTTGTTTTTCCACCTCCACATAGCAGTGCCTTAACACCGGGCCATGTTAATTCATCCTGGGAATGAATTTCAGGCATCATAATTTATTCTGAACCCAAAGAAATTAAGACTTTTAAGATGAGCTCAGTCTTGCCAGACAAGTAAGGGGAATTAATTGCATGAAAATGCAAAATTAAAAGCAAATGATGAATTTGGCTAATTTCTTCGCTTTACCATGTTCCAATATTTCCCCCTGACCACTCTCCAGGAGTGGTGCTAACTAACAGCTCTGAATCATAGGTTTCAGAAAACTGGAGAGCGTTTATTTTAATTCTTATAGAAAAAAAAAACCGACTGATGAACAGTCGTCCCAAAGATTTAGAGGACTCATTCAAGTTTTTAATAATCCCATGTGGCTTTAAAATATTTTAATAGTTTCTCTCAACATGTTTCCAAGTTTGCAGCTGTGAAATTAGTAGACAAGTGGCACAGGGTGTTCTTATTTGTTTATTTATTTATTTAATATTTATTTATTTGTAACAGAAGTATTTTTAGAGACCAGGTAAGAATTTAATAAGAAACAGAATTACACTAATAGGAACTGTTTATTATTTGTTTAATCAATCAAATCTATCAATTATTTATTTAAAACAATGAGTTTGTTTGATTTAAAAATTGAAACCACTGTATGTCTTTAAAATGTCAAGGCAATTACTCCAAAATTATCAAATTATATATTGTGTTTTATAAGTATAAAAGGCACATCATAAAATAACAAACTAACTCATTGTGACAAGTTCCTCCATATTTTCTGTCTTTCCTGCCTCCCTTCTCCAAAATATAATTGTAGATATATCCAAAAACTGAAGGTTTTTAGATAAGTAACTATTTTCCGTTTTTATATTTATTTTCTTTATTTTTCAAATAAGTTGATGCCCTTCCCACAGAACAGAAAATATTTAAAAATTATATCATACATTTTATGTGATATATACTTGTAAAATTTATAATGTACATAATTTATTTGTATATAACTAGATACCAGACACTTAGATGATATTATCAGGCATTCATAAAATTTATATAGAAATTAACTTTTACATGCACAATAAAATCTAATGTGAAAAATTAAAAACCTACATCTTAATATGTTCTTAGAATATTTTAAATATTGGCATCTGTCTTCTGACATGACTGAAACTTTATTATAAAATGACACACTTTTCATTGTGTGAGATATGTGGTCTCTATGTATAACAAAATATCCTAACACGATCTTACATGTTGTACATGCAAATAAGGACCATGCCTTTCAAAAAATTCATGTTTTCAAAATTTTGATTAATTTTATTTCTAAAATAACTCAATAAAATATTTTGAGATGAAAGAAGTAAACTTCTGAATCCCACACATATGTTGTACAAAGCTAAGTAATGAACTTGTATTATTATTAAAAACCACATAATGTACCCATTTCCTTGATATAGAAAAAACTTCACTCTTTGAAAACAATCTTGTCTTCTATATTTACTGAATCAGGACATAGTATGACTTTTAAGCTGAAGCAAGTCAAGAAATAACCCACTTGTTAGATGCAAACACATATCTAAATGTCATCCCTTTATAATCACTTGCTGGTTTAAAAGGTCAAATTTTTCTATTTTAGAATAAATTTCACCTATAACATGGATAGTGACATGAAAATTTAAAATTAGCTAAGCTAATTAACATTTAAAACTACAAATAAAATAAATGTTCATAAACATCTAGAAAAATTTTATGCATGGGACCATATAAATAACATTTGAAAAATATAGTTAGGTTTGCAAATTTTTAATATATTAGTTTATTCTTTTATTAAGATACAGTATAATATTAGTTGTTTACAACTATATCAATTGCAAAGAAAATTAAATAAAAATAATGTGTTAAAGGGAATAGAAGGAAAGAAAAGAAACAAGAAAATTGAAATGGTGAGACAAAAATCCAGAAATTGGGTAAGTACTTCTATTATACATCTCTATCTAAATAATGTAGACATATATGTAAATATACAATATATATTTATCAAAAATATGTTATTTATGTCTGAAGCAAAACCAAGTCATGTTAAAAATTTGTGTAGTCTCAATTTTCCTCGTATCTCAAAAACAATGTATTCATTGTCTTCAAGCACTGTTTGTGGTACTGGGATTACTCATGTGAGCTACCATGCTTGCCTCCATCTTTGTGTTGAAGTAAATGTTTCACTTGACACATTGCCAAAACCAATCTTGTCATTAATTCAGAACATTTAAATCATCTCCTTTGTATGAATGGTGTAGAAGATAAATGTCTTGAATTCATCAGTTCCACCTGGTAAATAATATGCACTGGCAGACAGAAGCTGACAAACATACACAGGCACACGCATGAGTGTGAACACACACACATACACACACACACACACACACACACACACACACACACACACACACGTTTAAATCTCCTCAAAATAAAGACATCAATTCACCATTTGTTTTATAAGCAGGAATGTATGTATTTGAAGCAGTGAATAACTTTTCTGCATCATGACTATTTCCTTGGGTCATTATTTAGCATACTGAATTCCTGTCCTAACATTCTTCACATTTCATTTGACATGCTTGGTCCAATCTATATTTTCTCTTACCTTTGCCAATTAACATCAATAGTACTTCTTTTATTAGCTTCTCCGTACTTGCTGATGTTTCATGCATAGTGATGCTTACATTTAATTGAGTTGTAAGTTTCAGTTTAATTATGAGGATCCATGTACCTTCAGTGCTTTTTTTCCTCCTGTGATTCCTGCAATATTTTTCTCCATAACATCTTCAAAATTCTTAATCATTTAACCCTTTAATAGACAGTATGTTTTAGGAAAAAGACTTAGTAGAATATTGTGAATATTATATTGTGTTTTGATAATATTTTATTATTTCCCTCAGTTTCATACAGTGTATTCTTTTTATATTTATTCCCCCCTTTCCAAACTCCACCAGATCCAAACTGCCAGCCTCCCTGCCACAAAACTACCTGATCTCTTGTTGTTTGTTTTATTTTAAGTCCACTGAGTCCAATTGATGTGGTTGCCCAAATACTCTTGGGGGGAGGGTCAACCCAAGAGCATCGTTGACCTACTAGGGAATATACCTTTATACAAACTGATTCTCCCACAGTAGCTTTCAATTGTCAGTATCTCCTCAGTCAGATATGGAATACCTGTTCAGCCTGCCCTTGCCCTGTGGTGAGTTTTGTCTAGATTGAGCTTGTACAAGTCTTGTGCATGCTGTCAAGAGTGCGAGGAATTCATAGATGCAACTACCCAGCTATGTCTAAAAAACACTATTTCTACAAAATTTTAAAAGTATATCTTGTAAAATAACTGAAACACTGGCAATGTGATGAAATAGATTTTACTGAGAAGAAAATCCTTTAGTTTGAAAACCACAGTTTGTGTATGCATAAAAAGAAAGTATCTAAAGAATGCTAAGAAGTTTTCATAATTTCTATTTCAATGTGAAAGGGCTAATATGACATCTGAGATAATTGCAGTTTGCAACTGTGACATGTATCCACATACAAATTTGTGGCATACTCATGTGAATTTCCACCAGGGTTACTGCATTATCTAGCCAATTTTATCATTTGAACCCTGCACAACCACCATCACATTCGCTATGCATTCCACTCTTTGGATAACTTAATAATCGTCAGAACTTCAGAAGGAACGATGCTTTCTGTCTTCTTTCATTCTAGGACATGATTCAATTTTTATTCATGTATATTCAATCTATACTTGGACACTTTTATCCAAATGGTGGAGTAATATAGAGTAGGTGATTCCATAATAAAATATCTAGAGATTCTTATATGAGCTCTAATTCACTATAAATTTATATTTTTAGATAAAACTCCAGAAATATATAAATAATGGTGATTCTTACGTATCGAGTGGGAAAAATCTGGTGACACTGATTCAAAGCCAGTTACAAGAAAGGCTTGTAGAATAATTTTTACTTTAGGTCTTGAATTATGTCCTAGAACCTACTCCTTCATATCTTGTTTTCGCTTTTGGTAGCTCTTCCATTTCTTCTCTGATATTAGAGCCTGTTTCTTTGAAACTCCAAAGTATATTGAAGACCAGCTGAGATATCTAGCATCATAGACAACTACTAGATTCCTGGACTTTTATTTATAGTCAGTCATTGTTGAATTAGCTAGACTACAGCCTGTAAGTTATTCTAATAAATATCTTTCTATATACAAAATACAAGTCCTATTACTTTGGGTCACCCTAACTAAAACATATGGGTTGTCTTTCTGGTCTTGACTGGCCCCACTCTATAGCTGCCACTGGTCTTGGGCATCTGGCAATGATACTGGCATCTCCAAAATACTGAGGTCTCTTGCTACAACTGGGCTGCACTTTCAGTAATAACTTTTCCTGGGCTGTCTTCATGGTTCCAAGCCTCAAATTCTTTGCATGACTCCTTCAATCCTGGGCCTTCACCTTCTACTGAGGCTCCACCTTTACCAGTCACATTTACTGAACTCCATGATTCCTTCTTGCTTTCAAAACCAGTACCACTTGGTTGATTCTTATACTATGAAAGCTCTGCTTTCAGCATGAGGTACAAACTTGGAAACCTCAGGCACAGGGCTTCTGTGAAATGACTCTTATAAAACACCTTGCAGAAACTTTCAACTTAATGATTCTGGTCCTTTTTTAATCACTATTAATTTCCTTGTATCCACATGACCAGTATTCATTTACTTCCATTAGTTCTTGCTTCTTGCTAATCATAGCTGATTCTTTAGACCCAATTATCCAGAACTAGAGACTTTAAGATGTCTCTAGTCAAAACTGAAAAGAGCCCTGAGTATTAACAGAACTCTCAAACTTTCTCTATGCATTCAAATCCCAGGCATCTATCTGCAGTGAGCTCAACATTATTTTCCAAGCTCCCACAGAGAAGCTCATAAAATTGGAGCAGTTGACTATATAGGCCAAAGTTCCAAAGTCTTTTCACAATTCTCCCCCAAACTACATGGTCAGTTCAGTCACATCAATACCCAAATAATCCTGGTACCAATTTCTGTTTTAGTAAGGGTAATTATTACTATGATGAAACACTGTTACTAAAAGTAAGTTAGGGAGAAAATCATTTATTTGGCTTATAATTCCTCTTAGAAGACAGATAAGCTAGACTCCTATCTGCAAGTATAATGGTATCATTAAGATATCAGAAGTTGGAGCTTGCCCAAGGGATGGGTCAGTTATTATTTAGCTTGTCCCTCAGTTTTCTATTCTATCCCCTTCCCCACTACTGTCTTCCCTTTATTTATTTTATACTGGATAAATTTTGGGTCAAAAATTGTGATTTGGTTAGTGTCCCTATTGCTCTATTGGCATTTCTTCCTGGCTATAGGAAGTGGTCTCTTCAGGTTCCACATTCCCACTGCTATGAGTCTCAGTTAAAGCCACCCCTATTGATTCTTGGGTGCCTCCTCTAACCTAGGTCTCTGGCACATCCTCTAGCTGCCCACCCTTTCAGTTGGAGATTTCTAGTCATTCTCATGTCATCTGGCCACCTTTCCTGTTCCTCCTCACATCTAATCTATAACTCCCATCTCCTTCTTCATCTCTTCCTCTTATTTTATTCACCATTCTAAGTGAGATTTAAGCATTCTTGCTTGGTCCTTCTCTATTATTTAGCTTCTTTGGGTCTGTGGAGTGTGTAATAGAAATTCTATATTTTAGGGCCAATATACTCTTTAAATGTGTACATACAATGCATGTCCTTTTGGGTCTAAGTTACCTCACTCAGGATGATATTCTCATGATCCATCCACTTGCCTGCAAAATTCATGATGTCTCTTGAATGTCTGAGAAGCACATAAAATGTTCAAAGTCCTTAGTTACCAAGGAAATGCAAATCAAAACAACCCTGAGGTTCCATCTTATACTGGTCAGAATGGTTAAGATGAAAACTCAAATGATAGCACATGCTGGTGAGGATGCAGAACAAGAGGAACATCCCTCCCCCCCATTGCTGGAGCGATTGCAAGCATGTACAACCAGTTTGAAAATCAATTTGGTGTATTCTCAGAAAACTTGAAATAATTCTTCCTCAAAACCCAGCTATATCACTCCTAGGCATCTACCCAAAACATGCTCCACCATCCCACAAAGACACTTTCTCAGCTATGTTCATAGCAGCTTTATTTGTAATAGCCAGAAACTGGAAACAACCTAGATCTTCCTCAGCTGAAGTATGAATAATGAAAATGTGTTACATCTTCAAAATAAAATACTCTTCGGCCATTAAAAACAAAAACATCATGGAAACATTTTCTTAATTGAGGGTCTCTCTTCTCAGATGACTTAAGCTTCTTCTAACTTGCAGTGTAAATACTCGGCACAATGATAATCTCCAAATGTTAAAAAAAAAAGTCTTCTTTAGTGAGGAGTATAAACTACACTTGTGTGTATGTATAATTATAAGTATTTAGAATACTCAGCATTGTTATATTAGAAAGATACAAAGTCAAACCATTGAATAAGATGAATAAGTATAATAATTTAATAAGATGAATATGATTAGAATGGGATTGATAGTATGAATTATTAGTAAAGATTTAGAAGACATAACATCCAAAATATAAAGCCACACTGGGAAATAGGTCATCAGAATTTATATCTATATCTTTATCTATATCTATACCCAGATTATCTATCTCTCTTTATTTATATATAGAGAGATAGCCACCAACAAATACGTCAGCAAAAATAAGGTAACACTTCATCCAGAAAGGGCAATATATAGAATTTAAGGACATGATATTTTGTTCATCTTGTCTAGAAGTTAACTCATAATAGGTAGGCTGATATATTGATACAATATTCCAACATGTTTTAGACAATAATTTATATTGCATGTTTTAAAAAATATTTATTAAAATATATAAAACATATAAAATATAAAAATATATAAAGAACTCAAAACACTAGAGATTACTAAACCAAATAATCCAATTAAAAAGGAAGTACTCATCTAAACAGAGAATTCTCAACAAAGGCATCTCAAAGGATAGAGAAGCACTTACAGAAATGTTCAACATCCTTGGCCATCAGGGAAATGCAAATCAAAAATCAAAACGACCCTGAGATTCCATCTTATACCCATTAGAATGGCTAAGATCAAAGACCCAAGTAGCAGCTCATGCTGCCAAAGATGTGGAGTAAGGGGACTATTACTCCATTGATAGTGGGAGTTCAACCTTGTATAGCTATTTAAAAATCAATATGGTGAGTTCTCAGAAAATTGGGACTCCATCTATGTCAAGACCCAGCTGTACCACTCCTTGACATATATGCTCCCAACATACCACAAGGACATTTTCTCAACTCTGTTTACAGCATCTTCATTCATAATAGACAGAAACTGAGAACAGTACAGGTGTCTCCAGCCTATGAGTGAATAAAGTAAATGTGGTACGTTTATACTACAGACTATTACTCACCTTAAAATTTAACATCATAAAATTTGCTGGTAAATTGATGGAACTAGAAAAGATCATATTAGTGAGAACCAACATCCAGAAAGACAACAATGGTATATGCTCACATATAAGTCAATACTGGCTGTAAGGTAAAAGATAAACATGATGGCCTTGTCAGGCATCAATGAGAGGAGAGGCCCTTGGTCTTATGAACACTCGATGCCTCAGTGTAGGAGAATGCCAAAGTTAGAAAGCAGGAATGAGTGGGTGGGTGGAGGAACACCCTCATTGAAGCAGGGGATGGGGGATGGGATTGGAGTTTTGTGGGGGGAGGCAACCAGGAATGGGGATAACAATTGAAATGTAAATAAAGAAAATATCCAAAAAAAAAAA
>JANHMN010000002.1:119059123-119086927 GCA_030674055.1 Rhabdomys pumilio
TCTATCTCTATCTCTATCTCTATCTCTATCTCTATCTCTATCTCTATATCTATATTATCTATATCTATGTATATATTTTATTCAATAACAACCAATCAACATGAAAACTGACTTTGATTGGTTGTGGTATGTACACACTTTTGGTATATCTTAAACAGCAATTCTGTGTTCTGTTTTTTGATACTTTGTATAGATTCATCATACATAATTCCTTTACTGACAGATGATAGGCTCTCTCATCCAGAACACATAAAATTTCTTTTCATCCTTGCAAACTTACCAATATTTTTTCTTTGTTGGCTTTTTGTTTGCTATGTTAATGATATCAACTCTTAATGAAATGAGATGTAGCCTAGAATGTTCTTCTTTATGATGGTTCAGTCATTGTTAGACTTACATTTGTGTGTACTGATTTGTTATTTATATATTCATTTACTTTTTTTAGCTTCTGTAAGTGCTTTGCTTTGCAATGGTCTAGTTGAGGCAATATCACTTCTCAGTTTACATTTGTTTGGCTACTGGAGTCCTATTCAACCTGTGTTTACATTTTGACCTATTTCTTTTATGCTTACTACTCTGAGTTTCAAAGGCTCCGAGTGTACCTTAAAATGAAATCTCTTTTGTAGAATTTTTGTACTAAATGCCAAACATGAATATCATATCTTTATTTCTTGTGTTAATACTTGGTTTTCTGACACCATTAATATCGAGGCTACCTTCTCTTAAATATAAATTCTTAGGTTTGGTTATAGCTTCTCAAGTATATCTCACTGAATATGAAAGAACTTGTTCCATTTGGAAGTTAATACGATGCTGAGAATACTGAATCAGGCAAGAAATAATTCTCTGTTCTTCACAAATAAACGAACAGCTACAGAAAACCTCACATGCCATGTATGCTATGATATAAGATGCTTGCAACTAGTTGTGTTTAAAAGTATTTTCATTGTTATAGGAAACAGTTGTAAATGTCTAGGTCATGAAAACAGTGTTTGCAGTGTATGCTCAGTATGGAGAATCAATATGCATTCAAAAACATGTAGTACAAGAAGTTAAAAAGGTAAACAAATGACACAAAAACATAAAAATATCAAGTGTTTTAAAAAATTCAACAAATCTTTGTTATTTATAGGTTACATAGTAGGGAAGTAGCAGAAGTATGAACATAAGAAAGGTGTGATCTTTTTAACACTTTATTCTGTAAGTAACAGGAATTGAAGTCTTTCACAAAGGAAAACAAAACAGCATGATTTTTGTACACTGAGAAGAAAGTTTATTAGAGAGTGCTTATTAAGAAAACTAAAGCATGCTCGTAAATAATCCCACACAAGAGTAACAGAAATTAATGTCCTGCTCTTCTGTGTCCCAGGGACTCTTGCTACTTTTGCAGACACAGTATGAGATCAGAGCCTCTACCACCATCAGGTGGTTTTCTGAGATATGATAAGTAATAGTTATCTTTTTTTTTTTTGAGATTAGGATATAATTACATTTCCTTCTGTGTTTTCCTCCTTTCAAAACCTCTGCTGTACCACTCCTTCAAACTCATGTTATCTTTTTTTTTTTAATTACAGTTGGTGCTATTGTTTTTGTTATTAGTGGTGGTGGTGGTCGTATGTATATGTGCATGTCATGTGCAAGCACACGTGAGCACATGTTCATGGGTGTTTGTGTATGCAACTACATACATAAATACCATCTCAGTCTTTCTATTATAACTTCTAAGCACATGTTTTCAGGGCTGACCACTCAGACAACATAAGGCAAAAGGTAGGAAGAACACACTTGAGAACTTTTATGAAAGTGGCAAATGTCATACCCATGTCCGTTCCAATGGTACAACTTTGTCCTATATTGGAACTCATTGAATTGGAGATTGAGTTCCATGGCCAAGTTGTTCCTAGTACAATGATGACCATAAAGAACAAAGGAGCTCCGAGTATCCTGGATAACTAGCAGGGTACAAACATTCACATTTCCTCTCTTTCCAACAAACTCCCTTTGATAATATAAACCTGAAAGGAAATTTGAGATCCTCCCATCCACTTAGTCTGTTAATGAACTTATAAGGACTGCTTTTCTCTTCCAGCAAAGACTGTTGTTCTACCTCCTCACACCCTATCTGTAAAGAAGCTAAAACCATTAATAAAATGTAGTTAAAACTACCGAGAAATAGTTTTGTTTCTATCAGAGTTGATTGCCTGTACTTTTCATGGCTTGATGTTTTTGAGACATTGTTTCCCTATGTACCCCTGCATCAATGGGACTGCTTGTTTAGATAGTGCTGCCTCCCCAGTGCTGATATTAAAAGCATGTGCCACCACACGTGGCCTTACAATTCTTTTATTGCATTGATCCAAATAATGTGCTGTACTACTGCCTCCACACTGTCCCCATTTTTATGTAAGTTAATACATTCTAACTCTTTCTTTGGGGACAGGGACTTATAGGTCCTTTCTATAAAATGTATGGTCATGTGATTAGAAGTATGGGCATCAGGCTAATGAACACTTGTTACTACATCATAACAATGTAGAACTTGACTATTATTCTGCAAATATATACTGGATGTCCTGAAATTTGATTAAGTCCTAGGAAGAAAATTTCCTCATATCCTAGGATATAGGCTCTGCTGAATAGATTTAACACTGAGACAACCGAAAGATGCTGTATTTTAAACGGAAATGCTATGAAACACCTGACAAAACCAGAAAGAGAACTTTTCAAGGAAAATTAATTCTTCTCATTTACTTCCAAATTAACAATATTTTCAATGTTTCTGTATGTATTACAGTTCTGTCATGCTGAAAATGAGCAAAATTCTGATCTTACTCTACTCTTGCTGCTTACAGATATTTAGTCACATTCCTATATTGGCTTAATGAAAATTCATTTTTATTATCTGAAATTGAAACATATAACTTGTATTTACATTGTCCCATGTTATTTTTCTTTTACTTGTGATTTTTCCCTTCTCTTCTAACATATTCATATCATACAAACAGGGTTTTTTTTGAACACATGATACTTTTACCTCACTATGTGGCTTTTTTGTGAAATTTCATTCTCATAATTTTTTGATGAAAAGACTTCTGAATAGTATGCTGGTTATGCCTCAGTTCTTGTAGTCCTTCCATGAACTTCCTAAGAAACAATTCCTATGGCCATCTTTTGAAAATTTCTTATCACTGAGTCATTTTGCATTCCTTAGATCAAATTTATAAAGCAGTGAGAACTACGTTATGCCTTTAGATAATATGGATTACCAGTCTAGTGCCTTCTACGAATAGCTGCTGCATTTCAGAGACTATAAATGTCACTTTAGTCTATTGGAAAAAATTTGAATACATCACAAAATGTTTAAAGTCATTACTCATACCAGAACAATATAAGCAACATCTATGAATGAGTAGTTATTGAATAAATCATCCACAGACATTATTGAAATGAGGTCTCTCACACAAGTTTAATATCTTATTGGAACTTCTTTGCATTTAATTAATCTAATTTTGAATGATCCTGAGTTTTCATTCAGTTAAATTCTTTATGCCTTCTGTTTAGCCACACTTTACTGATCTGTAGTTCATTTGTTGAATGTGCCAAAGAATAGTGCCGTTCATTCTTAAAAGCTATACTTCTTTCATGTTATATGCATAAGTCTGTAATATAAGATATTTTGTGTATGTATATGAATTTTTATGAAGAATGCTGGGTTACTGTAAATGAGAACTCTGAGAAAACCATGCTTCTGTTATAGAAAACAGTTTCATATTTCTTCCACTTTTCTTAGAGTTTTTAAGTTTTAGTTTTTAGTTTTTAGTTTTCTTAGTACCTCAACAATTTTTTCTATATCCAGAATTTATATTTATGACTTTGTGGTAATACAATATTGCACTGTGTCAGCTGATAATTATCGATAGAGTTTGCTGTTTGAAAATTATCTTTCATACATTTTATTATTCATATTATCTTATTACATAGACGTTAAAACCAATAGCTAAAAGAAAGTTAGTTTAACAAAGGTTAAATTACAAATAGAAAATTGAATTATCTCGAAATGACCATGGTCCTCTTTTTCTATTTAATGTATTGAGATTTTGTTCTGAGTTATGCAAAAATTCTTGAAGAGTTCACAAAGTTTAAAGCTGAGGATATAAGATTACATATAGTTGCCCAATATATTGTTTATTCTTTAAAATAAATCTTCTATTCATAATTTACAAATTAAATTCTAGTGAAATAATCTCCTTTTATATAGAGTTCTTTATCATTGATGCCCAATGATGAATAGTATTCTTTTCTAAACCAGTTTTTCTCTACAGCTTCTAATAAAGCTGCATGCTTTAGCTATATGCTTTACAATATTTGAGATGCATAAAACAGGTTACAAGTTTAATTAATGATTACTTGTCATGAATTTTACATAAAAATTAAACTTTAACTCATTTCTTATTTTTAATCAGAACAAGTATATTAATTTGGGTGGAGCAGCTCCCTCCTTTTCTTGTGTGCATGGTTTTTCTTCAAATCACTAATTCAAAAGAATAAGAGCTTTGGGTAGGCATGATTTATACCCATTGGGTAATAGTGAGTTAAGTTTTATTTACTCTTTGCAATGATAGATTTCCTTGAAACACAGCAGCACCCACACCCACGTTCCCCCAATTCCATGCAATCAAACAAAAAAAAATCTCCTGAAAACCTCATCCAATAATAAACTTTCTTAATACTTTCCTGCTAAAGATTAATAAACTTCTCTTGAAACTTATATCTAATTTATGTGACTTTAAGGGTCATGCTTTAATAACAATGATGAAACACGATTATTACTTCCTAATGCTGAAATTACAGTTTTTACATTGTAAATTTTTCCTGCTATGCGCCCTGTGGCACTAACATCTTTATCACTCCATGTGTTTCTAGTTTTAAAACCTTTACCCCTGCTGTTTGAAAAATATTTCTCATTTTCGTTCCCTATGGAGTACAGAAATCCCTAAAGGCAAAGCCATTAGTGATCTCTCTGCCTTTTCCCAAACACGTATTACGATCACCAGTGTTGCTCCCCCTGCCTCATTGGCTTTTGGTAAAGTATGCAAATGAGATGTTCAAAATACACACTTTTGCAACCGTGCAAGTTCATACTGATTTATAAAATGGGAAGGCTATTAAAGTGACTGAAAATGTCAGCAAGATTTATGCATGGGTGACAAATTGTATTGGAAATGTTCATTTTTAACAGACTGCCCTAGGTTTTTTTTTTCTTCTCTAAAACAACCTAGATATGTCTCAGAGATACATTTGTTTTAGTGCTGTTTTTTCTTCCCAAACACACATTTGACAGTGACTTTTTGACTGGAAAAATAAACAATGTTACTTCACAATCATACAAATTGTATTTTATCACTGAAAGGAATATTGGGAAGATGAAATTTCTCCTTTGACACCCATTTTTTTCTGCGTGTCATTAGTCCATGAACAATTGAAGTTTCCCTTTATAACAGATGACTTAAATTTTACACATAAACACTTCATCACTAAGATCCCAAATTATTTAACTATCAAAACAATTACCCTATGACTCTTGAAGTAAATATTCATTCATGTAAAAATGCACAATTTAGGAAACAAAAGATAAGATTTCTGGGTGATATATGTTTACTAGTGTTTATAATTTCATCTTTTACAAACGTTAGAGCAAAAGTAACCAGTGTGGTTCTCTTGCCAGGCCAATTGTGGACAATGAGTAGAGGTCTTAGTGTGCATATCTGGATGGAAGCCATTCATTTAGTGAATGAAACAAAACAACAACAACAACAACAACAAAAAAGACATGATACTGGAGCCAGTTTATGCAATGTCATTTCAGATCATCCTAGCATGCATCAAACATACACATAGACACAGCAGAAATGTCTCAAGGAGAATAACCTGGCATATCATATTCACAGATAAATAGATTACAGAAATCAGATGCTGTGAAGGAAGAACCACTTATAATTAATTTTACGAAGAGAGTGTCTTGAAATGGCATTATCACATAGCTTGTTTAGATGGAAAACTTTGGTAGTAGAATTTTAATTCTACTTTTTATATTCAGATCAGTGTGTACCAATACTATTATTGCAACTGATTTTCCTAATTAGTTCATTAAGTTGCATAACAATTGGTTTACAAGTAACAACTCTTCTTGATGTTAAAACCATGAAGATAAAATTGATTTAAAGCCCACTTCTGATCTTTCAGTCTTCCACATTCATATGTCCCAGTGTTTGATAAAGTTCTCCTTAAGCTGGTGCCAGTCTTTCCCTGTTTCACTTAAGTGCCATGGTAACATTTTTGCTTATTAAAGAGGCTTAACGTTATTCATTGTATGGAAAAACTAGAATACTGTAAAAGGGCAAAAGAAACAAAAGCATATGCTTTTCATCAAGAAATGCCATCTTATAACTTATGGGAGGATGGAAGCGTTTAAGAGAAGGCAATAGAGTTATGAATAGGCAAATATTTTTTGACAACAGAAAGACAATTGGAAGAAATAATTTGGTCATTTTTTAATTGATCATTTCTGTCTAAAATACTACCACTTCTTAAACGGAACAAAGGCTAAGTTAGTAAGATATTGAAATATTTAGTTAGTTTCTAAGATAAGTTATCATACATATATAATTTTAACATCGCAACAATTTCATGGTTCTCTTTCTCTGTTTCTAATCTTGCTTTCGTAAATGTTAAGAAGTCTGTGTCTATGCTCAATCGTGATAGCTTGCCTTCAATTTATTATCAAGAAATGTACTTTTGTTTTGTAAGTTATTTTATTTTTATTGTATATGTATTTGTCCTTTGCCTGTACCTATATAAGTACATATGTGCATCACCATTGGGCTGCTGTCTACGAAAGCAAAAGAAGGACATCAGTGTCCATAGTATTGGAAGTATAGATACTTTTGAGCTTCCATATGAGTTAGAGAATGGAACCCAAGTCTTAGAAAAACAGCCATTACATTTAATAGCTGAGCCATCACTCTGTCCTTAAGAAACATACATTCTTGACTCATAATTATTCTCACATTTTATTTTAACCCATAATATACAACAGATCTTGACAGAAGACAGAAGCAGAGAATAAATTCCGTATCTATTATAATATCAAAAAGAAAAAAAAAGAAAAGAAATCCCATCTTTATCTTGACCTCTATATCAAGATATATTGGAGGAATAATCTACTAAAATTTTATATTTGAAAATCCAAACCATGAAGCTTAAAAGAAAGACAATAAGCCCATGGCATAGGGCATTTAAGAGTATATTTTACACAAATTGGTAACTATGTGGACACAGTATTTTAAAGTATAACTTTAAAATAAATCTTTGTTCTCCCATTCCCCACAATAAATTAAAACAATCAAGACTGTATTTTGCATATTGAGTATAAGCAGGCATTTTATAGTCATATTAGTAACTGTTCCTTTGACACAATTATAAGTACATCAAATTTGCTGTTTTATTCTGTGTGAGACCTCTCTCTGCCGAGGTTATTTTTAGATAAGTACACCAATAAAAAGACCTTGTTTATAGAGTTTAATTAACCTAAAAAAAGTATTGGTTTAGTTGAAGAAATATTCAAGACTGACCTAGGCTATTGAGGTTATAGTGGTTAAAGGTGCATACATCATACCAGAATGGCATATGACCTTAAGTAAACGGACTATCTTTAAAGCACCATGTGCCAAGATGGCCACTGGTCTCTGAAGTCAATGGAATGAAGGAAACATATGAAGTGTTAGAATTTTCTTTTGTGGTTTATCCTTTTCACAATGCAGGGCAGTCCCTTGTACCCATCTGTTTATCTTTTAACGAGAGTATATTTTTGCTTTTGATTGTTTAAGGTATACGATGCTTCTAGAGCTGATTCTCTAAGAAAACGAGTAAACTAATTTTTCTCAAGTCAGTTTATATAAAACATGTTATTTAACTAACTTTCACCTTCCTTACAGCATGTTCATTTACTTTCTGAAAACTCAGCTTTGCTGTTACTGGACAGTAAAGACACTGCAATGGGACGCTGTCTAAAGACAATTTTCTTTCTTGAGTGATAATCAAGGGGACATTTAAGAACAAAAAGGCAACTGATTAATGGCATGCAATCCATCTACAATTATCTTGCCCATGTTACACTGTCATTGTATAGATTGGACTAGATCATTAAGTTATGTGACAGCAATCAGCCATCTAACGTTAAAAGAGGTGGGAAGAGCCAATTTAAAAACTTAATATCTCAGGATGATACAGTAGCCTGAGCAAAGGAGCCAATTTAGAGAAAATTACCATATGTACCAACTGGAGTGATAGATGTGAGATGTGAGCCTGAGCTAAGCATTTGTTCCTATGCTGACAATGTTTGAGAACGAGTAAAGAGCACCACTTCAAACATGTTTGAGAATGGTAGCCCTCCAAGTCATCTTAGACTTAGAAAAGTAAAATACTGACTCTAGGAGGAAATATGTACTAACGATCTCAGTCTATGTGCTTTGAATCCCAGTTACAACAAAACAACCATTTGTTATCAGCCACAACCCCAATGACAAATGCGATGATATTCAGTGTTCGAATTTTAGTGCAAATATTCAGGTGGTAAAACAGAAGTGTCAGAACAGTCTATCTAGTTTGTCTTTTATGATAATTTCATTATATCTTGTTTTAAATGAATATATTTTTTTTTTATTTCATGTGTTCCATTGAACCCAAAGTGAATGCTTCTCTCAAACACTTTACATTTTATAACTGATATCAAGCAAGGTTTTTAATGTATACCTGGCTCTGTTATGAAGACATGATAATCAGAATAACAACAAATACAATTTTAAGCTTTAAACAAATACAACTTAACAAATACAGCTTTAAACTTTAATTATATTTGAATAGTTTGACAATAAGAAAGACATTATATGGTAAGGTTTCTTTATATCTTTAACCTGAGAATAATTCTTTTCTCTTAAGTCCAAGTGGCTGACAACTGACTTCAAATTTTTCCTCAGATTGAAAAGAATCCAAGTTCTAGAGAAAAAATAAAATACCTGCAAGACAATTCTCCCAAGTTGCTGTACCATGAGAAGCACATGAAGTTATGTTCTTTCTTCTCAAATATCATTAAAACATGCTTTAAAAAGCTTTCAAAATAATTTTGTAATATTTGAAATTGGGATTCATGCAAACTACCTATTGTGTTTGTTTATCTTTATTGAATTATGTTATTTACATTTTGGGTTAATGATAACACTGATAATAATAGTGATATTATTCAGTCCTTCCTGGGGTTTTATTCACAAGCTGTTCTATGAGTTATAATGCAGTAATTATCACATTTAATCCTGACAACATTCCTACTGATTCCACTGAAGCAAGAAAAAAGATGCAATCCTCTACTGCAAGCCATAATGGCAAAAAGAAAATGGGGCAAACTGCCACAGTGGAAGGATACTACTCCTTGACTCAGAAAGCATAGCTCATGTTTGCTCACTTTGAAGAAAGACCAAGTACAATACCACGTAACCTTACAAATTTCTAAATAATTCTCATGCTAACATATTAAGCCTTGGATTTTATATCATTATTACTCCTCTTTATGAAGAACCACACATAATGCAAATTCAAGCATTTGTTTAAAACTAGGACACACAAATATTATTCTCAAATATCATGCGATAAATGAAATCTTTAAAACATTCCTCCTATATTTTAGGATTGTATTTTCAATGATAATATCTTCACATAGTCACAATTGATTCTTATTTTTAATATAGAGAAGTGATGAATAAATATTTACTCTAAGATATTGGGCCTTTAATTTAGAAAACTTATTTCCTAAATCAAAATTTTCTCTTTTGGAGGATATAACATGTAAATTTTAGAGACTGTTTCCAAAGACAGAAGCATTTCTAATCGCTGATTTTATTTTGTTTTTCCTATTATTAAAATTGTAAGACTAGGAAAGTCTTCTGCAGATGTGCCTTTGCCTTAGGAAATACTGAATCCTGTTCTCCATCATACTTACTGTCTCCAGTGGTAGACACCGTAGACTAGAGTCATTTTGTGTTTTAACCTCTGGAACTGTACCTTTGTATTGTTCTTGTTGAATGGAGAAAGTAAGACTTCCTGCATTAGTATAGCTGGCAGTATTTAAACAGAATTGTTTAGTTCTAAGAGTCGGCAAATAAAAACGAGGTGCATCCACTTAAATTTAAATTTCTAATGAACAACAAAGATAATATTTAAAAATCTTTTTATGTTTACTGTTATAAGTTGAATGTGAAAGATCCTCCAAAGTCTCATGTGTTTGAGCAGTTTGAAAAGTTGAACAGCTGGGAAGCATTTTTTTTTTTTTTTGAGATGTGAAACCTTTTGAGATGTAGGATTATACTAGTTAGGTTTCTTGTTAAGGTAATAAAACACCCTGACAGAGCAATGTAAGGGGGGAGGGGTTTATTTGTGCTCCCAGTTCAAGGGTGCAATCTGTCATGGTGGGAAAGTTAAGTAGTTTAAATCATCTGGTTGTTTTGTGTCTTAGTCAGGAAGAAGAGAAATGGATAATTCTGTTGAGCCCACTTTCTCTTGTTTCTGTGTTTCAGGCCTTCAGGCCAGGGAATGTTGTGACATTCAGTGAATGTGGCTTCTTATCTCAACTGACCTGATAAACATATTCTCCTAAAAATAGCTTTCATAAAATATGATCATTGAAATTACTCATCACAAATTCAGCTCTTGTTGACAACAAACATTTGTCATCTTTTAGGCATTACATTCAATGTCTTGAACCTATGGTATCATAATCTCATAATATAAAATATACTCCAACTTCAAAGGTCCCTATATTCTTTTAATAGTTCTAACACTTAAAAGTGCTAACTATGTCCATACCTCATCTATAATCTATCATTTGTGATTATAATAAGAAAATCAAGATTTCCAACCAATGAACAAAGTAAACATCCTTGTTCTACATTGGAAAACTCGATGTGCAAGGAATAATTCAAAAAAAGACAAAATGCAATCCAGCAGTTCAAATGCAAAGTCTAGTGACTCTATTTCCAGCATCTGAGGCTCATGATAAAATAGCTAGACTCCTTGAATTTCAGTAGCTACTTTCTCTTGCAACTGTAGCACATAGCCTCTCTCTTGAATAAGCTTGCCTCCATGTTTGTAACATGCCTCAGAAGACATGTGATGGTCCTTGCCTCTATTATATAATGAGACCTCATCATAGCTTTGAACAATGGCTTCTCAGGACTCCTTTAGAGATTCTGTCTCGGTAACTAATTACCTGACTTCAGCTGCTCTCTGAGACCATGAACATAGATTTCATGACACCCTCTGTCTTTCATCCCCCATGCCTGCAAAATCAATATTATATGAATGTCATCGTCAAGTAAGTTATGTCTCCAGCTTGAGATACATCTTGTGTAAATTACAGGCGCACCACCTTCTGTGTGTTGATCCAGCAGAAACACTTCTCTATGCAGTTCCTTTTGAACAGCAGCAGATTCCTTTAATTTAGGCTTTTTACTACAAGTGAATGACAGTCTTCACAAATGGAGCCTCAGATGGGGTTAGCCTTCAGGATACTGTTCCTATTGTCCCACTGAAGCACAAGGAAATCTCTCTTCAATGATGCTTATCTCTTTAATAGAAATTTTCTCTTCATCTGCCTAATGGGTCCTGTTTTGAAATTTATTCTACCAATAAGTAAATAAATGTAAATAAACAAATACTTTGTTCATTACTTCTTTTTTTTTTTTTTTTTACATTAACTCATGGTTATTAGTACCCCATATGGTCTTACTACACACAGTGTAGTTTTGCATATCAAGATTTAAATTTTCTCAAAATATTGGGAGAACTTTCCTACCTCTCTTCCATGTGCTTCCTAGAGTCACCTAAATAAGATCTGAATAGAAAAAAGGCACAAAATATTTAGTGTTTGTCTGATAAGTTTTAAATATACCATCAGACATTAGTTGCAACAGTGTTTGTCTTAAGAGAGAAGGAAACTAGAATGTCATGGGGTACTGCATCATTGGGACCATTCTCCTTACTGTTCTGAGGCACAAACTACTTCCAGAAACTTGCTCAGGCTTCCTCTCTGATTTGATTTTATTTCTTCTCATCCATGCTTCCAGTATGATGCTATCAACTATCAGGGCTCATCAAAGGCTACACTGATGGCAGTGTCTGATCTTAGATTTTTCAAGATCTTAATGCATTTTTATACTTAGTAAATACACAGCCTCAGGTGGTTGGTTATAGCAACAGAAAATAGATTAATAGAAATGTATTGGTATTATTGTAGTTGGATGGGTATATAATTTATTTTTTTTCTTTTTCTTTTTTTTTTTTTTTTTTGGTTTTTTGAGACAAGGTTTCTCTGTGTAGCTCTGGCTATCCTGGAACTCACTTTGTGGACCAGGCTGGCCTTGTACTCAGAAATCCACCTACCTCTGTCTCCCAAGTGCTGAGATTAAAGGCATGTGCTGCCACTGCCCCGGTGGGTATATAATTGATACCAGAGGACACTAATTGTTGGCTAGACAATTTTCTAAAAGTGTTTGTAAATGGTTCAGCACTGTCCATCAGTCTTCACTGTGAGGAAAACAAAGACTACACATGATGAGTGATTCTATATAATTGCCAAATAAAAGAAGGTGATTTTCCAAAGGAGCCCAGCTAGAAAAGGTAAAGGAAGTAGAAGTTGAATAAATTCAGAATATTACCTAAGAAAAGTTTCATATGAAGAGAGCAGAGGTCTATATATCTGTAAGATATTAGTAATGATATTCTGATCAAGATAAAGAAAGCTTAAAGCATATCTAAGTAACCAAATATTTAATATGAAATTTTAATATTTTTATACAGAAAATGCAAATAAATCTTAAATATTCAATTTTTCAGTTGTGTTTTAGTATGTTGAGTAAATCTGACCTAGTATCACTTTGGAAGAGCAAAAGAGGAAACTTAATCTATTGTAGGGAAGAATGTACTATGGAAACAGAAGGTCGAATTTAACTGCAAAGTAACTACCTTCTCAAAGCCAAGTCAATTTTCTGTGGGCAGGTTGACAATAAAGGTCTATTTGAAGTCAATGGAAAAATTGCTTGATATTCAAAAAACAAAAACACACAACAAACACAAACACACACACACATACACACACTATAATATTTATCTAGAACTATTATAAATACTGTTTTTATAAACAGAAATCTGAAAACACAGAGGACATGAAGGTACTACCATGTTAATAATACGAACAGCCTATGCTTATTGGCATACCAGTGGTTCATTCTCTATGTTACCTGTTTTACTCCTGTTTAACATGTTGTTACTTGGTTTTATCTTTTCCTCATCATCCAGCAGTTACTTGAGTGAAAAATCAAAGGCCTTTGCTAGCCCAGGACACTTCAAGCAGCATCTTTCCAACACATTTCTACATCTCAACCATCTTGAGTATGCTTTGTTTTCTTTCTGCATTTTACTTACATAACTTCCAGCTACATATCTGATACAGGAAGCAATGTCAAATATAAACTCTGATTTCCTAGCCTGTTGTCCAAATGATCATAAAGAGAGCACGTTCAATTTGTCATATGTCCTGTGTGCCCAGGCTATTTCTGTGATCGGAGTCTGAGCAGCCTTCCATCAACAGCTTCAAGAGCTTGGAGTAGCATGGCAAAACTATAATATAAAGAGGCCACACTGAGCAGAACGTGTAGCCCTAAAATTCTGTATGGCAATTACTTTATCATACAAGTAAATGTTCAACTCATTACAGAAGTTACAGGCCTGAGTTAGCTGTGCCTAATATTAAGGCCAAGGTCAGATGTCAGTTTTCATGATTCATGAATAAATATTTGTCAACGTAAGCTAGAATTTATTTTAAAATATAATGTTTTTCAGAGAATTGTCATTTATAGAAAAGTCTATTGTGACACAAAATGGACTGGAGCAAAGGAGAGTGCATGTGAGAAAGACTTAAAAGCCTTTTTAAAAGATGTAGTGAAAAGGAGTTTCAAAGGAAATTCTTAAGGGTAGTTTTATATTTATTGCACTTAATTTAACAAATTATTGCAGGAAACACATAGACAGCACTTTCCCAGTAAAATTATTATACTTAAATGAACTTTTGACAATGTATTAATTACAAGGACATGACCACATTTATTCTGCTGATCCAGTAATTACACACATTAAAGAAATATTTATCCACAAACCGTGCAGTGTACTTCGAAAACAGCATTTATTGCCAAATTACATTTCCTGGATCTCTGTGTCCTATTTCCAGTTACTAGTAATTTTTTTTAACTTTAAGCAAATGAGGGAAATGATGAGAAACTTGAAAAGTTCTGTATAAATAAATGCTTATTGATGTGGAAAAATTGAAATGTTGATCTTTACAACAGTAGACTACTTTTACTTGGAAAAACAACCCTGCGACATCTAAATTCATGTTGTTCAGATAGAAACAAAACATTAACAATCCTTCTAGATCTTTCTTCTTTCCTGTTGGTTCCACAGATTTAACAAGGAATGAAAACCCCAAATTTTAAATAATGTTAGAACATCATCACACTAGGTAATAATAGGAAAAATGTTACTATAACATGCAGAATACTGAAAGATATGCAAAGAATCTCAGAAAGCATGAAAATATATTGTTCATGACACAATGTGGAAAGTTCCATTGTAGCAATTCATATATATAGCTAACTTCACTGAAAATGTAGTAAAGCATTATTAAAGCAAGTAATGAAGAAAGGATGCCTTCCTTTGAATTCACAGATGGAGAGGGAGAGTGAATTGTGAAATAAAGTGCTAGGGCTTTGAAATTAACCAAAGGCATTCTTTGCTTCCCAAGGGCATATTTTACTAAGCTTAATAAATATAGTGAATGCTTTTTCTCCGCTAAGACATTCTGATTGCTGATACTCAATCCACTTCTTTGGAAGAGTTCTTAATTGAACATCCTGAGTACATCATTTAGAGGTTATTTTTAAGCCCGTGGGTAATTGGGGAAAAATGCACTACATGCATTGATTTTTAAATTTTATTTAAAATGAAAATCACAAATTTTAAAGTCTCTTATTACTAGTGAAAAGGGAAGCAATGCTATTAATAGCTTATCATTTAATATGACAAAGATAATAACACTGGAACTATAAATAATAATGGACAATTCTTTAGTAAGTTGTTTTGGACCTAGAATTTTAAAACTTATTACATTATACAAACTCCATAAATTCTAAACATTGTTGTTAAGGGAGGAAAATATACCTAAAGCTTAAAAGTAGCACACGCCATGTTGGGACCTAATCTGAGAGTGTCTCTTAAATATTACAAAACAACTTGTTTTTATATTCAAATTTTTATACATTAATATAGACATCACCAAATTGATGTTTCTATTGAATGTGATGAATGTTCCTCAGACAGTCCTAAGTGAATTCCCAAAGCAATCTAAGCATTTTAGTGTCAGTAGAATAGAGTTTCAAATGCACAGAAGAGACCAAAATACAGAGATTGAGATGCTAATGATCATAATTAGAAAGCACTAACCTTTGCCTGCTGTTTTAGACCCTATTGAACACATCTAATGGATTGACTAATTTGTTTCTAGTGGGTCTATATCAGAACAAGGACCATAGGATAACAAGATTCTTCTAAGGTTTTCAATGTAGAAGGTAACTTCTATTTTGATTTTCTTTCATGATGAGAATGCAAATAATTTTGTACAGAAGAAAACTAAACTGAAAAAAAAATATTGTCTGAATTATAACACACACACACATACACACACACACACACACACACACACACACACACGCATAAAATTGCACAGACAACCTATAATACTCTTTAAGGCACAGTATCCCCCTGCCTTGCTTATGTTTACTTGCTGAATAAATCAGTGGTGAAAAGCATATTAAAAACTTGTACATAGCATAAGTAGTCATTTTGTTCATCATATTTTAAAGAGTAGATATTAGCAACTGTTTGTATGGTTGTTATGTGCTTTTCACATTGTGTGTAGTCTAGAGATACCTGACAATAGAAACAGGTACAGAAGTTGTAGATACATAATAAACTACTTTATATAAGGCACTCAAACAGCCATGGATTTTGGCGTCAACAGGGGATTTAGCACTAATAACCTCTAAATACCAAGAGATAACTCTCTTATTTTTACCAAAACACAAACATAATGTCTTATTTAAAAACATGCTTAAGGATAACTTAATACATTTGAAGGGAAAGCTGTTTTTGCTATGGAAAAAGGAAAGGAATAAAAGAAAAATAAATACTAATCTTGTGTCCCAAATTATAATTATTAAGATTAGAACATGTCCCTGCCACCAAACTTTAGTAGAACATTTTCACTGTATTTTTATCTGAGCTTCTGTATAATTTGCTTTAATGTTCCTGGTGATTGAAAGATAGTATAAATTAAAATGTATTAGATCAAAATACACACATACATATGGAAAATTGAAATATTGATATGAATTTTATTTACTTATTTTAAAATCCTCTGTTTGATAATTTACCTTTCTTTAACATTAGATATTAAAGTGCAGACAGGAAATAATATAAGTACAAAAGGCATTTTTGATATACCTTGATGAGCCTGTTTGCTTCTCTTGACTTATATAAGTACTGATATTATTGCATTTCATATACTCTGAGAAGTTCAGAGATTAATTCTGTGCTTTGAATCCATATACTAAAACTTTTAATTCCTGTCCAAAATTTTAGTTCTGTAGATTTGTGGCTATGAAAATTAGACTTCTCTGTTTGACTGTGATACAAGACTCAGAAAGAGTGCTCAGAGAAAACATCTTGCTAGAAATAGAATACTACTTTGGTGCAACTAACTTAGAAAGATAGACTTGCCTTCCAAATCAATCATGCCAACTCACAAACCTCTGTATCCACAGTTCCTCTTTGCATTACTCTTTGTCATCATCCATCACAGCAGAGACAAGTACATTCTAAGAAAACAGGAATAAAAATAAGTAATTGAATTCTAATTCTGCATATCAATGTACACACACAAAAAAAATAAAAAAAAAACCCAAAATGTGTACTTATTATTCTCAGTACGGAATATATAATACATCCTTAGAGGTTTAGTGTTGGCTCGAAAGGTTCTAAAAACAATATAGAATATGGTTAGTTTCTTAGTTAGGATTTCCATTGCTGTGAAGCAATACCATTACCAAGGTGACTCCTATAAAGAAAAGCATTTAATTGGAGGTTCAATCCACTATCATCATGATGGAAAACATGGCAGAATCAAGGTAGACATGATGCTGGAGAAAAAGATGAGAGCTCCACATCTTGATTTGAAGGCAGGAGAATAAGACTGTGTGACAGGGTGTAAACTCTGGGCACATCTTGAGCATATATGTCACCTCAATTCTGCTTTCACATTGACACTTTCTTGAACAAGGCTACACCAACTCCAACAAAGCCATACCTTCTAATATTGTCACTCTCCATTGGCCAAGCATTCAAACACAGGAGTATATAGAGGCCATATTTATCCAAACCACCACATTCTGCATTCTGGCCACCATAGGCATGTATAATACAGTGCAAAATGCAATTAGTCCCACTTCAAAAGTCTCCAAAGTCTATCAATCTCATAATTCCAAAGTTCAATTTTCTTCTGAGATTCATGCAATCCTTTAGCTGTAATCCCCTGTAATATAAAATCTATAAAACAGATCACCTACATCTAACATATCATGGCACAGGTTATATAGTACCATTCTAAAACAGAGAAGGGAGCATAGTAAGGAAATAGTGGACCAAGGCAAGACCAAAAACCAGCAGGACAATCGACGGAGTATCCATGTCTGGTGTCAAATGCTCTTCAGATCTCCAACTCTTTTCACCTTTGTTGGCTGCAATACACTCCTTCCTTTTGGCCTGGTTCCACATCCAGTTAGCAGCTTTTTTTGACAGGTATCCCAGACCCTAAGGCATTCTAGGATTCACATTTAGAACTTCCCATAATGGCCCCTATTGGGCTACATCCAGGGCCACTTCTACCACACACCTGGCCTCTGAAACTTTCTTAGTTGTGGAGGGATGTTCCATATCCCCTTTCACAAAATGGCCTCTCTGGGACTCCATGCAAGGATATTCTTAACACATTCTTAGTCTGGGAAAATTCATAACTCTTTTCTTCTCTTCTTGACTTTAAAGCCAGTACCACATATTAAAGCTTCCAAGTTCTGCTGCTTGCCTGGGTTGGAACATGGCCCACTTGTTCTATTACATCTTCACCAGCTTTGGGTGGGACCCCATCTTGAAATTATCATTTCTACTGCACCTGGACCTCACCTTAATCTGTCCCAGAATACCCTTAGCTGAGGAATTTGTAAGCATAGATCCAAAAACTTAGCTGTGTGGGATCTCCTTCGATCACCACTCCCTAAATCTCTTTGTCTTCTTCCTTAGTACCTTTCTGACAAGCTGGCTCATAGTGTAGTTGCCTCTGTTCCTTTAGATTTGAAAAAGCCCCTCATATGCTTAATATTGCATTGTTATTTTTTGCATAGTTGAGAAGTTGTATATTTTTGAATCAATGTTTTTAAAGTTGTTGTCCATGGCCTTAAGAAGAGCTCCTGAAGATCCCAGCATTTGCCATTTTACAGAGACATTAGCCACACCTTCAGTTCCTATACTCTTGCTGTTTCTGACTATCATGGAGTCATTAACATTAACAGGAAGGACATGCCCTGAAAGAGGAACATACAATATGTACATTATTGTACAAACAAGCCTTATATGCCCACAGCAGTCACAGACAATTGTGGAGGCCCACGCCTTCTAGTCTTGTCCCAGAAGCAGGAACCATGGCATATGTACCCAAGGTCATGTAAGACCTGGCATTTCACAGCAATATTTAAGCCAACTAAGAAGTAGCTACCAGAAATTGGGGAATTGTGATAGGCTTGACCATGTTTTGGTTAGAGGAGTGTGGATTTGGGGACTTTGGGTTAGGAAAGCAGTGGAATACTTTAATTGGGGCTTAATGTTCACACTGGTAGAAACATGGTGCTGAGTGTGATTTGAACTGTGGGGCCCAAGAGGTTTCAAAGGAGACAAATTTTAGTATGTGGCCTAGACATCATTTTTGTGATATTTTGGTGAAGAATGTGGATGCTTTCAGGCCTTGTTAGAAGAGTCTTCCTCAATCTAAGGTAAAGAGATTTAGATTAATTGAATTAGCTAGGAAATCGCAAAACAGCTTAACACAGACTCTTTCCTGCAGTTCACTCCTATGAAGAGTATGTTGATGAAAGACAGTGAGCTAAACATAAGGAAATTTAAAAAAATGTGCTTATTGTCTGAACTTAACAGAGGCAAGGAAATCTCTGAATTCTTTTGCCATGTAAAAAGGCTGTCTAAAGAACAAACACAGATCTTTTAGAATTCTTTGTGGCTTTCTGATTTTGAATGGAAAACCCAAAAATTAATTTTAGAATTTTTCTAACAGGATTTCTGAGTTTGGTGCTAAAGAAGGACCTGAGAGTTCTACATCTTGGTCTAAAGGCAGGAGAAAAAGACTGTATGACATTGTGTCAGCATTGGGTATAGCTTGAGCATGTATATGATTTCTAAGTTCACCTCTACAGGAACACACTTTTTCCACCAAGACCACACTTACCCCAACAAGGCCACACCTCTTAATAATGCCACTCTGTTCAGGGCCAAGCCCTCAAACACATGAGTCTGTGGAGGCCATACCTCTTCAAACCACCATAACCAGTCATTTTGACTTCCCCAAATCAGTAGAGGATAAAATGCTATTTCTGGGTACACCAAATTTCAGTTGCAGCATCTATCAAAGCATCTTTGAATTGAATAGGACACCTCCTCCTTGCAGGCTAGCTTTCAATGTGTCAAAAAAGACTGAAATATTCATGTTACTAGTGAAAGTAAAATCAACACTCTGTTTACCCAACATCTGTTTACCCTAAGGACTATAAAAATATCCTATGTTCTTATTTGTAAAACAGTGGCATGACTGTTTTTGTTTTTTTTTTTTCAACATAATACTTTTATTGATTCTTTGGGGATTTCACATCATAAACCAATATCACAATCACTTCCCAGTATTTCTCTGTCCTCTTCCCAACTCTTTTTACCTTGCTCCAGGGGGAAAAACAGTTCAATTTATGTTATTCTCGTGTAGGAGTGATGGCAAGCCTCACTGACAAGGTGGTAGCTGCTTCTGCATATACTTCCATAAACAGTGAGTGAGGCCATGCAGCCACAGAGGTGACTTCCACAGGAGGGCCAAACTGAAGCTTGTCTGACAGTCACTTGGGAACTGGGACTTGGAGAACACACTTGCTTGGGACCAATGAAACACAGGTGGAGGGTATAAATGATGCTTCCCAAGAATTAACAAATGAGCTTGCTTCAGCATTCTCAACTGCTCCTGGCCAGTCTATGTCATTGATTTTACTCCTTTTTTTCCCACTGTCCCCAAGAGACACTCCTGGCAGGAGGCAATATTCACATATTCATTGAGGCATGGTCAAATTTTCAGTGGCCTTCTCCCCTAAATGTAGCTAAGTCTTTCCCCTCATATTTCCATGCTGAAACTCATCTACTGTGGAGGACAATGTCCCAGCATCCTATCACAGTTTATAAGTGTTCTCTAGGATGACTTTCTATCTAGACTGTTACTATTTATATATGTGTATGGTGTCTGTGTGTAGTGGGTTAGGAGGTGACTGGAGGTGTATGAAAGTGTAGGTAGTACTATCAACAAAGTTTTCTATATCCCTCTGTCTCAACTTTGCCTCTCTACTTGTCTATATGAGTGTAAAAGTAGCTTATTTGCTCCAATAGGGCTATGTAACTGCATAAAGCCCTCCAGTGCAGTTGGGATCACTAAGAACAGCATGGCTTCAAGCTGCAGCACAGACTCTCAGCAATCATGGTCTTTGGTGGTAGCTCTGGCTATAGCCATCAAGGCAGACACGGCTGCATTAAAGGCAATGGGTGTTGACATGGCCCTCAAGAGCAGTCCAGACCTGGTCACCACTAAGGTATCAAGCGGCAGCACAGGTGACTCCCATAAGTATGTTCCCTGGTGGCAAACATGAACACATACTCAAGTCATAGCACGAATCATGAACTTTCACATGTCATCAGATGACAACATGGTTTTCAGACATCAAACAGAACCTCTGCCACATGGGAGTCATTGACCCACACATGGCCCCCAGCAGTACCACAGAACATAGTGTTCTTTTAGAGATATCTAATCTAGAAAGTGGACTATTTCTCATCTTGGGCCTCTGTCATTGCCAAGATCTCATATCTGGGCAGCTTATTTGGGACTGAGCCGCCATTTTTTTAAGCTCTGGGCTTAGTGTGGCACACCATCAACTTCATTGGGCAAAGGCATGATCCATCATTGACCTCAGCCCTGTCTCATTCATCACTGCTGTCATGCCACCAGATTCACCTCTCCACAGTGCAGACACTGCTCCACTATTCCATCACTCTTCTCTATCCATCACCTGTTCTCTCCTCACTGTTGTATGAACTGGGGCAGGCCTACCAAGAGCTCATGTGAGCTGGGCAGGCAGGTAATCTAACTCAGTCAGCTTTAAGGTAACCAACTGCTTTGAGATAACTGTGATGATTTGCATATGCTCAGTCCAGGAAGTGGCACTATTTGAAAGTGTGGCCCTGTTGGAGTAGGTATGTCATTGTGGGTGTGGGCTATAAAAACCTTATCCTAGCTGCCAGGAAGCCAGTAGTCTGCTAGCAGACTTCAGATGAAGATGTAGAACTCTCAGCTTCTCTTGGATGCTTTCATGTTTCTGCCTTGATGATAATGGACTAAACCTCTGAACCTGTAAGCCAGGCCCAGTTAAGTCTTGTCCTTATAAGAGTTGCCTTGGTCATGGTATCTGTTCACTGCAGTAAAACCCTAACTAAGACAGTAACCAATTGTCCCTGCTTAAGTTTAGAATTTAATCCACAGGAGACATTCTGTGACTGTTAGCATAAGCCCAATCAACAATCATACCTGGGTATAAATAGGTCCAAAGAAAGAACTTCTTAGTGTCATTTAATTAGATTGGTATATCATCAAATTGGCTTTTAAATATTTGTTAATACCCAAAGATAATAGTGATTCTCAGCCTCAGTTAGAGAAGTATCTTGTAATGAATTACAGTTAAGTTAACGAATCCTGCCTGCTGAAGACATTGAAACCCAATGACATCTGAATGTTTAGCCCTAAAAATCCCATGTATACCACCCTGTCTAAAGTTCAGGGGATATACAGTAGTGGAGTTGTGAAGAATATAAATGATGGAATATAAAGAGAATGGCAAAAATGTCATCATCTGGACAGTACATGCCCCTTGCAATCATGAGGTAATCACAAATGTAGTTACATCACCAGGCTATAACAAAACTAGCCCTGTCAACAATCAGTCATGGATTGAAGAGATGGTCCTGCAAACTCTCTCCTTTCTACTGAATCAATGACTACTAGTGGTTATAAGGAAACTGTTATTGTGTTTAGTTTTGTACTTTTTCATGACTCCATCAGGTTTCAGTGAATGTCTTTAAACCCGTGGTCACACAGACTTCCCTGATTAAACTCAGAGGCTCACAAAACAAAATAATTAGACATGAATGTGAGAGAGATTTGTAGGCAAGAAGGAGGGATATGGGTATAGGAAGTGGACACTAAGAACGTGGAGTGAGAATAAATATTATAAGTTATATAGATAAATGAAGAACAAATTTTAAAAGAGCATAAACTAAAAATGAATAGAAGGGAAATATAATTTAATAACCAGATTTAAAAAATAAAATCTACTATAAGACAATCGGTTTATTTTACTGTTTGAAAAAGTAGTGCACTCAGCAATTCTTCTGAAACACTAAAACTGAACACAGTTTTATGTGAATATAATTTTAAATATTGCTTTGGAAATACTCATCATATGGAAACATCATGAAATGCAAAGAAAATCAGAGATAGAAGAAATTATGGGAAAGTACTTCTCTCATAAATGTTCACTACACTAAAAATGATAGTTTGGTAATAATATAAGAACCATAACCTAAAATAGCAAAATTTAGAAATAAACTGAGAAGATTATTTTCCCAACAATCATAAACACGTGTATATATGACCAAGTTATGATGTTGAGAAGGCTTCTATAAAATCTAATGTGTAGATTTCAGTAGGTAGAAATCAGAATGTGGTTTTTATGAAAAAATATGTACATACAAAATCAAAATTTTTTTCTAAAACTTTAAAGTAAAATATCATAGAAATTAAAATCTTTATGGGACTGCATTATGGCTATTAACAAAACAATTCTAAAATGAAGGAGAAAAAAGGCAAATTGTGTTCAATAATATGCAAGGTCATGTTTTAATACAGCAGAAATACTTAATGTAAAGCAAGATAATTGTGACTAAGTGATCTGTCAGGAACCAAAGGACAGATTATTTGTCTTTGTACTAAAAGAACACAGAAGAAAACAGACAGTTTCCCACACTTGACAAATTTGGAGTCTAAAGAAAATCCAAGAACTATCAAAGACATAACAAAACATTTTTACTCAACACTCTCTGTCACCAATAAGTGGACTTTGAATTTCATATGAACAGTTTTATGAAAGGTTAAAAATAATGTTGGTATAGACTGAAAGAGTAAAAAGAAGAGCATATTACTACTTGCTCTCCACAATAAGTAGGAATATGAACAAACACATCCCTAAAGACACTCTTTCATCTTCAAAAATTCCCAGTAATTTTATGTATACATGTTTAGTGAAAACAAAAGAGCAAAATGAAAAGCCATTCTCAAAGCCTACCTTATTCCCTCCACCAAGTTAGAAATGCACTAAAAATTTACCATGGGTCAAAGTCTGCTCTACGTAATTTTTCAGAATCAACACATTCAATAATTTACTTGTTGTACATGCAGGTTGGAAAACTGAGTTCTTGCTTCTCCTAGGCTATCTGGGAAAAGTAGAACATAGTTAGTCTATAGGTATCTGGTGTGCCACTCAGAAGTCAGCCTTGATTGGTTTTACTTTCAATATTAGGAGTTTTGCTCCTTTATTTATATTACATTTATGCACACTTTAAAAAATGTATTAATTTATTATTTTCTCTGCTTTTATGGAAATTGTAAATAGTACTATGCATGTACACATGATTAATTGATTTGAGTGAATACACATGTCTCAGTTTTTATTTTATTTCTGTGAAGAAACACTATGACCTAGGTAACTCTCAGAAAAAAAAACACTTATCTTGGGATGGCTTACAGTTTCAGAAGTTTAGTCCATTTCCATCATGATGGGAAGCATGATAGGCATTGCTGGAGAAGGAGCTGAGAGCTCTTCAGGCAGCCAAAAGAAGACTATTTCTCTATAGGCAGCCAGAAAGCATCTAAGCATGGGAGACCCCAAAGCCTATGTATACAATAAGAGCATGTCTCCTAGTAGTACCAGACTCTATGGTCAAGTATTCAAATACATGAATCTGTAGAAGACAACTGTATTCAAACCACCACAACATATAACCTAAATTCCAAAATAAGTAACAATATAGACCCCAATTGAAAGGCATAATTTAAGTTTACATTAATATACCTTAGGCTTTTCATTATTATATGCTATAGACAAGAACCAGTCCTCAGCCATGGTAGGAAAAGTACCTACATTGAGAAAAAAAATACTAATTGAAAATAAATAATTCTATTGTGACGTGAAGATGAAATCACTGTGAGTTAGTATATCAGCAAGGAACGTGACATCTGTGTTGCCATAGCCTTACCCCACCTCAGGCAGCAACATACTTTAAGATTCTAGTCACCTAGTTACATTAGCTAAGAGCAATTATCAACAGAAAAGGCTGAGATCCTGAATGGAGTACTCATCAAGTAATAACACTACAAAGCTTTTGGGGTTTATGGAAGAAAATTAATTTTTTCCTAAAAGCCAAAGCTGCCTATTGCTTTTCTTTCCTGGACCAAATTCCTTTAAAAATTGTTTTACATAGTAAATAATTATGACTTTGAGCTTTTAACTCATTGGAAAATTATGCTGAACACTATTAATATGTAATACACTACATATATATATATATATATATATATATATATATATATACACATACACATACACATACACATACACATACACATACACATACACATACACATACACATACACATACACATACATATACATATATATATATCATATTGTGCCTGATTTTGTAAACACAAATATACAATTTGACCTCTCAGACCATGACTGAATTTCATCAAGTGAAATGTCATTTTGTTTTAGACTGTGAGGAATCTAATTCTAAAGAAAGCATGGAGAGCATATGTATTTTATTTAATGCAACCTGGGATATAATGTTCAAATCTGTAAAGTCCTAAAATGTGGAAACCTTCTCAAAATGCATACTATTTTAATAGAGACTTTATTCCTTGGTTTATTGCTTAATACCTTCAATTACATTATGGGTGTTATTATTTGTCAACTTTATCTGGATTCTTTGGAAACAAAGCATTTGCATTTTATCAAAATATTTTTCTACTTTATATTAAATGGATAATTCTCTTGACTCTTGAGAAAAACATTTGTTTTCATAAATGTAGTTTATCTATAGTCTGTCACCATTATACCACATTTTGTGTTGAGTTTTACGTGTTCTTTTGTCGAGCGACTTAGAAGATACAAAACGTTTACTGTTTTGCCAGCTACCCTACATGCCCTCAAATGTGTTGTGCTTTCCTTTCCCAGATCATATATTAACTCTAGAATATTATGAGTTATATTGAAGTGAGTATACGTTTGATGCCTCATAGAAAGAAAACCATCTCTGACATGTATTCAATAGCACAGTGGAACACAATAATGTTCCTTTCCATGACAAACCAGAAAAAAGTTAAATTTTAGAGCTTATTTTCTTTAACTCCAAAGTCCAGAACATCTCATTAAATGTTTATTTTGATTCTGTTTATAAACCAGTATTTCTCTCTAGTTTCTGAGTTAAATACAGTAGGTCCACAATCAACACCTTATTAAGTAGAAAAAGTCAAGTCATTTACTCAGGAATAAGAAATAGATGTCAATTATACCCTCTTCTATTCAATAAAGTATTAGAATTTTAGATTGATAATGAGATAAGTAAAGGAGATAAACATATTACAAATAGCATATGAAAAAGTCAAATCAAAGTATAATTATTTGATTGTAAACATAAACACCCTAACAACTCCATTAGCAATATCTTATAGCTGATAACCATCTTTTAGAAAGATCTGGTTACAAAATAAACACACAAAATTAAGTAGCCTTCTTTTTTTTTTTTTTTTTTTTTTTTTTTGGTTTTTCAAGACAGGGTTTCTCTTTGTAGCTCAGGCTGTCCTGGAACTCACTCAGTAGACCAGGATGGCCTCGAACTCAGAAATCCACCTGCCTCTGCCTCCCAAGTGCTGGAATTAAAGGCGTGCACCACCGCCCGGCTCAGTAGCCTTCTTATACACAAAGAAAAAGCATGCCAAAAAGAAAGTAGAGGAACAATTAATTATACTACAATAGCCTCAAAAATAAAATATCTTAAAATAACCCTAACCAAAGAAGTGGAAGACTTGTACAGTGAAGACTTTAAGACAGTTTAAGAAGTTATGAAGGATACCAGAAGATGGAAAGACTTACATGTTGATGAAACAACAAGATTAATATGAAAATGGCTATTCTATATTCTACCAGAAGACATTTATGAGTTCAATGAAAAATTTAACAAAATTCTAACACAAATCGCATAATTTGAAAACAATTAATTTTATATCAAAACAGAGCATACTCATTCATTAAAGCCAAAAAAAGAACCCTTAACAATAAATAAAATATCTAAAGATAGTCCCTTTTTAGGTTTCAAGTTACACTACACTACAGAGTTTTAGTAATAAAAGCATGACTGTACCAACATTACATAGAGACTCAATGCTCAATGGACTAAAATTGAGGACCCACATATACCCATTGGTATAGCTATTTGGATTTTAATATTGAGGCCATAAATAAGCATTGTGAAAAATACAGCATCTACAACAAATAGTGTTAGTCAAACTGGTTAGTGACACACCGAAGAATAAAACTCTATCCTCCTTTCTTCACAAAACTTAAACATAAATGGCTCAAGAGTCCAGTTCTGAGTTTCTGTATTAATTTCCATCTATTCCAAACAGCTTCATTGATGAAGATTTGGTGTGCAGATCTTTAAGAATAGTAATATGGCCTTAGGAGTCATTTCTTTGCTATGATCCTGTGATGGATAATTTTATGCCAACTTTACACAAGGTATAGTTATCTGAAAGGAGCGACCTCAGTTGAGAAAATGCCTCCATAAGATGGAGATGCAGGGCATTATCAGAGATAATGATTGAGTGGGGAGGGCCCAGCACATTTTGAGTTGTGCTGGGTTCTATCAGAAAGCCCAGGTGATAGTCTCTCTTGTCTGGCTTAAGTGGATAGGATGCACATATCCCTGCAGACTTGATGTGCCAGGGTGGGAGAATACCCATGGAAGCCTCCACTCTTACAGAGGAGAAGGGGTGGGAGGATAGGGGAGAGACTTGAGAGTGGGATATTGAGGGTCGGTAATGATTGGGATGTAAAGTTAATAATAATAATAATAATAATAATAATAATAATAATAATAATAATA
>JANHMN010000002.1:119096784-119142688 GCA_030674055.1 Rhabdomys pumilio
GAGAGAGAGAGAGAGAGAGAGAGAGAGAGAGAGAGAGAGAGAGAGAGGGAGAGGAGAGGAGTAGAGGCTGGCCATGACCACATGGAGAGAGGGGAGGGGGAAGGGAAAGAGGAGGGGTGAAGGGACAGAGAGGAGCTAGAGTCAAGAGAGCAAGAGAGTAAGAAATTAAGAGAGAGAAGTTGGAAGGATTTTTATTGCTATTTAAACCTTCTTATTTGTTATGGGTCTAAGTTCTTGACTTATTCTTGCTTTAATTTTGGTAGTAGGGCTGAATCTAGAAATTTATTAATTTATTTTAAGTTTCCTACTTTATATAAGATGTTAAATATCCTCTTAAAATATTCTGAATCACTTTGTTTTCTGTTGTAATGTCTCTGTGTTTGTTTATGATTCTTTTAGTTTCAGTACTTTCTTTCAATTAGTTGGGCCAGTGGTCTATCAACCTATTTTATCTTCTCAAATAATCCAGATTTTAGATTCATTAATTCTTTTTATTGTTTTGTTTGTATTTATTCCATTGATTTATTTTCTGATTTTTATTGGTTCATGCCATTGGCTTAGTTGGGATTTTGTTTGTTCTTGGGTTTCTAAAATTTATTTTTTAATCTTTCTCATTTTTCAGTTTGCATAATGATCTAAGCCTAGAATTTGAGGCTAGATCTGAGTACTGGGGAGAGTGTGGTACAAAGGAGTTTCAGGCAGATATACCAGGCTAGATTATGGACAAGGATATGTCTTGTTCTTTGGAGAAGTTGGAAGTGGCATGTGAGGAGCCTGTTGGTTGGAGACAATAAGAGTGTGTCCTAGAGCGGGGCAAGAGGTTAGGTGCAAAGCTGACAGGGCTATCCAGACAAGTCCAGGTAGCTAGATATGGCCACTAAGAGATACAGGTGTAAAAAAGATTTCATGAAAGGCAGACTCATACCCTGGAAAAGGGTTACAGGATCTGTCTGGATACAGGGGTTGTGAGTCATTATTTCTCAATGGCATGTTCTTATAGATTCATTATTCTATTAGGGTATGCTGTGAAACACTGAACATATTTGTGCTTCTCTAAGTTTTACTTTGTAATTATTCTGTCCTGTAGTTTATAAGGTTAGTATAGCCACATCATTTAGAATAATGGAAGGCATATACATTCCATATGATGCAGATTTTTTTTACAAAGATATATTTGGTATTATCATAAATTAATTCTGGGGCCTGCTTATCCAACGTGCCTTTCAGGTCACTTGCCTCCCCGGGCCTTGGCGGCGTTCGGTTCCCGAGGTTTGGACATTCCATTCCTAGGCAGGTCCTGGTCCACCAGGGTCCTACTCACTGCATACTTGGGTCAATGAACTGATGCCCGGACGCAGGTGACCATGGCAGACTTCTCACAGAAGCAGAGGAAACAGCATGGCGCCGAAGGCCTGGGCAGTGTGGTAGACTTCCTCTTGGCTAAGGCTCGTTTGGTGCTAGGTGTAGGCGGGGCTGCAGTGCTGGGCATTGCCACCCTGGCTGTAAAGCGGCTTTGACATGGCCACTATGCTCTGATCGGTGTCACTTTGCCTGTAGCTCATTGACAGGGCCACTAGCCCTCGGGATGAGGATGACACCAAAGAGGACAGTTGGAAGGAACTGAGCCTGCTGAGAGCCACATCACACCAAAAGACCCAAGCTCCTCCTGCTGCCCTCAGCTAGCCCATAGCTCCTGTGTGCCCCTCCTCCTCTGCCCCAGTGGGGCCCACACCCATGCATGCTCAGACGACATCAAATATAAGTTCATATGTTGAGTAGAAAAAATGCTTTCATAGTCTCCATTATTTGATGTATTTACTGTTAATCATTTCACTTTCCCCCAAACTGTAAGAAAAACAAATTTCTTCATCACCCTATTTATTGCCTCTTATTCAATTGAAATACAATTTTTTCTTCTTTAGGTTATCACTAAATACAACCATCATTTAAACTATATATTTACAATTCTTAATTTTTTCACCTTGTATTTTCTACTTTCTTTTCTGAATAAAAATGACACTTGCTAAATTATAGAATTTCTTACAAGTAAAAGATATGTAGAAACATTTTTTAAACACTTACTTTTCCTGACCAATTATTTAATATGTGATCCTGAACTAAGTCCTTTTCCTCCGAACATGATATCAACACTAAAAAAATGGTTGCCATTCTGACTATTACCTTTTTATATATTGCATATACAGTATTTTGGAAAAAAAAGTAATCGTATTTTCATGAAGATATTTCTAACCTTTTACTTTTACTTTTCATCAGTATGTGTAACTAAGAATCTGATCAAATTCCTTGAGTTAGGGAATTTCTTTAATCAGAAATTAGATTCCTGGTAGCTAGCTGTCCATGAGGAGCTGTTAACATTCTCAGAAGGTCTCACTTGAATAAAGGGATGGAAAGAGCCATGAACCGATGTTGAATCTCAGCAGTGTTTCACAATTGGGAAAAAGGATCTATTTTTTCACTGTTAATAGAAAATGATATTTTCTCTATCATCTTGCATTATAGCCACATCTGTATAACCTAGTAAAGAATCAGCTGTAGAGCCTGGGTGGAGACAGAGCAGGTAAATGTTCTTAATAACACTCACACCTTGACTGAGTTTTATCCCTGTGTTCCATACAATGACAGTAAACAAATGCCTTGGGAAAGTAGTACTCTGACTCCCTTACTCAGGCTGTGGCCTACATTCTGATATACAGACATACCCACAGCCAGTAGTAGATGGTGCTTAGCAACTCTTAAGGAACAATAGGAGAAAGGATTGCATACCCCAAAGGGTATAGGAATTCTACAGGAAGACCAGCAAAGTCAAGTAACCTGGACACTTGGGTTTTTCAGAGTCTGAAGCCCCAACAAAAGATCATATATTGGCTGGACCTACACCATGCCACTCATATTTAGCAGATGTGCAGCTTGACCTTCATGTGGCCCCTGAACAACTGGAGCAGAGGCTATCCCAAAGGCTGTTGCCTGTGCATGGGATATGTTCTACTAACTGAGCTGCTTGTCTAGCCTCAGTGGGAGAGAGCCTCTCAAACTGCCAGGATTGAGGGGGATACTCGGGGAGCAGGGTCCACTTGGTCAGAGGAAAAAAGGAGGTGGATGGGGGAAGAATTGTGAAAGGGAGTGACCAGGAGGGGGCTAGTGAGCAAGATGTAAAGAGAATAAGTAAAAAAATGAATTAAATTTAAAAATCTTAATTAAAAACTGTTTTTGAAAATCCCCTGTAATGTGTGTATCTTTCCAAAGTACTAGTGTTTGCACTGTTTTATCAATATTTCAAAATAAGATATTTCAATTTTAGCCTTGATGATTTACTCATGACACAAACATTTATTTCACAATGACATGGAATGTTTTGCATATGTGGGCATGCAATGACTTATATTCTTAAATATGTTTAAAATGTTTAGTATATGTTTTTTACTGGATTTTTAAAAAGCTTTTAGGATTTTAAATATATTGCATTGGAACTAATATTTTATAAATGATTATAAACCAAATGAAAATAGATAAAAACAAGAAAACACAAATCATATGTGGTCTATTACCTAGATATAGACTCAGTCGTATTTTAGTAGATCCATTCTCTACCCTTTGAGCCTAACTGTATTAAAACTTGAAGCATGGAGACTTATTTTGCGTTTTGCAGCCTGTCCTCAGATTACACTTGAATAAAAATTCACTCATCTCCTATTTCCTGGAATCCAATCTTAGATTTAGTGTGATAAGATTCAGAACACATAATAATATGCAAGAAAAAGAGGGCTTTGAATCTTTACTATCATTAATCTGATTTTATTGGTTATTTTATTTATTTACATTTCAAATGCTTCTCTTTCACAAAGCCCCTATCCCATCCCCCTTCTCCGTGCTTCTGTGAATGTGCTCCCCTATCCTCCTACCCACTCTGGCCTCAGTGCCCTAGCATTCACCTACATTGGGACATTGAACCTTCACAGGACCAAGGGACTCCCCTCCCATTATGCCAGACAATGCCATCCTCTGCTACATATGCAGCTGGAGCCATGAGTCCCTCCATGGGTACTCTTTGGTTGGTGGTTTAGTCTCTGGGAAAGCTGAGGTTTCTGGTTGGTTGATATTGTTGCTCTCCCTGTGGAGTTGCTAACACCTTTGTCTCTTTCAGTCCTTCCCCTAACTCCTCCATTAGTGTCCCCTCACTTAGTCCTCTTAGTCCTTTAGTCCAGTGGTTGGCTATGTGCATCTGCATCTGTGTTTGTCAGACTCTGGTAGAACCACTCAGGAGACTGCTATACCAGGCTCCTGTTTGGCATCAGGAATAATGTCTGGGTTTGGTGTCTGCGTACAGGATGAATTCCCAAGTGGGGCAGTCTCTGGATGGCCGTTCCTTCAGCCTCTGTTCTACTCTTTGTCCCTGCATTTTCTTTTGACAGGAGCAAATCTGGATTAATATTTTTGATATGGATGTGTGGCCCCATCCCTCTACAGGGGCTTGTGCCTACCAACTGGATATGGTCTCTACCATGATCTGAATTTCAAAAGCAATCTAAAGGCTTATTTTTATTCTTAGGTTTCACTGCTTGTACTCTTTCTATCGTAGAACATGGTAAGTCTGTGAGAGCAAACACAGTCCTTTGGGTACATGTTCACAAGTGGTATAACAGGACTCTAGAGTAGTTCTATTTACAACTTTGAAGACATTTCACTAATTACCATAGTGGCTACAACAGAATAGATTTGCACAGGAAGTAAACAGCGTTGCTTCTCTCACCATCACTGACAGTATTTGTTATATGGTTTTTTTATGATAGCCATTCTGAATATGATAAGATAGAATCACCAATTACTTTTAATTTTCATTTCTGTCATCACCATGATGCTTATTGCTGGTTGTCAACTTGACATACTTGAAGAGAGAGCATCAATTTAGTAACTTCCTCCATCAGAGTGACCTTTGGGCATGTCTGTGGAGTATTTTTTTTTTTTTTTGCTTGTTAATTGATGTAGCGATGTCCACCAAACTGGGTATGGTAGGCAGGTGGGTGAAGGCTGGATAAGAAAAATCCTGAATCTCGTCCTGGATTCTGGGTTGATATCTTCCTTGGTTTCCTTAATGATGGACTATAACCTATAAGGCAAATCAATTGCCCCCTCACATCAGTTGATTTTGTTAAGTGTTTTATCAGAGTACTAGCACAGCAAGCTTGTACACTATTTAATGATACTAAATAATTTGGCGTATTCATTCTCCTTGATAATTATTTGTTTTGCTTGAGAATTCTGTCCAATCTATAGCCTATTATCTGACATGGTTGTTTATTTTCTTTGTGATTTAGTTTACTAATTTATTGTATCTTATAGATATTAAACCACTATCAGATATACAGATACCAAGACTGTTTCTTTTCCCATTCTGTAGGATGTGACTTTTATTGATTGACTTCTTTTGCTGGGTAGAAGCTTTTCTGTCTTACAAGGCTCTGTTTTTTAACTATTAGTATTGTTTCTTGAACAATAAGAGTCCTATTTAGAAAGTTTTAACCTAAACTTATGGTTTAGAGCCTATCCCTACCTTTTCACCTATCATTCTCAGACTTTCAGATTTATGTTTTGTTTTATGTGTATTGATGTTTTGCCTTCATGAAATTCCAGCTGATTTTTGTAAGCTAATATTGTTAGATGTAATATATCCCTTCTCATGTTGTGCTCTAACAGTTGAGAAGAGCATCAAAATTTGTATTATATGGACCATCAAAGTAACCAAAGTGGTATTTTTCACGCACTAGCTTAAACAGAGGAGTTTTTATTAACTGAAACTTTTTTTTCTTGAAAAAAGAATTGGATATTTTCTTTATTTATATTTCAAATGTTATCCCCTTTCCCGATTTTTCCCATGAGACTCTCTATCCCATCTCTACTTCCCCTGCTTCTATGAGGATGCTCACCCACCTACCTACACCTACCTCTCTGCTCTGGCAGTCCCCTACAATGGAACATGGAGCCTTCACAGGACCTAGAGCCTCTCCTCTCATTGATGCCCTAAAAGGCCTCTGCTACATGAGCAGCTTTAGCCATGGGCTCCTCCATGTGTATTCTTTGGTTGGTGGTTTAGTCCCTGGGAGCTCTGGGGGGTCTGATTGGTTGATATTGTTGTTCTTCCTGTGGGGTTGCAAACCCCTTCAGCTCCTTCAACAGGGGTTCTTTTAATTCTAGATATAGTTTTTCCTCTTTTTTTAACACAAAAACTCACCTATCACAGTATGTTTTCTTAACTGAATTCTCTTTCTCTCTCTCTCTTTCTCTCTCTCTCTCTCTCTCTCTCTCTCTCTCTCTCTCTCACACACACACACACACACACACACACACACACACACACTTGCACACACAGTTCAAATTACTCTCAGCACCGCTGTCATCCATGTGCCTACTAGTCTGGCCCAGTAAGCCTCATATAAACTATTCAAGTACGTTTCTAATTCAAAGTTCCAAACTCCATATGCCTTCGCAAAAAGCATGATCAGGCCTATCACACAGAGCAGTGCTCCATTCATTGTACCAACTTCTGACTTCATTAGAGTTTTATTGCCATGAATAGATGCCATAGCAAGTCATGTAAAGGAAAATAATTAATTGGGGTTGGCTTATTGATTTAGAGGCTTAGTCCATTATTTTCACATAAGGAAGCATGGTGGCATGCAGGCAGGCATCCATAGAGATACTGAGTAGCTGAAAGTTCTACACCTTGATTGGCAAGCAGTAGAAAGGAAGTGTGACAATGGACATGGCTTGAGCTTCTGAAAACTCAAAGCCTACTCCTTGTGACATACATCCTCCAACAAAGTTCATACTTCCAACAATTTATGAGTGTATGGGAGCCATTTTAATTCAAACCACCTTCTCTATCATGTCCACATCGTTTACATGAAAAAAAAATTGATATTGTCAGGGGCCTTTTTGCTATCTACTGAAATAATCATGTGATTTATTTATTTATTTAAGAACAGTCATATGTTTTATTATGTTTATTTATTTGCATATATTAAACTCCCTCCTGCATGTCTAGAATAAAGGCCATTTTGATCATGGTAAATGATCTATTTTCATTTTATGAAAAATTTGAGTTTGTTAAAGTTCTTTTTAAATATTTCTTCATAAAGTATATTTCAGTCCAATGCTTTCTCTACTTCAGTCCCTTCCAAAGTCTCTCCATTACTCTATCCACCCAGCTTCATCATCTCTCTAGACTCCACTCTATCCCATCATACTGCTTGCAGTAGATTTTGAAAAAAAAATGATAGAATTTTTCTTAGAGTCTGTCTGGGCCTTGGTTACTTTTAATTTTGTTTATGGAAGTTTTTGTTAGTGCTAGTTTGTTTGTTTGTTTGTTTTATTATTGCTTCAGTTCCTATGCTTGCTATATGTTTATTTAACTTAATCACAGTTTTTACTTTGGTAGGTCAAATACATTCAAAGTTTTTCTATTTCGTTTAGAAGGTCAAATTTAGTTGAAAATTTGCCATTTATCCCCCCTTTCCTTTATTAATTTGAATACTTTTTCTTTTGGTTTGTCTATGTGCTTGTTAACATAAGTTACTCTTTTAAATAACCAACTGTATAATTTTGTGATTATCAGTATTAAGTATATAATTATTAAATTTGTTTCAATTTCCTTAATTCTCAGTTTTAGATTATTTCGCCCTATCCTCAAACTATTTATTTGATTTCTCTCTATTTTAATGTAGTCTATAGAGCTGTAATTATCACTTTAAAGAATACTTTCATTATATTCAAGTGGTTTTGATATAGCATGTTTTCATTTCTCATTAAATGCAGGAACTTTATCTTTTTTTCTTTACTAATTACTAATTCACTAATGAACAATTTTCATATAATCTCCATGAATTTATGTATTTTCTATAGTACCTTAAATATCAATTTAAAAGCTTTGCTCCATTGTGGTCAGCAGAGTACATTGGATGATTGTAATTTTCTTATATTTGTTGAGATTTGTTTTGTGTTATAAATTGTTGCCTATTTTACAGTATTTATACTGGGATGCAAAGAACAGTGTATATTCTGTGGTAGTTGAAAGAAATATTTTGTAGATAGTATCTTGGATGATTTGATCTTTTATATTATTTGACTGCAGTTTCCTTGTGTAATTTGTATCTTGATCTGTTTGCATGTTAGGGTAGCATATTGAAGTCACCATTTTTACAGTGTTGATGTAATATGTAGTTTTGTGCTTTGTAGCAGGTAATTCAGGATATTAAGACATCAATGTTGCCCATTTCCTGAATTAGAATGTAGTCTTATTTATCTCTTCTCTTTATTTTGGCTACAAGTCTACTTTGGTAAATATGAGAATAGCAGCATCACCTTATGTTTCCAGTTCCTTTTACTTAGAACACACTGTTTTTTCTTTCTTTTTTTTTCACTCCAGTGTAGTTTCTCTTCTTAAAAATTTAGTGTGCTTTTTATGAGCTACAAAACATAACCTCCTGTTGTCTCATTCAATTGAATAGGTATGATTTTCACTTGTGAATCAAAGCCAAGGGTAAAGGGATGTAAGGGACTGTCTAGGTTTCTAAAGGAATCAAGTTTGGGGCATTTCTCTATAAATTAATTTTATTGGTAATTATAAATAATTTCTAGAACATCTATTTGAATCAATTGTCAAAACAAAATTTTTCATCCAGATCAAATAACTCAAATCTGGACTGGATGTTCAATTATTTCTATCCACAGTGACCAGTAGAAAAGATCACAACTGAACTGGAAATTCCAAATTAGAATATCTTCCAATAGAGCTGAAAAACGTTATACTCATTTTATATTGTTATAAACTCTCAATATTGTTGGTGTACAACGAAGACTGAGAACTACTTCTGCTAGGTAAAATAGTTCTTGATATCAATCTATTCATAGTCCATTCTTCCTCATAATTTTCACTGTAAACGTGGAAAATTCACTGCAGAGAGAGAGAGGCAGAGAGAGAGAGAGGCAGAGAGAGAGAGACAGAGAGAGAGACAGAGAGAGAGACAGAGACAGACAGAGAGACAGAGACAGACAGAGAGACAGATAGACAGAGAGAGGGAAGGTAGGGAAGGAAAATAGGGAGGGAGGGAGGGAGGGAGAGGAAGAGGGACAGGGAGAGGGAGAGATCATGAAAGAGTTTTCACTGCAATGACAATAGAAAATTAAAGAAGGAGTATTTTTATTTGGGCTAATAGCTGGAAGTATAGTCCATCATGACAGTAAAATCATGGCAATAAGAACTTGGAGCAATTTTTCACAATGCTTCTGACAGTAGATCTCATAGGCAAATAATTGCTGATGCTCACCTTGGTTTTTTTTTTTTTTTTTTTTTTTTTTTTTTTTTTTTTTTTTTTTTTTTATCTCTTCATTCATTCCAAGATCCCAAACAAAGGATAGTGTCACTTACATTTAGAAGGTGTCTTTCCTCTTTAAACGTTTACATAACTTCAATCTTGGATATACCCCAGAGTGTATTTGAGTAATGACTTAAATCCAGTCAAGCTGATAATGAAGACTGCATAAGTGACATTAAAAGCAATTCCAGGATAGCAAGTTGTGTGGACATTTGTGTCAGCAAAGATTGCAAACACATAAAAACAATGTCACATTTATTGACAGAGATAATCATCATTTTGTACTTCCAAATGTCATTTACAATGTGATATTCAGTTTGTACTGCCGTGTTCCTAAAACATAGAATAGTCTAAAAAGAGAGCCTCAGTTGGGTAAGTTTGTTAGACTAAATGGCCTGTAGACCTATATGTAGGGGATTGTCTTGACTAATAATTGAAATGAGAGGGACAACGTTGGATGTGAACAGCACCATTTCATGAATTGGGTCTTATACTGTATGAGTAAAGAAAGTTTGTTAAGCAGCACCGAGCAAGTGTTAAAGACTGATTCATTTATTACCACTATTGAAGATAGCGGATGTGATGTAAGTTCAAGCCTTTTCCTGCAACGATGGACTGTAACATGGAACTATAAGCCAAATAAAGTCTTTCTCTCCTAAGTTGAAGCTATTTTGTCACTGCAACAGAAATGAAGTTGACACACATGGTATCATATTTTAGTTTCTACTATTGTGATAAAACACTAGACCAAAATCAATGTGAAGAAAAAGGATTTATTTTACTTTAGGGTTGTATTTATCACAAAGAGGAGTCATATGAGGAACTCAAGTCAGGTACATGGAAACATGAATTGCAGTAAAGGTCAGGGAGGAATGATGCTTACTGGCTTGTTTGTAAGACTTTCTTTTATCATTGAAGATCATCTGGCCAAGGATGACACTGTCTCCAGTAGTTGAACCTCCTATATCAACCATTAATCAAAAAAAAGTTCTTGTGTGTGTATGTATACATATATGACTATATAGTCATGTATATGACTATAATCTGAAATTATAAGTCAAATAAAGTTGGTTTATAATTACAGTGTTACACACACATACACACACACACAGACACATAAAGTGGATGGGATACTTGAAGAACAATACTATGCAGACACTTTAGGAGCTATTTTCTATAGTGCTTTAACAAGAACTGTGAATAATTACAGTTTCCTTGGCAAATACACTGACAATACAATGTACATGCCTAATTTTAATGTCTTCCTACATTGTAAAACTATTTTGAGATCACCTGTTTTTAGTCTACATCCTGAGATTGCTTGCTGGGTTAATAGAGAGAGACATGTGGTACACATCAGGGCAGAGTTAAATAAGATTTCTCTCATGGCTTCTCTCCCTGTTCACTTACCTGTCTGACACTTTTGTAAGTTACATTTCATGGAATCTTGCAAGTGGCCACACTGCCTATTCATTTTGTAGATTTGAAATTCACATCTTTATCTCAAACCAAAAACTTAGCAAGACTATGAAATAATAGAATCTAGAATATTTTTAAATAACTTCAGATAATGTAAAACAGCATGTCAATTTGAATGTCCCTTGCCAATCAAATATTTAAAATTCATTCCAGTTTTAATTGAAAAGAACTAACAATAAACATTTTCTCTTCACATAGTTTTTTAGGTTTGACTTTAATTTTCTAAAAATACAGATTTGGGGAATGAAATTAGCAATGCAAGGTGAACCTAGTGTGAATTTTACTGAAGATTATGCAAATGATGGAAATTATAATTCTATCAGGATGTCATTACATGTGTCTACTTAGACACACATTTTCTGCTATGTTTAAGTTAAACAAAACACTAAATGACTATGTAGTATGACATCTCATTAATATGTTTCCATTCACATCTGTGCCTTTAGTATAAAAAAAACACGGCTTCAGTGATAAGAGAGATTAGGTCCTTTAATTAGAAACAAATGACAAATCACTGTTAACCTCATGTGATGCTTTCTAAAACTTCCATCAAATATTCCTCTTAAAACATTATTAAACACAAGTTCCCGAGATCTACTTCCTAGAAAGTGCCATTTAACAAAACCCAGGCAGGATGTTAATACTGGGGCTGAATTACAGGTTGCCAAAGCATTTCCTGTGAGGGGATTGACAGGGGATCATTTTGTTATGGGGCCACCTCCAGTGTGTTGTGACAACCACTCATTACACCTCTAGGCTGAGCACTCAGCTGTAGGTTTCTACAAGATGCAAATAGCTCCAAATGGGTTCAATTTAGAGTGAGTGGATAATGTATCACTCACTTCTTTAAGGTAGAAGCTTTTAATTTCCCAAGAACAAGAAAGAGAAGAACATTTCAGATTCTGGAAATAAAGATTTAGTTAACCAAGGATGCCTGAGAAATGGAGGTACAATAGCAATATCTGTTACATTATACATAAAAGCAGTTCACCTGCCTGGTTTCCTTGTAGCTTGAAGCAGAACACCAAGTGGTCAAGTGAGCATCACCTCTCAATAAATATAATTATCCACTTAAAAGCTCAATGTCAACAACTAGTAACCTCTAAGTGATGCTAGGTTTTTCTCTTACAAAAGGAAATACTTACAAAGCTGCCATAGTTAATTATAATAATACACAAAAAGTGTATAAAACACATTTTGATCCAAGATAAAAATATCGTGAAAAGCTTTGCACAGCTGGACTTCAGTACTTCAGAGTGCTGGCATTTTACCCCTCCGTGCATTTCCTCTCAGTGTTTTCGTTCTGATTTCAGTAAGTGTTGCTAACAGTGGAATTCAGTAGGCTCTACTTCAAGCTATTAGAAGAAGAGTGGTGTGCTGGTGTGGATAGGAAAAAGTCAATAAGCCCATTTACAATTCTTGTGTTAGCGAAGCTGCAGGAGAAGCCTGGGAGCTAAGGAACTGCCTGTGAAAAGAGAGTTGTTCTTTGCTAGGAGTCCATTAATGCACAGAATGTTCTGTGCTATAACTCACCAGCAACATTTCCCATCAAGCTTCAAATCCTCAGGATATTAATATTCTTTTGTTTAAGAAACTTTACCAAGAAATTAATTATCCACTAGAAATTCTCAGAGATGGGCTTATCCGCAATGCATTAAAGAATAATTTCAATATGTCTGAAATAGATTTCAACAGAAAGGAGGAAAGGAAGGTTTCTTTAAATCTGCCAAAACTGTAGACTGTGTAAAGTAGTCCTAATTCTCAAGGTTTTCTAGTTAGTGTTTAGAATTAAGCTTCAAAATTATTTTATGGTAATTATGTTTTATAGACATAATTATAGATGTTACATACTTATTACATATAAATATAAAATCTTTTTTTCTGAATATGTATACATATTAGGAAGTAATCTCAGAGAGCAATATCAGGAAAGAGTAAAGTGATACAGATGGTAAAATCAATGATCAAAACAGCCACTTTGAAGTGAGTTGTTCAATTATTCTTAGATCCTCTACAATTGGTATTTTAAACTGCTTTGTCCAGTCTAGAATAAAGGAGAAGGCAGATGCAAATTACAGACTCAACTCCAACAGTCATTGGATAGTTAGGTGTAATAATTCCTCAATAAATTGTTAATTCATTTCAATGGAAAGGCAGTCTGATACATATTATTGGTTTTGTTTCTTTCTTTAGTAATATAGTTCATAATTTTGAGGCAATTCACTGGCTATTTGGATCAAGGTAATATTTTGAAGATATACTTTACTATGTCTTATCCAATGATAAATGGCAAATAATACCCTTAAGTATACATATACTAAGTACTTTGAACTGAAAGACATTGTATAGACAAATAGTTCTCTTATTTCTGTCCTTCTGGTTACCCTTCTTCCCTAATGTACATACAAAGCAGAATTTCTTGATGTCCAAGATGCTGTAAAATCTTGTATAACATTCTCCCAAGTCAACACTAAGCCCTGAAAATATTTACTTAATGTTTCTCACCCTTCTGTGTAAGAGTTGCTCATAGAAAATTCTTTAACATACCTAATGTAATCACAGGTCATAAAATTCACATTTCAGAAGAGGCTTTGACTCATATCAGGAATAAAGAATGCAGTGTAGAAAGCCTTAGAAAAACATGAGGAGGCACGTATTGTTACAATTTCCTATGTAGCCCATTTCCAGGGTTACATGATATGCTGTCTATCCAATCACATTTCTCCATGCCTGTACATTTCACATTGATTTTAAGCATAGTAACAGACAGTTTTCTATTTGTCATGTTGTTTCTGTTTTTAAGGCTCCTCTATTATGTATGATTTTAATTTATAAACTCACTTATGTTTTTTATTGCTATTCTCCCTTCTGTTATATCGTAATTGGCTCAGACCCTTATAATGGGTGAGAAAAATATCACCAATTTCTATACCTACAGCACATGAGCAGAAATGTTGTTTCATGACTGTGCAGTATTCTTAATGGTTTGTATTCCTCTTCCTTTAATATGGCTCTCTTCATATAGGCTGGTATGTAGTTTTAAAAGACACAAGTATAGTAATCCTTTTCAACCAGAAGGATAAAGATCTTGCAATCAAACAATTAAAGTTCAGGAATATATTGCCAGGTATTAGTCAAATTAGAAAAACGTAGGTTTATGCTTTTTGTAAAGTACCAAGCTACTGAAAAAAATATAAACTGAGATAATTACTATTTATGAAAATTCATTTGTGTACTTAAAGTTTACATGTTCATGGAACTGTATGTTGAAAGTGATAATAATGATGGTACATTAAAGTACATCATGTGAGGAATTTATGAGTCATCACTTGTAAATGCAAATTGCCCAGCCCAACCTGGTGGCACAAGACTGCAATCTCACCCTTTAGGGTGTAAGATCAGTTAGAGGATCAGAAGGTGAAGCTCAGACTTCACTATTGTAGCAAGACTGGCAGCAACATGAACTATGTGAGAGTTTCTCTTTTACATGCAGAAAATAGTTTATAAACTAGAAGAATTTGCAAAATATGATGACATTCCATAGAAAAAACCAATTATAACCAACAAATAAAGAGAGTTTAATGTTTTTAAAAGAACAATGCTTTAGAGGTATTACCTCATCTAATTTTAAGATACACTACAGAGTTACAGTACTAAAAACTACACGATATTGAACAAAAACAGACTTGTAGATCAAAGCAGAAAAATAGAAGCCCAAATATGAGTGTGAAAATTACAAGAATTTGATAACTGGCAAAGATACCAAAAATAGCAAAAATATACACTTGACAAAAGGTCCTCTTTAACAAATGATTCTAGGAAAATGGCACCACCACATATAAAAGAGTGAAAGTAGTCCTATATCTATTACCTTGAATAAATACCTACTATACATGTATAAAGGAGCTCAATATAAAACCTGAAATGCAGATAGAGAAAACACAAGTGACACAAAACATGATATAGTAAGTTGAAATAACTCCAGATAGGCACTGATCACTCAAAAATTAAGGCAAAACATTAACAAATCTCATAAACCAAAAGAGCTTCTGTACAGTAAAAAATCAACTAGGTGATGAGAAAGTTCATACAGTAGAAAAGAATCCTTGTAGACTAAGTGTCCAATACAGAATTAATATCCAGATATAAGAAAAATTTCTAAAATGGAAAACAAACTCAAAGAATCATGAAAACAAAGAATCCCATTAAAATTATACTACAGATATTAACAGATAGTACTCCAAAGAAGAAATGAAAAATTATGTAAAATACCTAAAAATGTTCAACAGTTCTAGGACTGAGGAAAACACAAATTATATCTTCCTTGAGTTTCATCTTGAGTCTGTGAGAATGGCCACAGTCAAGAACTGACAAAAGATCCTGGTGAGGATATAACAAAGAGGGAGCATTTGTTCACTGTTGGTACTATGGCAAATGTGTGCAGCCACTATAAAAATCAATGTGAATTCTCAAAAGGACAAAAGAAGATCTACCATGTGACCCAGCTATCCTACTCCTTAGCAAATACCCAAGGGAATGAAGAACTTACTCCTTACATATTGCTCAATAATGTCCACTATTACCTTATATAATAATTAGAAAAATTCTAAACATCCTTCAAGTATCAAATTGACAGTGAAAATATGGTTCAAATGCTAAGTGAAATCCTATTCAGGGATAAAGAACAATGAAATTATGAGTTATTATATAAATGAAAGGGAAATGAAAATATACTGAGTGAGATTACCAAAGCCCAGGAATACAAATAGTCACATATTCTTTTGTAATTGTGAATCCCAGGTGTAAATCTTTGGATATGAATATGTAATCTATAATAACGCCACAGATCAGGAAGTAAAAAGGGACCATGAGTTTCTCTTTTTACAAGGGTGGGGTGTGGAAGAGGGACAGAAGCATCTTTCATGTAAGAACTAGTAGGACACAGGTAGTATGAAAGAGGAAATGTGAAAAAGGAAACAATTTCAGGACAGGAACTCAAACAGGGCACAAATCTGAATGCAGGAGCTTATGTAAAAGCCATGGAATGCTGCTGCTTACTAACTTGCTCATAATGGTTTATCCAGACTCCTTTCTTAGAGTAACCAGAGCTGTCAACCCAAGGATGGTACCAACCACAATGGGCTGGGCCCACGCATATCAATCACTATTTAAAAAAATGACATAGAGCAGGATATTATGGAGGCATTTTTCTCAATTGAGATTCTCTTCTTTCAGATAACTCAAGCTTTGTAAAGGTGACATAAAACCAGCCAGCATAGGCCTAGTCAACAAAACATATATCATGCCTGGTATCAGATAACTAGCTTACTAAGTTAGCATTGGAAAAATCATGGCTATTGAAAAAAACTACAACCATTAATTTACTAAACAGGTATAACCTCTAGCAACAACTAGTAAATATTTTTTTTCTTTCACAGATATTTATAGTCTTTACCCCTCATCTAAGCAAATTCTTTTTACAACAGACAATGACCACAACAGAAAAACCATAGCCTATCAAAATGCAGAATTTTTAAGCCCAGTCAAAACGGATATGTCTACAAGGCATTCCCACAAATAAGGCTCAGGAAATGACTCAGAAGAGGAAGGAGAAAATTGTAAGAGCAAATAAATCAATGCATTTGTCTGAGATTGTGTCTCAATATATCATAACCTATGAAATCTCACCAACACAACCAACCAAATATGAACTCAACCAGGACACTAAATGAACATTCCCATTGCATGGAGAAAAACCTATAAAGACTCCACCCTACACAATAAACTACAGACACCTGAGTAGAGCTGAAATAGGAGGAGGTGGCCCTCTCCATGAAAGACCACACCAGTTGGCCATCCAGTGCCAAAGGGTCAGTTTTAGAAACATACACATATATAGATTCAACAGGTTATATTTAGAAATAAACACACACACACACACACACACACACACACACACACACACATGCACACACATGTATATACAAATGCATATATGCTTGCAATAACACTTAATGATAAATGAATGACAACAAGGAGAGAGAATACATGTGTGGCTTTGGAAAGAGTAAATACAAGGGAGAAGTATTAAAACTAAAGTACTGTCTCAAAAATAACCAAGGAAACAAGCAAATAAATATAGTCCCAATCATGAAATAGTATTACCTATACTTTAGGATAACCAATAACCATTTAATTGGACTGAAGGGCTACTCAGTAATAGGAAACTCATTCCTGATACTTTCACAGCTATGTAATGACTATGGCTGGTGAGTTTCATAAGAACCCTACTATTACAAAAATATTTATCTATATACTCACAGATAAGTGTAGTTCTCATCCCTTATCAGGGGACTATCTAGGATCAGGTGAAGACCATTATAGGAACCTACAACTTGTCAAAATATAGATAATAAAGAACTATGAAGATCCCAACTTCAATTGGTGCATCTGGAATACAACTAATACAGACCCCAATACTCAGAACTATTGCAGAAGTAAAAGAAGAAAGATTATGCAAGTCAGAGAACTGGGGATATTTCTGAGAGAGTGTTTTCAATGTATGAAGAGAAGTTATGCAGATGAAATCTCAATAGTTTTCTGGCCTAAACAAGACCTGAATAAGAATAATAATGAAGGAAACCCCAACCCTACAATAATTATATGGATAATTAATAGCTGCTTAGAGAAGAAGCAGTCTTTTCAGTGATGAAGTACTTTATAGGTTTTCCAATTCCAAGTAGTCATTCAAAACCTCATATACATATGAGCAACACTACATGGACTAGCAGGATACACAGACAGACAGACAGACAGACAAACAGACAGACAAACAGACAGATGGAATATCATGAATTTAGGAGAATGTGTTGCTTTATCTGAAGATATTGGGGGTAAAATGGGAGAGTTTGAAATAATGTAAATTCAGTACTCATATATTAAATTCTTCCTAAAATAAAACAATTAAAATATATGCCAAAATTTACCAGCAGTATTTGAAATTTACAAGATTTATAAATTAAAAGTAAGATAGCAAACAATTTTGAAATAGAATTCATAACAAACATAAAATATTCTGGCTAATCAAAATGAAACAATGGAAGGATAAGTATAAATCAAGACTATCATTTTGAGATACCCTGTAAATTAGTAGTGGTGGTTTGAATGAGAAGGTGGAACTGTTTGAGAAGGATTAGGAGGTATATTATTGGGAGGAGGCATGTCACTGGAGTGGGATTTAAGGTTTCATGAAACCAGAGCATAGCTTATTAGTGTCTTTCTGCTTCCTGTTGCAAATGTTAGCATGTAGGTCCAGTTCCAGCAACACACCTGGCTGCCTCCAGCCATGCTCCTGCTATGATGGTTAGAGACTCACCCTTTAAATTTGTAAGCCCAGAATAAATTCTTTCTTCTATAAAGTATCTTTTCATGAGAAAATAATAATAATAATAATAATAATAATAATAATAATAATAATAATGACTAAGACAGTAGCTTTTTAAAGATATTTGGCTACAGGCTGCATACAAGAGAAATTTTTCCAAAATAAAAGAAGTAGATATGACTCAAAACATTTCCCCAGTTTTCTGCACAGGTTCAGTTTTCAGATCATGCAACAAGGAGAAACACTAAGAGCCTGCTCATCTCAGAGTCAGGAAACAATTGTGAAAATATAGGAAGGGTAACACAAAAACAGATTGTAACAGATGTTGAAAAGAATGCAGCTAAAGGGAAGTAACTCTCACAGAATCTTTGCAAGGGATGTTATAGTGTTTATTGATTTGGTCAAATATGACAGAAACTCTCAAATGTTTTCTTTAGTCATAATGATACCTAGAAGAAACAAAAACCTAGGTCTGTTTGAGTTACCCCTAACCTGAAAAATTTTATTTGAAATAAACAAATATTATAGATTTCAGAATAGTTTGCCATTGATATCTAAAACACTGCCAGCATAAATACTATCCAGCCTTTTTCTTAGTTTTCATTTAAAAAAGACTCCAAAGCATTTAAATGGTCCACCAATGCTTCTAAATAATCAGTAGTATAAAATTTAGAATGTCTATCATGCAAATAATAAAAAATATAAAACTCAAGAAATAAAGACATACAAGAGATTACAAAAGGGAATGTTATGAGAGAAAAATCTTAAAATATTGATAAGGTAAATTATAAAGTATACACTATTGTTACAAAAAGAGAACAAAGATACTAAACTCTCTGTTGAAATTCTAGAAATAAAAATAAGTATATAAAATGAAAAACCAAATCAAAGATGTTAAGGAGGTGAGAAGGGATTTGAAGTTTAAGAAAATTTTCAGCATGAAGCATAGTAGAATGTAAATATTGTCAGAGGCCAGGGCATCAGTGACCTGTAGGAATAAATTTATATTCTCATGACACAGTTCAAACTGTCACAAATTCAATAAGCTGATGCCAAGTTGTTGTCTTGTAGAATCTGTGAGTTTAATGAACCAGATACTTCTCTTAAAATAACAGATTCTGTGTCCTTGACTTTCTCATTTCCATTATCCATCCCTTCTAAGAACCTTTCCTCTTCTGTCCATCTTTAGCTTGGTTTGCTGCTATTATATTTATAATAGTCTCTCAGAGTCATTTTTTACATTGTAAAGAAATAGACTAACAAATTCCAGGGGTTAAAATGTAGTCTGCAAAGGCACTATTCAAGAATTACAGAAGCCAAAAATGAAGAAATATATTATATTAATGAAATCTCACAAGTAAAAGTTGGAGACAGAAGAGATATTTGATGACTCCATATTTGACAAGGGTATATATTTTATGTTCATATATATATGTTTGCATATTTGCATATGCAAACACAAATGTGTGTATGTATGTGTACATGTATATTTTTTTATGTTGCCCATAGAGGCCCAAAGGATGTAAAATATCTTCTGGAATCAGAGTTTTAGAGAGCTTTGTGCCATTGAGCTGAAGATCAGCTGCATAAATACAAATGATGAAAAAAAGGGATTTTTTTGTTGTTTTTTTGTTTTGTTTTGTTTTGTTTTGTTGTTTTGTTTTGTTTTTAAGTGTCAAGGGCAGTCTTAATTGAGAAGCACAGAACCAAACTTTTAAATGAGACAGGTTTATCAGAATGGAAATAAAACAAACAAACTAACAACAACAACAAAAAAGAAACAAATCCTATGCTTTCTAAACTCTATCTCATAAGTGGATAAAATTAATTTTTTTACAGAATAAAAACTTATATCAAGATCTTATAGAATTAAAAGAAATATTAATTAAACAGGTAAAAAGAGCATATTATGAGACAGAGCTTTAGAAACAATGACTGTAGCAAAACAAATCAAAAGCAAAAACACTTCATGCCCTCATTTTAATTTATATGAAAGATAATTAGAAAACTTAAAATATTTTTGAAAGTTCTTACATTCATTATACAGTAGGATACTGCAATCTACAATAAAAAACAACTCAAAGTTTGTTTCCTTTACTGTTGAGGGGTATCTAGATTGTTTCCAGTTTCTGGATATTATAAATAAAGCTACTATGAACATAGTTGAACATGTGGTGGAGAATTCTTTGCTATAAGCCCAGGAGTAGTATAGCTGGGTCTTTAGATAGAGCAATTCCAAATTTTCTCAGAAACTACTATATCGATTTCCAAAGTAGCTGTACAAGTTTTCATTCCCACCAGCAAGGGGAAGTGTTCCCTTTGTTCCACACTCTTACTGGCATGAGCTTTCACTTGTTTTTGATCTTGCCATTCTGACAAGTATAAGATGTTGCATATTTACACAGCAGAGTATTAACAAAGTATTAAGTGTTGTTAAGACAATGAGATTTTCTAGCAAATGGACAGTCTTAGAAAGGATCATCCTTAGTGAGGTAACCTAGACACATAATAACAAGCATTGTTTGTACGTACTTATAAACAGATATTAGTCATAGAGTCAAGGGTGATCATGTTTCAATTCACCAACCCAGAGAGGCTAAGTAGCAAAGAGAGCTCAAGGGGGAAGGGCACATAAATCTTTCTGTGAAGGATAAATTAAATAGATAGCATAGGCAGAGAAGGGGAGGGACCTAGTTAAGGGTAGGGATGAGAGCATGAGAGATCAGGTGGGGGCTAAGGATAGAGGACAGAGTATTGAGAGAGACAACTGGAATCTGGAATTATCTTTAGGAAGAGCTAGAAACATAGTGTAATGGAAATTCCCAGGAATCTATTAGGGTTATTATAGCTAAGATGTCTAGCAATGGAGGATACAGAGCCTAAACTGGCCGTAACATGTAACCAGGTGAGACTTTCAATAGAGGGAATGGATCACCAACCCAACCACAAAACCTTTAACCTACAATTTGTCCTGTTGACAAGATGTGCTGTGAAAAAGATGGCAAGAAATGATAGGAGTGGCCAACTAATGAATGGTCCAGTTTGAGATTCATGCCATGAGAGGGACCCCATCTCTGATACTGCCAGGAGAGTTAGGACCCAGGGTTGGATATGCCACAGACCTAGCATATACCCAAAGCTGAATTGGGAAAAAAAATCAATGAAATGATTTCTAATGTTATTTTGCCATGCTCATAGGTTTGTGCATAGCCCAGTTGTATCAGGGAAGCTTCACCCAGCAACTAATAACAATAGATGCATAGACCAACAGCAATACATTAGGCAGAGCTTGGATAAACCTGTGGAAGAGGGAACAAAGGATTGTAGGAGCCAGAGGTATCATGGGCACTACAGGCACTACAAGAAAACCCACAGAATCAACTAACCTGGTTTCATAGCAGCTCACAGAGAGTGAACTGACATCCAAGGAGCCTGCATAAGACTGACCTGGGTCATCAACAAATGTTACAGTTATGTAGCTTGGTCTTCTTGTGGGGCTTCTAACAGTGAGAACATGAACTGTCTCTGACACTGTGGCCTGATTTGAGACCCTTTCTTCCTACTGGATTGCCTTATCTAGCCTTAATAGAAGAGGAGGTGCCTAGTCTTCTTTTAACTTGATATGCCATGGCTGGTTGATGTCCGTGAAAGGCCTGTCCTTTTCAGAAGGAAAATGAATGAAGAGTGGATGAGGGTAAGGGATATGGAAGGTGGGAGAGAGAGATAGAGAGACTAGTAGGTGAAGAGGGAGAGAAAACTGCACCCCAGATGTAAAGTTAATTAAAAATTAATGTATTCAAAAGAAAACAAAATGTCACACAATGCACACTCACACACACACACAAAGGATTAAAAGTTAACTTCCTAATATAAATGTATAACTACATGTTATAAATATAATGAGAGAATTTTCCAATAATCTTTCAAGAGTAGGAGAGTAAGAGAAAAGTAGAAAGAACACATTTTACACATAAAAAATTATACAACTAAGCACAGTCAGATTAACAATTTTAGGAAATGAAAGCCACCTCAATATTACTTCAAACTGTATCAAAATAATTAATTCAAAGGAAAAATAAAATATTTTAAGTTAAAAATATAGATAGAATATTTATAGTTGAGTGAAAGTAGTATAATGAAATACATACTTTAAAAATATATATAATTTAATATTGGAATGTTTATCAGAGCAAAAGTTTAGAAAAATGTCATACAACCTAGAGTCAAACTAAGTTTCAAAGGCTATAATCACAGAGATAGTAAATCTTTAAGCAAAATCTAAATGATCTAGGATAAAGAAATAGTAACTGAGATGAAGATACTGTTAACTTATCACAGAGGCATATCAACTTGGAATGCATATTTTCATGATCTGGAAGTGGAGAGTAGAAGAATAACCAGAAAGCTGGGAGAGAGTATGGGGTAGACAGGAAGGACTGGTCAGCAGGTACTACATCACAGTCAAGAGCACAAAGTTCTGATTACGTGCTTTTACGTAATCAAGAAACAAAGTTAGCCCAGTATATAATTGCATATGTATGAAGCATGCCTCGAAACCTAGAAGTAATTTAATTGTGTTTCACACAGAAAGATATTTCGAAAACTAGGTATCTCTAACCTGTTTAAAACTTTATACAGTGTACATATGGATTTAAAAGGATACACTTTCTAAATTTATATATGTGTTAAATATTTCTTTAAAAAACTTCAAACTGTTTCTTAAGATTTCTCTACACTGCTTTACGAGGGAGTCCAATTGATTCTCAAATATTGCTTTTTAGTAAAACTACATTATTTATTAATTCATTTTTTTGTTTTTTGCTTATTTTAGCCATCTGTTTAATAAATTCCTTATATGCATTCACATACATACACACACACACACACACACACACACATATATATATATATATATTTCTTGTATATACATCTATAACTTACCTGTGCAACATATTTTAAAATGCAGATATTTTGTAAAATGTCTCAGTTGAGCTGAATTACATGATAGTGTTATTAACTAACTGATAGTGACGGTTAATCTTCATTGTCACTGATATTGGCTTTATAAACAGCAAGGAGGCAAATGTTTACATGTCTCTGAAGGCATTTCCAGATGGGCTAACTGAGGTGAGATGACTCACCTTGAAATAAGTGCACTATTCTATAGCCTAACATCCTGGACTGAATAGAGATATTAATGTAGTGGAGTTACCAGTGTATCTTTGTCTCCTGACTATGAATTCGATGTGAACAGTTTACATTATTAATGTCATGCCTTCCCAATTAAGGTTTACAATTCATTATTCTTTGAGTCAGAATACTTCATCACAGTAATTGAAAAGTAACTAATATATCCACATACATATCTTTTGTAGAAATATTTAAATTTCATCTAATAGTCAATTTCAATAATGCAAAGAATTTTTGTGTTGTCATCACATTGCATAATAAACTTTTTTATTTTAGTTAACTATATTCTTCCCCTGTGTTTCTGTCTGGCTAGGAACTCACTATATAGCTCAGGGTATCCTAAAGTTTGTGGCAATCTCCTTCCCTTAGCCTCCCAAGTACTAAGTATCTCAATGTGATTCACCATGCTGGCAGCAACAACCAGTGGGTTTTCTGAGAGAAAAAATTTGAGTTGACCTGCCAGTGGCCTTTGAGATGTGAAGTTTAGAGTTGCTATGGTGGGACAACACTCTCCTGAACGAGCACAGGCAACATCAGCAACAACAACAACAACTTCCATCATCAATGCTGACAGCTATTCAAAGGAAAAATATCAGCAACAAGCACACAGAATAATGGTGAAAGACATGGCAATGATGTCACTGTGAAAACCAGCCAATGTGAGCATATACCAGCCATAAGAGACAGCCTTTTGCAGGTCCCAGGGAGGGAAGGAATTCATAGGCATGAGAAAGGTACAGGAGGGCACTGTGTTAAAGAGACTTTAATCAGGGAAACATAGTGGAGTACATCAGACAAATACAATATTATTTTTCTGAAGTTTGACTCTATAAAATATTAAACTTTAATATGGATTTTCTCCTTATTTTTAAATGAGAGGAAATCTGTATTCTTTGAAAACATAGAACTTCTAGAAGCAAACTGTGGTTGTGCTTTTGTATCTTACTGACATTGTAAGAGTAAAATTGTAAAACATTATACTTTGAAATGAAATAAAACTTAAAATGTAGTAAGCAATATATATATATATTGTTTTAGTACAATATATATATATATGTACAATATATATATATATAGTACAATATATATATATATATATTGTACTAAACAATGATACACAGACACTCAGAGCCACGTATGGAAATAAACTTCAGAACTCTAATAAACTACTCTCTGACACAATTTACCAGTCAAGCAAATGGGCATATGAAAATATATAATCCATTTATCCTGAATTATTTTGTAGCATTTTTTTTCTCATTATGATTTACAAAGAGATTGAAATCTCCACTGGAGTTCAGGATGTAAGGGGTGGGTCATTAGGTTTCTGCCTCAAGGAAATAAGTCTCAGCATGCCACCAACAGAGCTCAAAGAGGAGTAATAAGGTCATCAATTATCTTGGCCTGGATATAGCTTGAAACCCTGGGAGGTAAAATTTATACCCACCAAAAAGATAAATTATTTTCTCTGGGATTAAGCAACATCATCATGGAAGACTGGTGGCTTAAAGCCACTCCAAAGTGATTCAGAATAGCCTCAAATAGGCTGAGACTGGAGTCGGTGTTGCTTTCTCTAACAATTGGAATCATGGAAATGCCTAAGCCAAGGATTTTTGACTGGACATATGAACAAGATCTATTCTTCTGGACAGGTATCGCCCACATTAAAAAATGGGGTGTGAATAAAGAAATATGCTTATCTGGTTATGTTTATTTGAATATAGTATATAAATTTTTTGTTATAACTAAACATATAAGAACAAGTAGGATGCAAAATAACAACTTTCAGTAACACAGAAAACAAAAATATTTACTAATCAATTAATTAATTCCAATAGCAAAGAAAATCTCCTTCTTAAAGAGACACTGTCTAAGAATATTTCTGTTGGGTGGGGATTAAATTAAATCATTGTACTACATGCTCTACCGTTGGCTTTTCTGGAGCAGGATGGTGAGGAAATCCTATAAAAGTCTTATTATTAAAGACATGACCTTCAGTTCTGCACTGGCCAATGGCATCTATTCTCAGTTAGTTTGGAAGAGATGATTTCTCTGAGATCTCAATGGATTTACATTCAAACTTTCAGTATAATCAACACTATGAAACTGGTTTGAGCATTTGTACATACTACACATCAACTACTTAAGTGTCTAGTGCACCCTGCCCTGAGATGTCTGCCTGGCCATAATTCTCTTTCACAGTGCTAACTACAAAAGATCAGATATCTCTTTTCTGGAGGATCCTGCTGCTGATGGCTTGTAAAAACAGAGGGTAAATTTTAGAACTTCTGTGAGTCAGTTGTTTAACACAGTCATTAATAAAAGTTAAAATGCAAGCGTATTTGTTTGGTTTACTGCTATACTAGACTTAAAGGTATAAATATAATTTATTACTTCTAAGTTATTTTTATTATATTTGACTATTGCATAAGTTCTTGAGGTCCTTTATACCTATTTTGTTTGTATCATGGGAATACTGTGAAACGATGTACATCTGTAACCAGCTGGAAAGTCAGAAATGTCACATTAATAACATGAAACCTACTTCGGTGGTTGTATTTGTAGCACGGAAAAAAATAGACATTACAAATTAGGGCCTCTGGACTTTTCCCCACAATCGATCTGCAATGATGTACTAGAATATCATGGCAACTATACATGGCATGGTAAATTAACTGGGAAAGGGCATACAGTCACGATAATCATTGCCTTTGCTATTGTTAGTAAAAGTCACCTGAACCTTGGACATAGCAGTTGTGAACAAATTCCTGGATGACAGACTGGTCCAGTATGTACAAAGATCTTACTGTGTGTAATGGAGCCTTTTCATGTATGTCCTTGGAGACTCACTTTATGTAAGAAACATTCCCAATTTCACAATTTACAAACTCAATTTTATAAGGGCTTATAATAAAATTTACTAAATGTAATGTGTAGAAAAGGTTACAGTGTCCAAATCCCCAATAAGAACATATGTCCTGATCACTTTTTTACAAAGTAAGTTTGAATATCTAACTTTGTGAGTCTCAGGCAGTGACTTACAAATCCTCAGTCCATGTCTCAAAGAAGTCTAACAGTTTATCTGTGAAAATTGGGGTGTAAGAAATCATGTGGTTTTTCCAGAGAAAACAATGATCAAACACATTTGAAGTAATGAACAAACACAAAATGGCCCAGGAAACTTCAAAAACTTGAGAAATTAGCAAGCAAACAAACAAACAAACAAAACCTTACCTTCAAATACAGCCTAATAACTCATTGAATGAAAAACAGCTGAAAGGACCACAGAGCTCTTTCCTGCCAAAAGGTTTGATGAAAACTTTTCATACATTTGTAAGTTGATGTTTTTCTCTCAGGGTTGTATTATACCTGCCATAAAGAAAAGGATATTGTTCATACTAAAATAATGCTGAAACACTATTCCCCAGGAGTTGGGTCGTAATGCCTATCTTTTAAGCCTTACAGAATGAATAAGTAGCAAGCATTCATGCTAAATGCCAATGCACTTACTAACTGACATGTTGATTATCATGTTTGGATATTATTCATTTTATTTATCTTTGAAAATGCTAACACGTAGTCCAATTCTACAAATATTATCTCCATTGGAAAGCTACTAATAAAATATCTTTATCTTTTTGGCTACCAAATCGTCTGAAACTCCTTGTAAACATACAGCATTCATTATAATAACATATTTTTGTCAGGACACACAAAAGACTGTTGGGAAGAAAGGAGAGGTGGGTGGGAAGGGGGAGATGGGTAGTGTAAGCCAGTGGAAAGATGCAATTAGAGTGTTGTTGGCTTGGCAAAGCCCCACTGAACAGCAAGCTTGAGATTTCTTTTTTGCCAAACCACTCCAGGTTCCTTGGGGGTCTCATGTCTGTAAAGAGGACTTTATTCCAATAAGTATCTTCTGTACAACAAGGAAAATAAAGATATAAAAAGAATTATCATATAAAGACTAACACACAGGAGCATTTTCACACACACACACACACACACACACACACAAACACACACACACACACACATTTACAGACAAACACACATTCTCTAAGTGCAACATACTCTCTGGAAAAATGTGGTCTTTTTAAGAAGAAAATATTAATTTGACTTTCCATGCTCTGTATGAAGATAGAATCACAAAAAAGTAGTCACCTACAGAGTGACATGATGCAGAAGCCTTTGAAATACAATATACTTTCAATATGTTTTTTTCAACTTTATTGAAAAAGAAAGATTGTGGTCGATTGGTCTGATGCTGCATGTATTCAAATGCTAAATTCTGTATTCCAAGATCTAGCTGCTTCAAGACAAGCAGAATCTCACATATACCACCAGCTCTTGTATAAATTTTGCCTCCAAAGTTATTTGAGATTGGTTAGTAAAGATGCCTACAGACTGTTACTGGGAAGAAGAGAGGTAAGCAGGGTGTGATGGGTATTGTTGCTTATCAACATGACTACATTTGGAGTTAACTACAATCCAGAAATGGAGAGGTCAAACCTGTGATCCAGATTAGAGGTTAGAAGATACAGGCTTCTGATCTGAATCTTGACATGAAAGTCTAGAGGCAAAGTGGCCACAAAAAGCTTAGGCCCAGGAAAGATAGTACATGCCTTTAATTTGAGGAGACTGAGGAAAGAAGCTTTCTGAGTTCAAGATAAGCCTGAGAAAAAGCAAGTTCCAAATTCAGTCATGATAAAACACACCTTTAATCTGGGCCATACCTTCTGCTCAAGGCCTACATAAGGACATTGGAAGAAAAATGACAAATTCTTCTTCAATGGCTTCCACATTCTTGACAGCACATCTGTTGGATCCTACTTCTTCAGGACACCAGCTTATACAGAAGGTCAGTTGAAACAATTAACCTTGTGGTACTGAAAAACTACTAGATATTTGGACTTCCAAATATTCATAACTATCCATTGTTGGGTTAGTTGGACTACCAACTGTAAGTCCTTACAATAAATTCCATTATCATATAGAGATGTTCCATAAGTTGTCTGACTCCAGAGAATCCTAATACACAGGGCTTCAATTTTTAGGCTTAGGTTCTGAGTTGGGGTCCACAAAGGGGGAAGAGAGAGGGGCAAAAAGGAAGAAGATGCCATTTGATAGGTGAATCATGACCAAAAGGCTATACAAGTCAGCCTGCTTGAGTAGGAGCATCCCAGGCAGAACATGACAAGTGATAGTTTAGTGTTATTGACAGGGAGGTAGACAAAATAGCATAAAAAGTTGATATCTGCCCAGATCAAATGCTTTAAGGCTTATTATAAATATAAAAGTATTTGTGTCTTTTATTTGGGAACTAGGTGATCTAAAGTAGGGTAGAAGCCCTCAAATAATATTTACCACAACAAAATATTGTATATATTTTCAGTCTTAGCTTCTACTTACTTTATTTATGGATTATTTTGAGATAGAGAAAGGTTTCTATTATAATCTGTAGGCTATTTTAAGCATATTAGAAACTCTCACCACGTAGAGTTTAAAGACATTCCTCAGCCGCATAAAAAAAGATAATGTTAAATTTTATGCCAAATTATTGATATTTTATTTATAATAATTTCCAGAATTAAAAAAATGCAGCATCAAGACTACCAACACCACCATCATCATCACTAACAATTGCTGAATTTTACACAGAAGACCAGCAGTCTTAGGTATGAGAAAACACTTAGTTTTGTTTGCTTAGCTATTAGGAAAACTTGAAGTTTTACTCAAAGGAGAAAAGGAACCACACTGAACTAAATGCACAAGGGAGTCTCATTTTTGCTTTTGCACTACAATTACGTGACAAACTTATAAAAATGCATCTTAAATCAGAAACACATTCTGTAGTTCTTAGTAATAATGTTCAGTGAATAAAAGGAAAATATTTTTTCAAAAAATTGTTTCTTAATATAATATTTTTAATTTATTCTTTGAGCATTTTCTGTATGCATTCAATGTAATTCGATCATAGTCGCCTCACCCACCCACCCCTACTCTCTGGATACACTTGTATCTCATTTTTAACTTTATTCTCCTCTTTTCTTTTTTTATAAATCACTGAGTCCAATTTATGCTATCCACATATACATGGCTGTGAGGGCATCTATGGAAGCCCAGTCAATCTACCAGGGGCCACACCTCTAAAATAAAAATAGTTCTTCTCCTAACAGCCATTTATAGTATATGTCTCCACAGCTAGAGGTCACAGTTTGTGTTCATCTCCAATCCATGATAAAATGTTGACTGTTTGATTTTGTGCTAGAAACCACAGGTGCAGTGAGTTTATAAGCATAAAGTCCAGTCATGTCTAGAAGACATGGCTATACTCCAATTCTCCCTGACCTCTGAGTCTTACCATATTTCTGGTCCCTCTTGCTTTGTGGAGAAGAAGAATGAGGTAGATATCTGTTTCTGCCTAAGTACTACATAGGTGCCATTCTGCACCTTGATTAGTTATGAGTCTGAATTAACTACTGTTCATATTGCATCTCAAACAGAGAGAATCAAACTTTGTTGGAAGTCATCAGATAGGTAAACGAAACAAGAAACTGCTGCTGTACTCTAAGAGGAAAGACTATTAGAAGCACTATATGAGAACTGAGAGCTGGGCTGATAAAGGAGATAAAAGACATGTATTTAGGGATGTTGTACATTCTTTCTTGTGTTACTACAGATAAATATAAATGCTCTGTGTTGTTTGCTTTGTTTTTACTTCCTATAGGGGCCTTGCTCAGCTGAATTGTGTGACTGTTCTTCTAAGCTTCTCTTTTCTTCTTAACCAGAATCATATAAAGTGACAGGTAAGTATTCTCATATAGTCTAGCTGGTAAGAGAATCATTAAAAGAAGGGGTCTAATGATGAGATAATGTTATTTTAATAAAACTTGATTTCGTTTTATAAGAGAATACTTATTGTGACTGTGATGCCATAGCTGATATCTGTTAAATCTTTAGTATAGTCATCAAAATCTATTAGTAATGATAATTATTTATTATTTTTAGAAATATACTATATAATAATAGTAATTTAAATAATGAAACATAAACTTTTAATACAAAAAGACAGCAGTTGAATAGAAGCAGAATTGCTCAGTACTGGCTCTGGGAAAGAAAAATAGTAATAGTCTTGATTTCATCTCTTTGTAACAAAATGAACATTTGTTTCTATGAGTATACACTATCTTGAATTCAATAATTGCTTTAACCTGAAATTCTTGAAACTATTCCAACATGGTATTTTAAGTTGTAAAATTGATACAGATAATTAAATTTTTTTCTTCAAAAATCTTATTATAAACTCACTGAATCTCTCCTGTCCCTGACAATGAATCCATGCACTTCACTGTGGACATATGAATAAATCACTAGTAATGACATATGCACTTTAGAAGTCTAAAAGCCTCACTCTAAGAGCCTCTAATAGTCTTTTCACTTTGAATAAAGTAGCATGTGCTTGGTTCATTTACCTATATGCTTAGCTCCAAAAATGCTTTATCACCTCTATTTGAGATACACTTAGAAAAAATTTAACTGCTACTCATTCCTTAGTATTTCTAGGTATGTAAAACAAATATGTGCAGTTAATATTTTTATTGTTTATTGTATGTTAATTTCCTCTTCAATTTTTATATGCATCTGGTTGGTTAACTGTGGTACTTCTCAGCTACAAACCTATCAAAAGAACAGCACAGATATCACTGACAGAAGTAACACTTGGTCACAGCCTCCACTGCACTGGTTAATGTTAGTATACTGCAGAATGACGATGTATGGCAGCTCTAACTTTGGAAATGAATCTGTAACAAGCTGTAGACACAGAAACAAATTATTGGGCCTACTTTTCTTGTTCATAAAAGTGGCTGCCCTAATTATTTACCATTTTGTAAACCTGATGTAAATAGTAAAATAATACATACAACGAAAAGACATTTGATTTAAACTTTGCATTTTACTATTTCTGTAGCTGAGGTCTGGCAAAGTTAGGTGACATGTCAGGAAATACAGCATAAAGGAAACAAGTTATAATCCTAGATTTCTCAATTACCAACTGAATGCTTTTTTTAAAGTTTTAAAAAATATTTTCACATTAATTATAAATCAATATACACATTGCTGCAACTAAAAAAAAAATCTCAAATTGCTCTGTTTCTTCCAGAAACATCAGATGGAAGAGATCAGTATTTGGTCTGGAAGTCTTTATTCTTCCCAACATGTCTCCCAGAGACTACACCTACATCTCTGCATCTACACCTGTCTACATCATCATATTTACCTCAACAGATCTGATTGTAAATAGACACTTAAATAAAAATGATTTCCAAGCAGAATGGACTACCCTTTTTCCTTCAATTGGTAATTTAAACTAAAAATTAATTTATTAAATTTTATAAATTTTATAAATTAAAAATGTAATTTAAACTAAAATTACAATTTGTAGTATTCTGGATATCTGCTGCCCCATTGATGTTACACAAAGATTGTCTCGTTTACTCACTAGGGATCCAGGTTAGGTACTCTTCTAAGGAATATATGAGCAAGTGGAAGAAATAATGATTCACACTTCTCAAGGCTTACAACCAACTGGATAATAAAAAGAGTCAAAACATAAGATGTGGTACATCTAACAGAGAGTGATGAGTCTGAAGAAACAAAGAAAGTCTAAACCATCTATGAGGACTCATGAGGGTCACGGTGGGATGGGCGTGTCTATGTGGGAAGAAGATATTTATCAGACACTTATAATGCTAAAACAAAGTTGTAAATAAAAAAACTGCATAATGGAGAAACTCTAGGTAGAGAGAATGCCTAAAAGGAAAATCAATGTATGAAATTCTTGAAACAGTAGGAAGCAGCTGGGGATGGCAGAGAAACAACAAAGTTAGATCAGGAAGACCATGGAGGTCAGGATCAGGAACAGCATTGTATCAAATATCATGCCAAGAGTTTTCTATATAGATCAAATATTTAGACTATAAAGAAAAGTATTAAGAAAAAAAGAGAATAAACTTGATACTCAAAGAGTCAGACATACCTTTGACTCCAAAAGTTGGGAAGACATTGTGAATATAGGTGATAATCTATTCTTTACTTTATTTCCATAATTTATTGTCTTATCTGCAAACCATGCTCACTAGGCTTTCCTAGAGAAGGTTTACAACAAAAGAACCTGAATACTGTCAAACAAAGATGGTTTTTAACTTGCTAGAGCAATGAGTGTGTCATGTTTAGAAAAAAAGGTCAAATGGCACTCGTACTATCTGAATGGATCAAGAAAATTTTGATGCTAGTACCCCCTGAATATGATATATTCAGTATATGATATATATATATATATATATATATATATATATATATGATATATATATGATATAGTATATGATATATTGAATGTAATTTTTAATTAGGAAATTTAAGTTTAATTCTTAAGTCCTAAAATGAAAAGAGTTTTGACTGATATTAAATAAATATCTTAGGAACACTATTTCTACATATATATTACAAATAAACTATTGGTGCAGAATGGAATTGATGCATGGGCTAACAGAGAGCATTAACCCTTTGAGGAACAGCCTTTGATGCTGCTAGTGAGAAGGGCTGTCTTAGTTACCCTACTATTGCCATGATGAGACACTAGGACCAAGGAAACTCTTATAAAATTGCATATTTATTTGGAACCTTGCTTACAGTTTAGTCCATTATTGTGGTGGAAATCACGGTCGCATGCATGGTCTAGAGCAGTAACTGAGAGCTACACTCTGATACCCAAGCCAAAGGAGAAAAACAAACAACAAACAATCAACAACAAAACCATTGGGCTGGAGGTGGGCTTTTGAAATCCTCAAAGTTCACCTCTGGAGACATGCTTCCTCCAACATGAACACCCTGCCTAAATCTTCTAACAATACCAAGAACTTCCACTCCCTGGCAACTCTGCTTTCAAATACATCAAATAAGTGAGGCTATGGGAGGCAATTCTCATTTGTACTACCATAGTATGTTAACAGACCAAGATAATATAGAGTCTGCATTTAGGAAGAAAATAACAAGAAATGAGCTGTAGAAAAACGTGTAACATTCCAAAAGAGACATAGACCCTATAGAATGTATTTTTGAAAAAGAACAAGTAAAGAAGGACAGAAATAACATAACTAACATTAATATTTCAACAAAAATGGATTCTTCTATGATGTTTTGAATGTCCTGTGGTGCACAAATATTTCCATGCTATGGAATGTCATTTACAATGTGATTTGCAAACTTTATATAAAGACTTTTCTCTAGAACAACTGTCATGTACCAAAGCAGTAAAGACCTGAGAGAAGAGAAAATTGTTTGACTCAAGGTCAAGACAAGATGGTTATGTTAAAGAATATCTGAAATGCCTGGAAAGTTTAAATAATTGGTTCGGTTGGGACCTTACAACCTCTTCGACACCTTGTATCACTAAGGAATCTGTACACTCTCTATCTGAAGGATAAGTATCAGAAAGTGTGACCTTAATTCTTGTAGTTAAATTATAAGTAAAAGAGAAGCTGACAACACAAGATACAATCACCAAGTTCCCCTTTCTGTGTAAGAAAATTGCAACTGGAGATATTAGAGGGCAATGTCTAAGGTTGTGGAAATAGTGGCAGAATTAGGCTGTCAACATGGCCCTTTGACACTCATTGAAGAGTTCCTTAAATTTGCACAGGAATTCACTAGTGAACTTGAGGGTAGAACAGCTCAAAACCTCCTCATGTGATTGCCTCTTATCAATGTTTCAGCTTCTACAGATGGAATTATCCATAAGAGATGAAGAAAATGGAGACCTTAAGATTGCTGGGGAGGAGAAATTACAATTGTGAAATAAAACAATTACAAAATTGTTAAGCTACAAAAAGATGAATATTAGCTCAAGAAAACATTCTGAGTAGTTTTAAATAGCTTATACAAAAATTTGGAAAGACATACACACACACACATACACACACACACACACACACACACGTACACACAGACACACACACACACACACATACACACACACATACACACACACAGACACACACACAGACACACACACACTCACACACACACGGCAAGCTGGGACCAAATTTTTAAACACATTTCTAGTATGAAGAATTTACATATTACTATATTTTCATTCATAATTGTTATTTTTAAATGCACTAAACAACACAGAAAGGTGGCTCTTTCAAATATTGGCATAAGAATCTAATCATCATGCATGTATTTGAGTCAGAGTTGTAGTCCAATTTGAAGTAGTCTTAACATATCCAGTCTGGATGAACACAAGGAGAATTGATTTATGCACATGTACATGAAATACTGGATTTTGAATAAGTACTTAAGAAGGCAGTAAAATCTGCAGGGAAGGCATTCCGGGCTTTAACTAATTGGATTAGCTGTGGTGTTTTCTGTGCATCCTAAGGAATTCATAAGCTATAGATTAAAATCATCAAACAACTCTGGTCACAGAGGTGAGGAGGCTCTTTTCTTGTGCTAATAAACACTTAGTCCCATGGACTCTAATTGTATTCTCACACCTAACTCTTGTAAAGCAGATAGAATGTATTTGTAATGTGCCACTTTACTTCTGATTTTGTAAACAAAAACCCAGGGGAAGAAAATGAAACCTGAACTTTCCTTCCTTTGGGTAGTACAAACACTGCTCTCAATTTCTTCTGGGCAGAAAACAATGAGATAATCCCTTGGCCCAGTGAAACCTCACATAAGTCATTTCTTTTGGCTATGTAAAAATAAGTGTTTGAATATTCAGCATACCCAATTTCTAGCAATACACCAATGCTTGTAAACCTATAGTTCACTTAGACTATGGGAACAAAGCATATATCAGGTCAAAAGTTCTATAGGCTTTTATCCAATACTCCTGGTCCTAAGAATCCTCAAATTTCACTGTGGAGACAATATGTTTTAATCTTAGGGTATTACTCTATCTAGTTGAGATATCAAGTTCCATAAAAACGACGAGCACACATTCTATGTATTAAATCATTTAAAGTGGAAAGAAACAGGTTGATATTTGAATATCACCTTTGAAATTCTCAGTGTATTATATAAATTTCTTTCTACAATATGTTTCATAAGCACCTTAGTGATACATTCTCCCAGAGTCCAAAGATATAATCAAAAGAATTTTATTGTACACATTATGAAATCTTATTCATGTAGATTCAGTAATTAGACACAGTGAGCTTCAATCAAAATGATGTTTTCCTAATTTCAAGTGCTACCTAATTTATCACAGGAAATTACAAAAATCAAGCTTTTCAAGGTATTGACACTATTTCTAGTCCCCTTTACAAAGTAAAAGATTAGTGAAATACATGAAAGTTTGTCGTGGCTTTCTTTCGTAGTTCATGTGGTTCAACATTTTTGCCATACATTCATGGTTTACATCAACTCTGTGTTTCCACCTGAGAGACTATTTTTAACATAGAATGATATAGAAAGTAGCTCTGTTATGACTGTATCTTCATTACCACCTCTAAGCCTAGCGGCACTAAGGCATTGTGGTAGGCTCCAAAGAGACTAGTGAAAATATTCATATTCAGAAATGGTGGATAAGGCAAAGAGATTAAAACTTATAGATTTTGAGAGGAGAAAATAGAAGAGATTAGAATATGGGAAGAGAAGAAAGGGGAAAAGAGAGAGATTGAGGGATGGAGGGAGAGGGGAGAGAGACAGAGACAGAGACAGAGACACAGAGAGAGAGAGAGAGAGAGAGAGAGAGAGAGAGAGAGAGAGAGAGAGAGAGAGAGAGAGAGAGAAAGAGAGAGAATGGAGTATGGAGCAGCCAGAGACTGGATAAGGAAAACTCACTAGAAAGCCTACTGGCCACCTCTTGGTCAAAGAGCCTATCCTCACCAACACAATTTTTTCCCACATTTTGTCAGCTAAGCATCAACATAACTAGCTAGTTACCATGCTGTGTCTTTGAACAATTTTCTAGTGAATGGCTAGCTTGATGTACACACAGGAATCTAGTTCTCTTTATAGATGTTGCTGCCTCATATAATTCTGGTAAACCTGAGAAAATACATGCATTGAGTTCTTGACTTGCCTAAACACTTTCTATTAGCTTTGAGAACATAGAGGGGCCCTTCAGTGAGCTGGCAGTTTATGCTGAGTTGATGATTTACTCAGAAATCATGACTTAGCTATTTTATTTATTTTATTAGGTGCTCTACATTTTTCTTCCTTCCTTTCTTCCTTCCTTCCTTCCTTCCTTCCTTTCTTTCTTTCTTTTTAACTTTCTTCTCTTTCTTCTTTCTCTCATGCTTTTTTCTCTTTACTTTTCCTTTTTTTGTTTCAATATATAAGAATGGAAGTTACAAGATTCCATGGGTGAAAAGTCCCTTTCCCATCACCTTGACAACCTGTGACCTTCTTTTTGAATCCTTCCAGTCTGCTGATTCTAGTGAGCACGTATTACAAGACAGGTGCATGTTTAAGTATGATATTTCTAATGTTCAAGCCAACTTTATGAGGAAAAACTGGCAAAAGTGACAAATGAAATGTTGAATACATTGTTTCAACTGCAGCAAGCTATAAGGGTGAAAACAGTTTTGTTCATATATAAATTCCAGTTTATACTGTTTATGGTATCTTTAAATATGTCATGATTTGTGAAAAATAGCTTTAAATAAAATATTGTAGATCTTCTTGGATGGCATCTGATTTTATTTGAAATTCATCATGGAAATAAAGAGCTTATACGTTAATATAATTTTAGTAGAACATTTCTTAAAAAGTTCAATTATACAAGCAACTGTCATGTTCTTCATTGAAAATACCACCTATCCTACTCCCAACTTTTCTTAGTTCCTTTGTTAGGAAAGCTTTTTTTCCTTTTGTTTCATAGTTCTAGAGTTGCAACCTTGTATGCTTTTATCCACTAAGTTTTGAATGTCCATTGGTGTGTTTCTTTGTTCACCTTAAGTCTGAGCAGTCATTTTAATGAGACTTCATGGGTGTAGCTTCTGACATATGAGAACACACAATCTCACAGGAAACTCCCTGATCCTGAGGCTCTTAAACTCTTCCCACCTCTTTATCTGAAATGTACTCTGAGCCTTAGTGGAAATATTTTGTGGGTGCCTCCACTGGGACTGAGATCCAATGCCATATTTTTCCCCTGAGAATATACATACAAGAAACACCCCACTCTCAGCAATGGACAGATCATGGAAACAGATACTAAACAGAGACATAGTGAAATTAACAACATTTATAAACCAAATGGATTTAATAGATATCTATAGAACACTTTATGCTAAAACAAAAGAATATACCTTTCTCTCAGAACTTCATGATACCGTCTTCAAAATAGACACATAATTTGTCACAAAAAAGACCTCAACAGATACAAAAAGTTTGAAATAATCCCGTGCATTCTATTGAATTACTACAGACTAAAGCTGGACTACAGTAATAACAAAAAACATTGAAAAGCACACATAGAGCTAGAAACTGAACAACGCTTTACTCAATGATGACTTAGTCAAAGAAGAAATAAAAAAAAAGAAATTAAAGACTTTTTAGAATTTAATGAAAATAAAGGCTTTTCATTCCAAAACTTATGGGACACAATGAAATCAGTGCTAACAGGAAAATTAATATCTGTAAGTGCTTGCAAAAAGAAACTGGAGAGAGTATACATTAGCAACTTGACAGCTCACCTGAAATCTCTAGAACAAAAAGAAGCAAATACACTCTTCCATAGGAGTAGACTGCAGAAAATAAATCAAACTCAGAGCTGAACCAACCAAATAGAAACAAAAAGAACTATACAAAGTATCAACAAAACCAAAAGCCTGTTCTTAGAGAAAATCAAAACATAGATAAATCCTTAGTCAGACTAACCAGAGGGTGCAGAGACAGTATCTAAATTAATTAAATCAGAACAAAAAAGAAAGACATAACTACAGAAACTGAGGAAATTCAAAAAATCATCACATCCTAATACAAAAACCAATAATCAACAAAACTAGAAAATCTGGATTAAATGGACAATATTATAGACAAATACAAGGTACCAAAGTTAAGTCGGGAGCAGATAAACCATCTAAACTGTCCCATAACCCCTAAAGAAATAACAGCAGAAATTAAAAGTCTTTGCACCAAAAAATAGCCCAAGACCAGATGATTTTAGTGGAGAATTCTTTCAGATCTTCAAAAAAGACCTAACACCAATTTTCTTCAAACTATTCCACAAAATATAAACAGAAGGAACACTACCCAATTCATTCTATGAAGCCATAATTAAGCTCATACCTAAACCACACAAAGACACAACAAAGGAAAAAAACTTCAGATCAAATTCCCTTATGAATACTCTGCAAATATATTCAATAAAATTCTCGCAAACAAAATTAAAGAACACATCAAAACAATCATCCAGCATGATCAAGTAGGCTTTATCACAGTAGTGCTGGTAGGGTTCATTTTATGGAAATCCATCAATGTAATCCACTATATAAACAAACTCAAAAAAAAAAAAAACACACACATAATCATATCACTAGATGCTGAGAAAGAATTTGACAAAATTCAACATCCCGTTATGGTAAAAGTCTTGGAAACATCAGGAATTCAAAGCCCATATTTAAACATAGTAAAAGCAATATATAGCAAGCCAGTAGTCAACATCAAACTAAATGGAGAGAAACTTGAAGCAATCCAACTAAAATCAGGCACTAGAAAAGGCTGCACACTCTCTCCCTACCTATTCATTATAGTATTGGAAGTCATAGCCGGAGCAATTAGACAACAAAAGGACGTCAAAGGGATACAAATAGGAAATGAAGAAGTCAAAATACCACTATTTGCAGATGATATGATAGCATACTTAAGTGAACCTAAAACCTCCACCAGAGAACTTCTAAACCTGATAAACAACTTTAGAAAAATGGCTAGATATAAAATCAACTCAAACAAATCGAAGGAGAAACAGGCTATTTTAAGGAGAAACAGGCTGAAAAAGAAAATATGGAAATGACAACCTTCACAATAGTGACAAATAATATAAAATACCTTGCTGTGAATCTAACCAAGCAAGTGAAGATCTTTATGACAAGAACTTTAAGTCTCTGAATAAATAGATCGATGACAACCTCAGAAGATGAAGAGATCTCCCATGCTCAAGGATTGGCAGGATTAATATAGTAAAACTGGCCATCTTGCCGAAAGCAATCTACAAATTCATCCAATCCACATCAAAATTCCAACTCAATTCTTCATAGAGTTAGAAAGAACAATTTGCAAAATGGTTGGAATAACAACAACAACAACAACAACAACAACAACAAAGCAGGATAGCCAGAACTATTCTCAACAATAAAAGAACTTCTGAGTGAATCACTATCTCTGACCTCAAACTGTACTAAAGAGCAATAGTGATAAAACTGCATGATATTGGTACAGGCACAGGTAGTAAGATCAATGGAATAGAATTGAAGACCCAGAAATGAACCCACACACCTATGGTGACTTAATCTTTGATAAAGGAACTAAAACTGTCCAGTGGAAAAAGTAAAGCATTTTCAACAAATAGTGTTGGTTCGACTGGAGGACAACATGTAGAAGAATGCAAACCAATCCATTCTTTCCTCCTTGTACAAAGATCAAGTCGAAGTGGATGAAGGACCTTCACATAAAACCAGATAAACTGAAACTAATAGAAGAGAAAATAGGGAAGAACCTCGAATACATGGGCACAGGGGAAAAGTTCCTGAACAGAACACAAACGGCTCATGCTCTGAGTTCAAGAGCTGACAAATGGGCCCTCATAAAATTGCAAAGTTTCCATAAGGTAAAGGACACTATCAATAGGACAAAATGTCAACCAACAGATTGGGAAAAGATCTTTACAAATCCTACATCCAACAGATGGCTAATATCCAATATATACAAAGAACTCAAGAAATTAGACTCCAAACAATCAAATAATCCTATTAAAAAATGGGGTACAGAGCTAAACAACAAATTCTCATCTGAGGAAACACAAATGGCTGAGAAGCACATAAAGAAATGTTTAACATTCTTAGTCATCAGGGAAATGCAAGTCAAAACACCTCTGACATTCTACATCACAACAGTCAGAATGGCTAAGATCAAAAACTCAGGTGATAGCAGATACTGGCGAAGATGTGGAGAAAGAGGAACACTCTTCCATTGTTGGTGGGATTGCAAGCTGGTACAACTACGCTGGAAATCAGTCTGATGGTTCCTCAGAAAATTGAACATAGCATTACCTGAGAACCCAGCTATTCCTCTCCTTGGCATATACCCAGAAGATGCTTCAAAATATAACAAGGACGTATGTTCCACTATGTTCATAGCAGCCTTATTTATAATAGCCAGAAGCTGGAAAGAACCCAGATGTCCTTCAACAAAGGAATGGATACAGAAAATGTGGTACATTTACACAATGGAGCTAATACTCAGCTATTAAAAACAGCGAATTTCTAAAATTCTTAGGCAAATGGATGGAACTAGAAAATATCATCCTGAGTGAGGTAACCCAATCACGAAAGAACACACATGCTATGCACTCAGTGATAAGTAGATATTAGCCCAAAAGCTAGCAATACTCTAGATTCAAGTCACAGACCACATGAAGCTCATGAACAAGGAAGACCAAAGGGTGGATGCTTTGGTCCTTCTTAGAAGATGTAACAAAATACTCATGAAAGCAAAATTGGAGACAAAATGTGGAGCAGAAACTGAAGGAGGGGCCATCTGGAAACTATTCCATCTAGGTATCCATCTCATGTGCCGTCACCAAAGGTAGAAGTTGATGTGGATGCCAGGAAGTGCATGCTGACAGGAGCCTGATATAGCTGTACCTTAGAGGTCTGCCAAAGTGTGACATATACAACTATCCATTGAACTAATGATGGGGTTCCCAAAGGAGGAGTTAGAGAGAAGACTGAAGGAGCTGAAAGGGTTTGTGGTCCTTTGAAGGCTGGATGCCCCACTGTGAGGGAATTTGAGAGCTGGGAGGTGGGAGTGGACTGGTGGGTGGGGGTACATCCTCATAGAAGCAAGAAGAGGGTGGATGGAATAGGGGACTTCTGGGTGGAAAGGAAATGGGAATCAAGGAGTTTCCTGTGAGATTGTGTGTCCTCATATGTCAGAAGCTACATCCATGGAGTCTCATTAAAATGACTGCTCAAAGTTAAGGTGAACAAAGGAAGACACCAATGGACATTCAAAACTTGGTGGATAAAAGCATACAAGGTCGCAACTCTAGAACTATGAAGCAAGAGGTTAAAATGGTTCCTAACAAAGGAACTAAGAAAAGTTGGGAGTGGAAAAGGTTGTATTTTCAATGAAGAACACGACAGTTGCTTGTATAACTGAGATTTTTAAGAACTGTTCTACTAAAATTTTATTAATGTATAAGTTCTTTATTTCCATGGTGAATTTCAACTAAAATCAGATGCCATCCTAGAAGATCTACAATATTTCCCTCAGTTCAAATGCATGTTTCTGTGAAGATAATTTAATCTTCAGTTGTTCCAATATTGAACGAATAGTGAATGGCACATAAAATTTTACTTCGTCTGAGAACTCAGTTTGTTAAAGTAAACTACAAAAACAGAAATCAGTTTGTCCTTTGAGTGTTAATTAGAATCTTGTGTAAAGAAATTCACAAAATTCAGTATAATTCATGATGTTCTGTGAAGTATGGGACAAAGTTTTTGAAACTAAATTGGAAGCAATTATTGATTTTTTAAAAGCTCATTCTACACAACAGTTCTCTCTCTTTTGCTCATTTCCTTATGTAAAAGAATTTAACCAAAGAAAGCCAGCATTCTAATTCAATTTCTCCCTCAAAGTATATAATTTTATTTCATCATAATGGCTGCTTTTATTTCCAGGGTCAGATTTTATTTAAATTTCAGTCCATTAGGAACAAAAACTTGCCATTTTCTGATAAACAAAATCAGCAGGGGAGCCTCTTCAAACGAGAAATGTATTCCCACCGACCTTTGTTTTATTTGATCTAAATGACAGGTATACACCACTTTTCCTGTGTTTACTTTTAAAGATTTTGAAAAAAAGGAGGGTGACATTTTTTAACAACAAAACTAGCAATCACCCTCATAGTTCGTTGACAGGCAGATGGAAGAAATGATAAAAAGATGTAATCCATTGCTTTAGACCACCAAAGAGGCCTAATACGAGTCATTAGCAGAAAACCGTTAATTTTCTTTTTTCCCATTGCTGACTGTTGTTTGTAGAAGTGCTCAACCTCTTAGGAATTGGAACGTTTAACTGTTTCTTGCTATTTTGTAAGAGGGAGGTCAAAGCATTAACAGAAAGGAATTAAATAATGTGTCATTACATAGCTTGAGAGAATGGAGTAAGATAGGAAACAGTTTAGATTCCTTGGAGTTGAGTTTGATGATCGCTAATGAGAAGAATTATTGGTCCTCAACCACTTAAAATAGGAAGAGGTGATTATAAGCAGTATCTCATCTCTGGGAAAGCATCACACAACATGCAGCCACAGGTAGTCAATGATCTTGAACATAATGAACTAAAACCCAGTTATTCTGATCTCAATAGAAGATTGTATAATTATTTGATAATAATCATACGAATGAAGAATCTCTAATCTAATGAGTATATAAGCAATCAGCTTTCCTGGCATGTTTGACAAAATTTTCTCTGGTGCTTAACGGTGTCAATTAAGATGGGAAAAATTGTCTGATATTCACACCTGCATAATATATTAAAGTAAGCACACCCTTTTACAGGGATAATATGCATTCAAGGACACCAACAGGTTGGTGCAACAAGTAGTTCTCCAACTTACAATTATAAAATATAAATGTCTCATTGAAAGTTATTGCTCTACAGATAATTACCGGTGAATAAATGCTAATGTAAAAACAAAGGAAAAAAACCCAAACCTTGCTAATTCTGAAACAAAGTCCTGTATCCATGAAACATTCATTCAAAATCTATCATCTATCTATCTATCTATCTATCTATCTATCTATCTATCTATCTATCATCTATCTCTCAACTTCTCTTTTATCTATCCCTACCTTCTATCTCTACCTCTAAACTTCTATCTGTACCTCAACCTCTACTTCTACCTCTACTTCTATCTCTCTCTTCCTTCAATCCCTCCTTTTCAACATAAATGGTAGAAAAATTTAAAAAATAATGCTGCCCTCAGAGATGTCTCAGTTGGTAATGTGAACCGAGGTTCAAATCTCCAACATCCACTAAAATAATCCAGGCATCTGTAATCTTAGCAATGGTAAATCAGAGAAAGCAAGATGCCTGGAGCACATGCAAAAGCTAGCCAGGTAAAACTGGTAATGTTCTGTGAGAGATTCTGTCTCAAAGAACATATCAAACTTACATAAATTAAGCATAAATAGGTGCACATGCATACATATATATATCTGTGTGTGCAACAAAGTTGTGTGTCCATTTTCTTAAAAATTGTAACATTCCATCCTTCTGAGACCATCCTTAAATAGAAGATAGATTTCTAAAAGTAGCTTTAGTAAGCCTCTTCTTCCCAAGAGTAGACAAACTAGCTCCAAAGACTCAAGGACAAACAACACTCTGAAAAAGACTCTGAAAGGAGACGAGCTGTCCAGAAAAAGCAGAAAACTAGAGAAGCTACATGGAAGAGGTTTAGATCAACTGAGTCACTTGGAAATGGCACTAACCAATTTGTTGAGCTACCTGCAAACTGAGCAACTTTTTAAACAAACACCCATGCTAAGAGCTTTGGTGATGCAACTATCTTTGAATCATTTCTGTATCTTTTGGTAACCCTCATCAATATTTCTGTAAGTAATCTCAATAAAGCTCTGTGGTTCACCAAGTTGGACTTTGCATGTATCTGTACTTAGGTCTGACACAGCCTTCATATCAAAAAGCAAGGATATGCACATATTGTGAGATATATATATATATATATATTATATATTACTACATATATATATATATTACTACAATATATATATATATATATATATATTGTAGTAAGTCACAAATACAAATATATAATATGTATAAATACAAACTTGTCTTGTAGGTATTTAATGACATGCACTTGTACATATACACATTTTATAATTTTTTTAATTTTTTTAGATTTTATTTCTCCCTTTATTTCCTTTCGAGAAACCCTCCCATACAGCCCTTCCACTCGCCTTCAAATTCATGCCCTTACTTTCCACAAATTGCTATTGCTTGCATATGTGTAAATACATATATATTTCAAAATATAACCTCTTTAGCCTGTAATGTTCCTTGTACATATGTGTTCAGGGCTTGTAATCCCTGAAATTTGTCAATGGGAACTTTATCTATTATATATATATTGTATTTTTGGTTTCTTTGATTAATAACATCTATTTCATCTTTTTTACTAGATAATTTTTGATATATAATATTTTCCAATCATTTTGATATAACACCAAATTAATGTTATATTTCAAAACATTATAAATCTTAATTATTTTTCAGTAAAGAAGTCAAATTGGCACCAACCTAAAGCCTACACTCCTACAAAATAGTTCCTAGAAGGCACTCTTCACACTACCAGAGGAGAAAGGTAAACACAAACCTAGCTAAAAGCACTGTATCTAAAATGGTTACATGTTTGCATGGTGATCTATTTAATATTAATACAGTATTAAACGGTAATATTAATATTTAATAGTAATAAAAATTATTTAATATTAGTACAAGTTTTTGGACTATCTTAGTACTGTTCTGTTGCTGTGAAGATACCAAGGAAACTTATAGAAGAAAATATTTAACTGTAGAATTGCTTATGTCTTCAGAGTGTTAGTCTATTATCATTATGGTGGATAGCATAGTCTCAGATAGGCAGGTACAATACTGGAATAGTAGTTGAAAGATAGGTCCTGTTCTACAGGCAGTGGGAAACTGAGCCTGGCATCAGTTTTTGAAGTATAATTTACTGACAGCATTTGCTTTTGATGTTTGTTTTAAGTCTATAGGGTAGTTAATCACTTTTATTTATCACTTATATAATCATGTCTTAAAACTATGGTTTAACTGTGAACATCAAATATTCTTTACTGGTAGACAATTTTTCTGGCTCATAATTTCTTTTATACATTGCTGATATACATATTATATTGGAACCTCTATTATGGATTCATTCAATTTCCAAACTTTCTCTCCTCTCATCATCTGAGCCATTATGGATAAACAAATATTTACTCTCTATTATTCTTTAGGATATAGAGATATTATATATATATATATCACTATATATGTATATATAGATATAGGTATATATAGATATAGGTATATATAGAGATGAGATAGAGATAGAGATAGAGATAGAGATAGAGAGAGAGAGAGAGAGAGAGAGAGATAGAGATAGAGATAGAGATAGAGATAGAGATAGAGATAGAGA
>JANHMN010000002.1:119142698-119188359 GCA_030674055.1 Rhabdomys pumilio
AGAGATAGAGATAGAGATAGAGATAGAGATAGAGATAGAGATAGAGATAGAGATAGAGATAGAGATAGTGATGCAACAGAAGATGAAGAGGTTGTTCAGATGGAAACAGTACTTATTGTTCTTTCAGGGGACCTAGATTTGGTCACCAAATACCCATGTTGTCTCACAAGAGTTTATAAATCTTAGTTCCAAAACATATGATATCCTCTTCTGATACCTATTTTTGAGCACCCACCCAATATGTGGTACATAAACATACATACAAGAAAAACACTCATAAGCATAAAATAAATAAATATAATAGTATTTTGTGTGTGGGAAGATTGGAGATTTGGATTTTTTTTCTTTAGTCTGTCTTCATGTTCTTTGTAAAATCCTCTTCAATATTTTATAATTCTGGCTATTGGAGGTTTTAGTGGTAAATTTCTTGTGATAAGCAACTTGGTAAAAACTGTAGCTTCCTCTTAAAAATCTTCTATGATATTATTACAATAGTGAATCAAGAAGAAAAGAAAAGTCTAATTGAGAAAACATTACTGTATGAGCTGAGTATAACAGGGCAAATCATTATGAATTAACTGAACAAGTTCATCAGGCATCACAGTCTAGGAATCTAGGGAGCCTTTGGATATCTGATTAGTGTCATCTTAATATGACAAAGTGAAAGATTTTTTGGTTAGAAACTGTCCTAATTATGGTAAATAATGAATAGCAATTTTATCTGACATCCACATTTACTAGCTAGTCTACTAAGGAGTGATCTGCTATCAGTAATGGAAACTGTGTAAGACCTGTTTATATTTCTAAATATCTTGAAAGAAAATATTACATGTGGCCTTTCTGTAAAAAAACTGTAAAACACTTTCACGCTGATAATTGTGCTAGAATTTTTAAACGTAGATAAAACTAACTCAAATTGTCTCTTTTCTTTCTTTCTTTCTTTTTTTTTTTTTTTTGAAAGTTAAGGACCACTTTGTAGCAATGGCTCCCATTTAGCTTTTCTACATATATATATAATATACATATATATATATATACATATATACATATATATACATATATATATAGTAATATATATATATTATTGGATATTTTATTTACATTTCAGATGGCAAACTCTTTCCCCATTTCCCCTCCCCAGAAAACCCCTATCCTGTGCCCCTCTTTTCCATTTGGCTTTTATACAATTTTTTTTTAAATATTAATCAAGGGCTTTGTAAGTATGGTAATGCTCAATCAGAAGTGTAACCTAATACTCAACCTAGCTATGTAAACTATCTTTGACTAGTGGAGACACGTGAATTTCTGCTTCCATGCCTCCTCTATCTTTCTCTCTCTTTTTCTCTCTCATTACCGAGCTTCTCATCTACTTCATCTCCTCTCCTTACTCCATCTTTTCCTCTCTGTGCTCCTTTCCCCTTAGCTCCTCCTACATATTACCCTTCCTGTTAAAATACAGCTTTTCTCTCAGAATACAATTAGAGCATAATTATTCCTATTTGTACCAGTGAGGTACAAGATAGTCTTAATACCCAGTCCATACTTTTGTTGACTAGCCAGAACCTCTGTCCTATATCTTGACTAGAACACTTAGTTTTGAACCTGGCTTTTTCTTGGCTTTAGAATGAATGTCAGCTGAGAACCCTCCACTCAGATCTTTTCTCTCAAGGTAAATAGCCGGAATTGGCTATGAGTCTACAGGTCTTCAATGCCGTCAGAAATCCAGAATGACTAAATTAACTGAATTTATGGGAAGCACTAAGCATAGCTTCTTAAACTTAGCCAATTTATAGAGACCGCTGAACACCTGGACAACCCCTATACTACCGAACGTTGGAGCATCAAATCTTCAGCTTTCTGGCCCAAACTCATCTGACAGACTTTAGTGCTGCAGAATTATTAAGGGCTGGTTACTCTGTCTAGGCAGATATAATCAGTCGACTATTCTACAAGTGTGTCCTTTTCTGGACAGTAATTTGTCTGTAGATGGAGAGAGGCAATTCTTGCATGGTAGCTGTCTCACCACAACTGGAGTAACTCCAAGGATGCTCAATTTCTTCTTAGAATCCAAGACAGGAAGCTGTCAGGAGCAGACAGGTCTCTAATCAAAATGAACATTAATATAGAAACATTTGTGACATCAATTCTATGAATTTCTGATGTTTTGAAATCCAACTATCCATGTAAGGTAACCTGGACTGTTGTCTGTTATCTCCTCTCAGCTATTTCTAAATAAAATATAGAAAACACCCTAACAATAAACTCAAAGTCATGAATTTGCTATAGTCCCTTAACTCACAGGCTAATCATCCCAAGTCAGTTAAAAAAGTTAAAGAAGGACTGGGTCTAAGCCTTGTATTTCTAAATGTGTTATACAGGCACAATGCCCATGAGAGTATCAAAATTCATTTCACTGTCATATCAATAAGAAGCTTATACCAATGAAAACCTGAAATTTGAAATCCAAGTGAATTTTGTACCATTTAAGAAATTATAACTTCATCTTGAAACTAAATTATACAGATTTCTACCAATAGGTTATGGCTATGCCATAAATCCTAGCTAATCCTCCCTGTTCCAACAAAATCACTACTTTTCCCCAGAGAGACAGCCCAATATTAACCACCTTAGTCCCCAAGCCCGGGGAATATGGGCGCTGACTCTTCTTTAACTTCTTCAAGCTGATTACGGGAGTCGAGACATCAGAAGAGGGGTGGGGGGAAGAGCAAATTGATAAGCCTCTGACTCTGTGTCCTCACTGCATCCAGATGGAACTCCCAGACATCGGAGGTTTGAATAGGTCTGCTCATTTTGCTTGATGAGTTGATACACCAAGACTGTGCATTCTGCAATATACAATTCTCTGGACAAGTTTTAGAATCAAGAAAAAAATTTTTTTTTTTCCTAGAGGGCTGACATTTTTTTTAAAGATGTTGGTTCTAACAACTTTTCCCCCCTTTTATGTAGTTGGTTATAATATTTATATTTCAATTTTTATCCTCTTATCCCATTTCCCCCACCACCCAGGAACCCCTTATCCCATCCCCCTTCCTTATATCCCTTCTGTGAGGCTGTGCCCGCACCCACCTTCAACCCCCACTACCCCCTCCTCACCCTCACACTCCCCCACTTCTGTGTTAGTTTTTCATGGGACCAAGAATCTCCTCTCCCACCCATGCCCAACAAGGCCTTCCTCCCCTACATATACCACTAGAGTCGTAGGTCCCTCCCTATGTGCTCCCAGGCTGGTGGTTCAGACCCTGGGGGGGGGTCTGGATTGTTTGGTATTGTTGCTTTCCTCTTGGGGTCACAAACCCTTTCTGCTCTCTCAGTCTTCTAAGTTCTCCCTTGGGAAACCCTTCTTCATATCAGTGGTTAGCTGTGAGGATCGTCCTCTGAATGTGTCAGTCTCTGGCAGATCTCTAAGGAGACAGCTATAATATGTTCTTGACAGCATGCATTTCCAGTCATCCACATCAACATCTAGCTTAGGTGACAGTACATGGGATGTATGTCCAGGTGGAATGGTCTCCTGATGGCTCCTCCTTCAGTTTCTGTCCCATGTTTTGTTTCCATAATTGCTTCCTTGAGTATTTTTGTTACTGGTTCTAAGTAGAACTGAGGCATCCCCTCTTGGTCTTTCTTCTTCATGAGCTTCACGTAGTCTTTGGTTTGAGTCTTTGCTATTCTGTTTTTGGGCTAACATCCGCTTAACAGTGAGTAAATACCATGTGTGTTCTTTTGTGATTGGGTTAACTCACTCAGGATGGTAATTTCTAGATCTATCCATTTGACTATAAATTTCTCAAATTCATTATTTTTAATAGCTGAGTAATACTCCTTTGTGTAGATGTACCACATTTTTTGTATCCATTCTTCCATTGAGAGACATCTTGGTTCTTTCCAGCTTATGGCTATTATAAATAAGGTTGCTATGAACATAGTGGAGCATATGTCCTTGTTGTATGTTGGAGCATCTTCTGGGTATATGCCCAGGAGTGGTATAGCTGGATCTTCAGATAATGCTGTGTCCAGTTTTCTGAGGAACCGCCAGACTGATTTCCAGAGTGGTTTTACCAGCTTGCAATCCCACCAACAGTGGAGGAGTGTTCCTCTTTCTTTGCATCCTCTCCAGCATCTACTATCACCTGAGTTTTTGACCTTAGCCATTCTGCCTGGTATGAGATGGTATCTCAGGGTTGTTTTGATTTGCATTTCCCTGATGACTAAGGTTGTTGAGCATTTCTTAAGGTGCTTCTCAGCCATTCGAGTTTCTTCTGTTGAGAATTCTTTGTTTAGCACTGTTCCCCATTTTTAAATAGGGTTATATGGTTTTCTGAAGTATAATTTCTTGAGTTCTTTGTAAATCTTGGATATTAGCCCTCTATCAGATATGGGATTGGTTAAGATCTTTTCTCAATCTGTTGGTTGCCATATTGTTTTATTGACAATGTCCTTTGCCTTACAGAAGCTTTGCAATTTTATGAGGTTCCATTTGTCAATTCTTGATCTTAGAGCATAAGCCATCAGAAACTTTTCCCCTGTGCCTAGGTATTCGAGGGTCTTCCCCACCTTCTCTTCTATTAGTTTCAGTGTATCTGGTTTTAAGTGAAGGTCTTTTATCCACTTGGATTTGAGCTTTGTACAAGGAGATAAGCATGGATCGATTTCCATTTTTCTACATGTTGACCTCCAGTTGAACCAGCACCATTTGCTAAAAATGCTGTCCTTTTTCCACTGGATGGTTTTAGCTCCTTTGTCAAAGATCAAGTGACCATAGGTATGTGGGCTCATTTCTGGGTCTTCAATTCTATTCCATTGATCTTCCTGCCTGTATGTGTACCAATACCATGCAGTTTTTATTACTATTGCCCTGTAGTAAAGTTTGAAGTCAGGGATGGTGATTCCCCCCGAAGTTCTTTTGTTGTTGAGAATAGTTCTCGCTATCCTGGGGTTTTTGTTGTTCCAAATAAATTTGCAAATTGCTCTTTCTATCTCTGTGAAGAATTGATTTGGAATTTTGATGGGGATTGCATTGAATCTATAGATTGCTTTTGGCAAGATGGCCATTTTAACTAAATTAATCCTGCCAATCCAGGATCATGGGAGATCTTTCCATCTTCTGAGATCTTCTTCTACTTCTTTCTTCAGAGACTTGAAGTTCTTGTCATACAGATCTTTCACTTGCTTGGTTAGGTTCACTCCAAGATATTTTATATTGTTTGTGACTATTGTGAAGGGTGTCATTTCCCTAATTTCTTTCTCAGCCTGTTTATCATTTGAGTATAGGAAGGCTACTGATTTGTTTGAGTAGATTTTATATCCAGCCACTTTACTGAAGTTGTTTATCAGGTTTAGGAGTTCTCTGATAGAAATTTTTGGGTCACTTAAGTATACTATCATATCATCTGCAAATAGAGAAATTTTTACTTCTTTTCCTATTTGTATCCCTTTGACTTCCTTTTGTTGTCTAATCGCTCTAGTTAGGACTTCCAGTACTATATTGAATAGGTAGGGTGAGAGTGGACAGCCTTGTCTAGTCCCTGATTTTAGTGGGATTGTTTCCAGTTTCTCTCCATTTAGTTTGATGTTGGCTACTGGCTTGCTGTATATTGCTTTTACTAGGTTTAGGTATGGACCTTGAATTCCTGCTCTTTCCAGGACTTAACATGAAGGGATGTTGAATTTTGTCAAATGCTTTCTCAGCATCCAGTGAGATGATCATGTGATTTTTTTCTTTGAGTTTATTTATTTAGTTGATTACATTGATGGATTTTCAAATACTGAACCAACCCTGCATTCCTGGGATAAAGCCTACTTGATCATGATGGATGATTGCTTTGATGTGTTCTTGGATTTGGTTTGCGAGAATTTTATTGAGTATTTTTGCATCAGTATTCCTAAAAGAGATTGGTCTGTAGTTCTCTTTTTTTGTTGGGTCTTTGTGAGGCTTTGGTATGAGCGTAATTATAGCTTCGTAAAATAATATGGAACGCTTCACGAATTTGCGTGTCATCCTTGTGCAGGGGCCATGCTAATCTTCTCTGTATTGTTCCAATTTTAGTATATGTACTGCCGAAGTGAGCACAAATTGTTTCTTTCAAATATTTTTTAATAACATGAACACATTAGAAGCAATCTAACCCAGTGGTTTTCAGTATACACGTTTTTTTCTCCTTTTCCCTGCCTAAAGATATATAGCAATATCTGGAGATATTATTGTTTGTCCAAGTAGAGGCATGTGTAGGACCTAGCAGACATAGGGTATATATATACTGGTAAAAACTGAAATACTCATTAGCTTTCTCAACCAAGAATTCTATGACCAACACTACCACAAGTGCTGAAGTTAACAAACTCTATTCTACACATCAACTATTAGACAAATAGTTCTCTCAAAATGGATAAATAAACTTTGGAAAGACTGAAACAGTAAATTATAATATACATTTGTATCACAGAAGATGAAATATTTATGCAAATTAAATACTATTTCCAGAGAAAGAACAAATGAAGACCAAAGCATGGGTTGACACCAGAAAAAGGCATTAAGTCTACTAAATATCAACATACTTCAATCTAGGCCAAAATTTTGGCAACAAAATTGTCTGCATTTAATAGAGTCTGTCACATATTTGTAATCCCAGCCCAGGATTTTGAGGTAGAATATCCACAGTAAGTTCAATGGGAAATGCTTTGCAATCTTGCTGTATTAGTTACTATTTTCTCACTTTGGTATTTAATTCAATATGATAGATATATCTTAAAGGTTTTGAGGTTCTTTTTCAATTTAAAGACTTATTAGATTATTTTCAGGCTAATTGGTGAATCCATAGAAGATTAATTGCATTGTCTTTGGAACTCATGATAAATCATTAAAAAGTGATAAAACCAGGCAACTGAAAAACAAGTAGGTTGTAACAGGAGTAGAAACCCAGTGCCATTTATTAGTGTACATTTCTGTGATATTAGTCACCAGATCTAATGTAATACTGACTTGGAATTAAACATGAAATTTTACAGCATTTGAAAGTGTTATCTGAGTAATTCAACAGACTAAAAAAAAAAGGATTTACATTGTAAGCAGATTTTGGCTAGTGATTCAAGGCAATCTTTAACTGTCAAAATTATTTTAAGAAATATACTAACCTCCTATTTTGTAGTTTTCTCACAGTAAAAAACTTTGATTATCAGTTCTATAAATTTGTATTTTCCAAGAACTGCATCATACAAATTCATTTAGCCAAGATAAAAATGGTAATAAATTACAGGGCAAAGTGATTGCTATGTGCTGCTTAGTGAAACTATCTTTATATAGCAGAAGAAAAAAGAAAAGAGGAAGGAGGAACAAAGAAAGGAAGAAAGGAAGGAAGGATAGATTAAGGAAGAAAGAAAAGGAGAGAGAAAGGGAGGGAGGAAGGGAGAGAGGAAAGCAGGGTGGGTGGGAACCCAGAACAAATAATGAGAAGGAAAGAAAGTGACTAAATGAGTACAGAGAGAGAAAATGAACTAGTATAAACTTAAAAGCATAAATTAATGCAATGGATTATAATTATAATTCATTTCCAAACTTTAATATCAACCACAATATTAAACATATTATAATTAAATTATATAGTATACATTGTTGTCTTTGGATATTTTGTGCTTTACTTAGTTTCATGTAAATGGTTGAGGATAATCATGACATATTATTTGGAAATAGTTATTCAAAATCAAGCTATAAAATGTTGTATGATTCGTTCTACACTGGTTTAAATAGATCATTATGTAATATTAAAACTTATCTAGACAGTGGTAGCAGGAACATAAAACTAAACCTGTATTCTGATTACAAATGCCTAGATTCATACACCTGTAGGTACACACAAGTATCTATAATAATGAAATTACCTAATTGAAATAGAAAGTATCATTATCAGGACTTTGTGATACTGCAACTTTTTAAAGATTCAACTATACTTAAAAGACACATGGTTCTCAATTAATTCTTATTACTACTTATAAATATATAAGATATATATATACATATAAATATTCAATAAAACAAGTAATACTACATCATATTCAATCATATAAACATTTTTTATCATGTAATAAATGCTTTTGTCATAAAACCATATTAAAAAAATAAAAACCTTTCACTAATGATTGTGCCAGGTAGGGCATGTTAGGAACCATGCAAACAAAGCATCTGTTGTGAAACCAAAAATCCAAATTTAAATTAAGAAAAAGAAAAAAAATAACCTAGTGATTTATATTGATTTGAGCTCAAGCTGACCCTCTCAGGTTGTCCACAACCACTAGGAAATCACTTCAAAGAATTTTAGAATTTTTTTAAATTAAATTTTGTACTATTGTGTAAATTATCTTTTCAATTTTAAAATTGTGTGTATTATGTACTCTAACCATATTCAACTACTTATATTCTTTGCATATTCTCTGCCAGTCACCTTCTGGCCCTTTTCTCTTTCTAAAATTGCCCCACTTCCAAGCTTGTAGGCTTGCAAGCTTGTGTAATTTTAAAATTCTAGAATCTAACTATGAGAATAAAAACTTGTTGTATTTTTCTTTCTGATTCTAGCATACTTCTCTTACAATTATCTCCTTTCCCCCATATTTTTCTGTAAAGACAGGAAATCTTTGTGACTGAATAAAACTCCACTAGACAATAGCATTCTGTGTATTCCCTTACACACTTTTTATAGTGACAGTCTCCACAAGTTACATTATAGAATCAGTATTAATATCCATCAACAGAAAAATAAATTCTTATCTTTATAAGCACCAGATTTCCCTCATGTGGAGAACAAACATCTCTTCTTTCAGAGAATAGAACCTGGGAGCAGAAATTATTTAATTAATACTTGTTGAATGAGTACATGAATAATAAATGAATTAGTATCAAAGACAGAGGTGGTAGATATTATACACAGGAAAATGTGTTTCTTCACCCATTTGCTCATCAATTATTAACTGAGTACTTACTTCTACCTGGCAAAGGAAGAGGTTTAGGGGTACACCTGGGAGATACAGATAAGTATTGCTAAACTATAATTTCTGTCTTCTGAATCTATGTAATAAATATTGTATGTCTACTTTGTGCCAGCACTGCTTTAGTGCCTGCAGATATAGTCATGAAGATGAACAGATTCTTCTCTCTCTTAAATTTTACATTTCATGGAGTCTAATATATGAGTTACTTCTGGTGTAGACTAAAGACTCATTAAGAGACTGGATATCAATATTGATAAAAAGAAATGAAAACCAACATAAGAGGGAAATTTGGGGATTACCTTGTTGCTGCATTGTAAGGAAGCATTTGGATGGTCTTAATGTTCTTCTATTAAATCGTGATTTTCACAAACTGAGGTTTTTCCCATGCTTCTCAGGTATGTGGCTTCAGCTCTTTCTCTGCTACCTTGGCATTCTTCTCTCAGAAGCTTGTTGTGTCTTACTGTACACATGCTTACATAGCTCTCCTTCTGACATGTTTTACACCTAAAACATTTCTACTTAGTAATGGCCCACTTTGCAAATCAGGTTTCACGGCTTTGCTCAATTTTATACTAGTGAAGAAAAAATAATTAGAGTGTATGCTCAGAATCTATGTAGACAAGTTTGAGTAACCCTATATTCACTTACTTCATACATGTGAGAAACATACCTGCTTAGCTTATACACAAAGCCTGAAAAGCAGTGTTCGAGACTTTCCAACTTTCACCATGTTGTCTTTGCTTACATGTCTTGTTTTTACCACAATTTACAATACATGTGAGCTCATAGTGAATTAGAGAAAATTTATTTAAAGTATAAATTTTAGTCAACCCCAACATCATACACACACAAATAACATTATTCAGGTTGAGCAGGTTGAGCTTATATAGTTAGGAGTGTGAGTGTGTATGTTTGTGTGTGTGTGTGTGTGTGTGTGTGTGTGTGTGTGTGTGTGTAAGTAAAAGGTTAGAGAAAAAGACAATGATCTTGAAAAATGATAAGTAGGTACTAGCAACATTCAAGAAAGGAAAACGAAGGAGGAAAATTATGCAATTTGGTCATAATTTCTATTTTTAAATTATAAATATATTTTGATTCTTGATTTTAGATATGTCATTCTCTATTTCCATCTTTATAATCTCAGTTTCATATTTTTCTCAATTCCTGTAACACTTTACTTATTTGAAACATATTTGAAGTTTCCAGAGTTAGGAAAATTAAATAAATGATATCTGAAATTTTAAATATGCATTCACTACATATGCATTATGTATACATACACATATGTATGCATGTAGACTTGCACATAAAACAAGCATGCATGTGTGTTAGTAGTTGTAAGCACTGAAAAATACTGGGAAATCATATTACCCTGGACTCAATTAATAATCTCTTTTTTTCTAACTAATCTTCACTTTCAAATAACTTGATTCTTTTCAGAAGTTATTCTAAGTCTCATCAAGATGATTGTACTAGTTAATTGATAGCTATTATAAAGAATAAATATGTTTTATTGGTCCAATAAATATGGGGAATGCATGACTAAGAATTTGACCAATGACAAGGTATATGTATAGACAAAGGAAACCAAACACTGAGGTTTCAAACAGCTGAGGTTGTAAAATATAGTTTAGCAACTATCTTTCTTCCTTTATTTACTACCATGAGAACCCCTGTGATTAAAATTACTCTGTTTAGGAGTAATAGCTAAACTTATTTTATTGTTTGATTTGCAATTCATAATTTTCTAGTCTTTGAAGACCATGTTTTATTATTTTTTCATCTTTTATTGAATAGATTATTTTCTCACACAATCCATCCTGATTACACTTTCCCCTCCCTCTACTCCTCCCATGCTCTCTCCCATTTAAACCCACTCTCTTTCTGATTCTTTTAGAAATGAATGGGCTTCTAAGAGATAATAATGTGTAAATATAATGAAACAAAATATAATGGAATAAAATCTCAAACTGTCACATGAAAGGTGAATAAGACAAATCAACAGAAGAAAAAGAGAACAAGAGAAAGTACAAAAATCTGAGATCCACTTTTTCACACACCCAGGATTTCCCAAATCACATGAAACTGGAAGCCACGTGTAAGTTCAAAGGATCTCATACAAATTTATATCCACATATAAAGAAACACATATTTATTTTTCTTGCTGGGTCTGGGATACCTAACTCAGGATGGTTTTATTTGTTTTCATTTTTTCTAGTTTCTTCAAATTATCTGAGTATTACATGATTTTAGATTTTAATCATTCAGTAGTATTTTACTGTGTAAATATGCCACAATTTTTTATTGATTTTGATGAATGGACATCTAAGTTGTTTCCAATTTCTGCCTATTATGAATTCAGTAACAGTTAATAGGTTTTTATCAAGTGTCTTTGTGGTAAAATGAATCATCTTTGAGTATATGCATAAGATAGGTGCAGTTAGATCTACAGTTTACATGGCTTTGTAAGTTTCAGATTATATTCTACTACTTTCCCTTTTCGAAGTTAAGTTTTATTTATATTGAAGTCTTTGGTCCATTTGAAGTGTAGAATTTTGCAAGGTTATAAGTATGGCTCTTTTGGATTCTTCTACATGCAGCTGTCTATTTTTTTTGGAAGATGCTGTCTTTTTTCCAGTGTGTGCTTCTGGCATCTTTATCAAAATTCAGACATCTAGAAAGCTACTTTTTAATACCCTACTAGATTTATTTTTCAACCGGACTAAAGAAGTTGAACAACTTTTCTTATTCAGAATTTATCTCATTTTTTGGTGTTTATTCATTTAGCCAATCATGTTCCAATCATTCATAATTACAAAAGCAATACTAACAATTAAGAGGTAGATTGTAGAGGAGAAAGGACTATATAGGTAACATTTCAGTAGGACCTTGTGAAGTCAGGTATGGAATGAAAATGTGCAAGCAGTAGACCCGAGAACTTGGTCACTAGAGAAACTAGGTGCTCAGAAAGTATTCCTTTCACATACTACATGTAACTATCTGTAGAGAAATTTTAATCTGGCAGCCTAGCTACTTTAGCAAGGTATCTCATCCAAAGACATTCTAGGTCCATATGATCTGGGTGGAATACAGACATTTAGAATTGCCTTTAGTACACACATTTAATTTTTGACCATGAAGAGAAATTTAATTTGTAGAAGGAAGCAAAGATGTTTGAAAGTGACAACAAATTCAGAGGCAGACAGCGTGATGAATCAAAGAAAGATTTGACAGAATGAATCAGCAATAGGCTATGTCCAACTCTCCTGAAAACAGCACAGGGAAGAGAGGTGAGTTAAGAGCAGCAACAGGAGAGAGAGAAAGAGAAAGAAAAAGAGAGGGAAAGAAAGAAAGAGGGAGAGAGACAGAGAGAGAGAGAGAGAGAGAGAGAGAGAGAGAGAGAGAGAGAGAGAGAGAGAGAGAGTTAAGGAGTTAAGTCAGTTCCAGCAGAGTTGGGTGCAGTTGAGTTGAGTTCCATGAGCTGTATATTTGGTGAATTTGTTCATTGAGTTCATTTTAGTCAGTCATTTCAGTTGAGTTCATTCAGCTTATTTTTTAGGCAGGATGTAGCCAGAGATTGAGGAGGGGGCAGAAGATTAGAACAGATTGCCAGAGTTGGTTTGTGGCCAAGCAAGATAATTCAGTGAGAAGACAGAGTGAATCAAGTCAGCTTGAAGAGGAGTTTGAACCAGAACAGCTGAGTTGAACAAGCTATCCAGAGTTCAGAAAGATCTAGAAATTGTGAGTTTATTCAGCAATAATCCTCTGAGATAATTATATCTAGCAGATAAAAAAGTTATATTTGCAACAATCATCTACTCTGAAAAGCAGTCCTTGAGATAAAGTCTTAGTTCCATTATGTTTTGGTTTATATAATGATAAATTACTGTATGTCGACTTTATTTGATAAAACACCATCAAATGAATGTTTGATAGATTTTTACTTAAATATTTAATACATTGTGCTTTAAAAAATCATAAAAGACTAATTAAGAAAATATTTTGTCTCACTCAATTCACTCTTCTCTTGGTTCTTTCACCTCACTTTATGGATTTTTTGTGTGTACTGTAGTGTATGTGTACATGTGTATACATGCCTTTGTTGAAAAGACATTAAATTTTCTTCTATTTCTTTTCAACTTGAATTTTGAGACCAGTTCTGCCACTGACCATGGTGTGCTTAGAAATTTGGTTACATAGCTGTTCCTAGGGATTATTTTGTTGACACTTCCTCAGAGCTGGCACTATTACATGATTGCTGAGCATTCAAACTCAAATATCTTTGTTTGTGATAAAAGCCACATGTCAAACCTCTCTTTTTTAATTTACTATTTTGGATAAAGTATGAGAAGCATAAAAACTAAAAGTTAATCTTGAAAATTTATTACTTCTCCTACATATTACCTATCTATACACACACATATATGTGAGTTCACACAAAGACTTAGTCTACGGAATCCAATTCATGTTTGCAATATTTGCATATGTTTAGACCATTTACATTTAGGGTCTTACTTTAGATACACATGTGCACATGCATGTACACTCACCCCCTCACACACTCACACAGACAGACAGAGTGAGGGACAGAGATAGATATCCAGGCAGACAGACAGACAGAGATATGGAGATGGAAACAAAGACACACAGTGAGACAGAGAAACAAAGAGAGAGAGACAGAGACAGAGAGAAGAGAGAAATAGAGACCAAGTCAAAAAGCAAAAACTGGTTCTTTCTCTCTCTAAGAAGATACTCATAATCTGTAGTTTCTCCTCTACAGATATAAAATTTTCTTCTTTGCATTTTGACAGATTAATAGATATGGTTTTAGTATATCTTATTTGAGCAGCTCTATTGCTGAGTGATTATGGAATCAACATCCATATACTGTACAGAAGAAACTATTTTAATGTAAGAGACGTTTTACAACACACAAACACACAAGCACACACACACATTTGGGGCAAGGTCCACCATGGTCATTTATTATCTGAACTTTTATGAGTTTGATTCTTTTATGACTTGTGGATCTCTCTACTATTCTTTATTTGCTATACAATGAAGCATCTTTGAGAAGATCTAAGAATTGCACTATCCATGGATGGAAAGATGAATATTCATGAAACAGAAACTATTTTACTTTAGTAATAGTAGGTTTTCCCAGACAGGCAGAAAAAGCAGGCATGTACTTCCAAGTGATAAGTCAGACAGACAAAAGCTTGTTTTCCCATCCTAGCATGAGCCCACAAACCTCACAATACAATTACAGGCCTTCATGAGAGTGTGATTCTTTCAAACATTATTGAGCTGCATAACTCAATACTATTTTGTTCCATAAATTGCTTGCACTCATTTTGTGCTTAGAAATACAGGAGAGAGTCACACTCTTTATTTCTGGGAACAGATTTCATTCTACAAATAGAGCATGCACCAAGATTAGCAAAGTCCAAAACAAGATGGTGTCATTGCTGAATTCTGTTAAACTTCTAACCATGGTCTCTCAAATTATTCCATAACATAGAAAGGGAAGAAACAAAGCTAGACTCATTTTTGAAATTAAGCATGACATGGATACCAAAGCCAGATACAAACACAACCAAGAAACTCAACTGTAAACCAATTTCCTTGATTCAAAAATCTTAATGATATTTTTGTAATTTGTATTCAAAAACATATTGAGGTCATAATCAAGTTAACTTCATTTGAGGGAGAAGGATGCAAGGTTATCTAACATATGTGAATCAATAATGTAAAATTAGCATATAAATAAATTTAAGGAAGAAAATCACATGGTAAAACCCAATCAATGCAGAAAAGGCCTTTGACAATTTTCAAGACGTTTTCACAATAAAAATCCTGAAGAAATTAAGAATAGAAGAAATATATGTCAATAAAATAATGAATATATTTGACATACCTGTAGTGGACATTTACTAAACAGGAAAAATTTAAGGTCATTTCTTCTGAAATCTGAATCTTGAGTACCAATTATTTACAATTTTCTTTGAATTGTTAAGTAAAGCATTAACAATATAACAAAATAAAGCAAATTACTGTTTTTAAAATGATGTAAATTTATACTTGTAAATTCCTACCAGGACACTCTTAGAACTGATAAACACATTTGGTATAGCATAATATAAACAAACATTTTTTTAAAAAAAAAAATAAAGGTCTTCTTGAGTTTCATGTGGTCTATGCATTATATCTTAGATATTGTGAGCTTTGGGGCTAATATCTACTTATCAGTGAGTGCATACCATGTGTGTTCTTTTGTGATTGGGTTACCTCACTCAGGATAATATCTTCCAGTTACATCCATTTGCCTAAGAATTTCATAAACTCATTGTTTTTAATGGCTGAGTAGTACTCCATTGTGTAAATGTACCACATTTTCTGTATCCATTCATCTGTTGAAGGACATCTGGGTTTTTTTCCAGCTTCTGGCTATTATAAATAAGGCTGCTATGAGCATAGTGGAGCATATGTTCCTGTTGTATGTTGAAACTTTGTTTGGGGGGGTATATGCCCAGGAGTAGGATAGCTGGGTCCTCAGGTAACACTATGTTCAATTTCCTGAGGTACCACCAGACTGTTTTCCATAGTGGTTGTACTAGCTTATAATCCCACCAACAAAGGAGTAGTGTTTCTCTTTCTTCACATCCTCACCAATATCTGGTGTCATCTGTGGTTTTGATCTTAGCCATTCTGATTGGTATGAGGTGGAATCTCTGGGTTGTTTTGATTTGCATTTCCCTGATGACTAAGGATGCTGAACACTTCTTTAGGTGCTTCTCAGCCATATGAGTTTCCTCAGTTGAGAATTCTTTCTTTAGCTCTGTACCCCATTTAAATAGGGTTATTTGACTGTCTAGAGTCTTTGGTCCTTCTTAGATGGAGTAACAAAATACTCAACCAGAGCTCCTAGGGTCTAAACCTCCTGCCTGGGATCACAAAGGGAGGGACTCATGGCTCCACCTGTATAGGTAGTTGAGGGTTGCCTTGTCAGGCATCAGTGGAAGTGGATGGCCATGGTCCCTGAAAGTTTGGATTTCCTAGTGTTGGGGAATTCAAGAGCAGGGAGGCAGGAATGGGAGAATGGTTGGAGCACACTCTCATAGAAATAAGAAGTGGGGGGTGAAATAAGGGATTTTGGGGTGGGGGGAATGGGAGAGGAGATAACATTGAAAGGTAAATAAATAAAATATCTAATAAAAAACAAATAATGGGTCTGGTAATTGTAGTTGAGCAGTAGTGACTTTTTGTCAATAATTTATTATGGGGATTTTGTGAAATCCTCAAAAACAAGGTATTGTAGAAGAGGCTCATGGAACTTTAAAATGATTGCTGAGATATACTGTTGCTGAGACAAAGAATGATGCTCACCTGCGAGCTTGCTGAGTGCCCTGACAAGGGGATTGGGGAGCTCTATTGGACATATGTTCCTGACCTACCTTTGGCTTGACTATATCCCAGATGGGACAAGATGCCTTGCCTCAAGTTCTTAGACCTTGTGAGATAGAGTATCAAAAAGAAAAATTATGTCTCTTGTATCCTTCTTGAAGGTGACCAGCTATTTGAACTCAATCATGTATAGTCTAGAAATCAATCCAATATGGGAAATAACAGTCTACTTTTGGAAGACTGGATCTGGACTTTGTCAGGAACATATGTGGAAGTTAGCTGTAGCTTACTATGATGATACAGTAGCAAGACATATAGTTGGGACAGGATCTGAACTTCAAACAAGAGTTAATGCACATTTTAGGCTCTTTTAATTGTCAAGCTAAAATTTGTTTTGTCCCTTCTACTGTATTTATTGTTAGTTGCATTGACTGTATAATTTCCAACTATGTTAGTGTGTTGAAACCTGGCATGTTTGTCATGAAAATTTATCAACCAGCTTTTGTCTCTCTGTCCTGAATGTAAGAAAACCTTGATTCTCTGAAAAAGTTTGAAAGTACTCTAAGAAGTGAGTTAGGCTTTAAGCAGAAGCAAGAGGGTAAAGGGCCTGATTATTGCTGGTATAAAAGCTTTAATTCCATTAATTGCGAGCACCTCTACTTCTGCAATAGCATTGACACAAGGAGTTAAGACAACTATTTTTTTAATTTTTTGGAGGGGATATTTTATTTACATCCTTTCCCCATTTCCCCTCCCTAGAAAACTCCTATCCCATGTCCCCTTTTCCTTTTTACTTTAATACAATTTTTTTAAAATGTTAATCAAAGGCTTTATGTTTGGTAATGCTGAATCAGAAGTATAACCCAATACCAAACCTACTTTTGTTAACCATCTATCAAAAAATGTTACTAATGTTTTGAGTATTCAAAAGGATTTATGTAGGTATCTGAAACAATGAATGATGCTATATAGCCCATTCAAATTATCTGAAGGTGGTTCTGGGTTCAAGAGCTAGGAGCCATCCCAAGTATCATGACAAATATCATTGGAGTAGTGTTACTTTTGAAATTCACAATGATTATTATTATAATTAGAAAGAAGTTTTAAGACTCCTATAGGATATTTGGCATATTCCTAACACCTTTCTGGGTGTATTAACTTTGCATAGTGAGATTATCAATTTAAAGAATGCTGCTCTGTCAACCATTGATGCTGTGGATAATGCCGATAAAATTATCCATGGCCTGAGGTCAGCATTTCCATTTTGGTTCAAACCTCAGGAATGGTATTTATAGCTTGATCAGGCTAGCCCTTCTTGTCCTGGGAATACTTTTATTCCTGCCCATCATGTTAAAGCTTATCTTTAGCAACATCAACATGTTGGCAGCCAAAGTACATGGCTTGAACCAGAAATTGACACCCAGACAGAGTTATTAAATTAGCAGGCTGGCAAAACAAGGACTGGTAAGATTCTGCACAGAGCCTTACCAACCTAAGACAGAAGTGCATTGCTTTTGATAATGCATATTCCATAGTAGGTAAGAAAGGCATTCTTGTCAGAACAACCTAAGGCAAGCTCAGTCTTGTTAACGCAATACAAAAGGGGTAGACGTGGAAAGCCTTTCTGGCTGCTTGGCAAGAAGCTGACATGGGCCAAGGACAAAGAAATGGGCTGCTTGGCAGGAATATGACATTGGCCAAGGACAAAGAAGTAGGCTTCAAGCAGGAATCTGACATTAGACAAAGAAGTAATTTCAGATAGGAAACTACATTGTAGGCTAAAACAAAAAAGTAATCTCAGGCAGAAATCTAAATATAGACTAGAACAAAGAAGCAATTTCAGACAAGAATCTAAATTTTAGGCTAGAACCAGAAAGTAGGCTTCAGACATGTAAATGACCTTGGGATAGGATAGGGAAGTAGGCTCAAATACTTTGGTCATCCTGACAAGCCTTTAGAAACAGTGCTCAAAGGAATGTTCACGTAATTGGGCTTTATGTCTTCCTTTTCCTTTTACTATCTGTGCTTATTGTATTGCTTGTTCCTTGACTATTGGCATCTAATATATTGCTAGAAACTCAACCTAGACCTGACCTTAATACATGCATGTAATCAAAATGGTATAAAAGCATAAAGGATAGGGGGTTCTAGGGAGAGGAAATGGGGAAAGGGGATGACATCTGTATTGTAAAATAAATAAAAAATTGTATTGTAAATAAATAAAGAAAAAAAAGTCACAATTTTCTTACCCAATAGAGAAAAAATCAGAAAAATAATCCCATTCATAATATCTTACATGAAATATAAAATAACTAAGGAATCTGTCCAGTGAAAATGTTAAGACAGCAGAGTGAAAACAATTGAAGAGATTACAATATGAAAAATACTCCCATGTCATGTACCTACAAAAATTATTATTTTGAAAATGGCCAAAATATCAAAAGCAGTCTACAGATTTAATGCAACTCACTCAAAATACTAGTAAGTATCATTTTTAAAAATCTAGAAAAAAATCCTAAATTTTGTATGAAATTAGAAACGTTCATGAATGGCCAAAACAATTCTTAGCAGAAAGTACAAAGTAGAAAGAGTACCACAAAGCCTGGTCTCAAATTACCTTACAGAGCCATTGAATAAAATAATAAAATAATAACAAAGGGCCAAAAAGTAAATTCACAGTTATAACCATATTATTTTGACAAATTTATTCAAAACATATCTAGCAGAAAAAAATCCCTTTATGCCAATCTACATGATTAATAATTTAAGAACCTGTATATTAAGTGAGCTACATTATTTCCTCATAGTCGATATTCTATAAAAAGGTAGTGGCTTTGAAAGGAACAAATTGTCTTTCTTTTAATCTACTTACCACTTTTTCCCTCTCCTAACTAGGATGCCCATAATCCAGCATGATAGGTTTCTTTTTTACAACAAGTATTCTGATATGACTTATGTCATCGAATGCAAATCCCTTTATTTATCTGCACCTCTTCATTTGTATAAGGCTGATGACACCAAAGCATAAAACCATGTCACTGTGTTTCCAAAACTAAATGGGACAAACTGTTTACTAAGTTTTATCAACATATCGTCAGATTACACCTTGGTATGACAATAAAAGGAATGCTGTCCAACGTTTATGATGTCCTAAGTTATAATACTAGGAAAAAACGAAAATATTTTTGGTCACTATTCAAATAATGTAGACACCATACTAGTTCAATCTACCACTGAAAGTATGTCCTAAATAATTGATACATGGCTGTTGATACTTTGTTAAAGATATTATAATTTTGATGTCTTAAATTATCTTCTGTATTGAGATAAGATATTCAATTCATGGGATAGATATTTAAGATTATACTGTTATTTCTCTAGTCTTTATTGTTGAAGGTGTGTCTTTTAATTCTTAAAATTCCTGTCATCATCATATAACTTTTTTGGATCGATTAGGGTAGGAATTTTTCAATTGCTGAGAATATTTTAATCATATAAGACAAGAAATTAGGTAATGGTTGAGATGTATAGAGTCTCAATTTACTCTCTAAACATGAAAGTTCAGAATCATTTGTTAAATTTATCTTCATAATTGCCATTCTGTTTGTGACACAGAATCAGGGTTATAGAGTCATTCAGAGAAAGTTTTTCAGTATGCTTAAAAGGCAGGCACTCAAGTACTCTTGTTGTATAATCCAGTGACATATGAATTCCCTTCTGTTAGTCATTCTCATAGGAAAATGATCATTCTTTGATATATAGTGTTCTGATTCTATAAAATCAATTGAAAAATGAAGCTTCAGAATGCTATTGTATTTGTTCAAATTGTCACCAGAGTTTCAGATCACTTGTTCTGCCAAGGAACTTCTCCAAGTATCTGCTGCTTTAATTTTCCATCAAGTCCATCCTGAAGTGACTAATGAGACAAGCTTATATATTCCCACTTTGTATCTTATCCCTATGAGAAAATATGTCTTAAGATGACTAAGTGTGATGAAGTCCTAAAGTTCCCACTCTCCAATGTTTCAGTCTGTCTCCCAGTTGTTCGTGCCTGTTTTATCATCATGAAGCTCTCACAATGTGTCCTCTGAGCCTTTCTTCCCCATGACTACTTCTTCTTATCTATAACTTTTCTTTGCCTCGTCCATTCATGTTTCAATTTTTACAGTTGAGACCTTCCACTCTTTTGTTGTATACAACCCCTGGTTCATCATAAATTTAGATTTATTTACTTTCATTAATGCGTCTTCATATCCTACAGAACTACACTGCAACATGAAAGACCCTTACACTCAGCCCATTTCCCATCATTGCTTTCAGAATGTTCTTCACATGGAGACACCCTTTACTCTGTAAACATCCATATCACCTACTTTCATCTTAACCTACAAACAAGGTGGTTTTTTTTTTTTTAAGAATATTAATGACACTTAATCCTCTACTGAATGTTACTATGTCCTTCACATTCACATGGCTAGGGTACTGTAAGATAAACACATAATAAGTCTATTCAGTTGGTCACATAAATCTGGCTACAATACATGGTAGCGTTTCAGACTTCTCAGTAGCACTCATCGAAGGTAATTTTTGAGAAGCACGTTGCTCTTGAAATGACACACTGATTCCATAACTGTAAATGTAGTGGGCTAATGTACAGTCCTCCTTTACTGAATTCTCTTCTGTAAAGTCTCACTTCTGTTTTGTTTTACAATTCAGTGAATAACTGTTCTCTACTGAAGTCTGGCTTAGTAATCAAGCTCTGTGGCATCCAAAGAACTGACCATCATCAAACTTTTAGAGGGTTAGTTGGGTTGGAACATGAAAAAATATGTGTCTGGTTACAAGGTACCACTCAAGCAAATAAGAATCAGATTGTCATGCTTTATGGACTAGCTTCATTAAAAGCCTTATCCATTGGCACAGATACTCTTGTTAGACTTTAGACTTGCATACATCAACCATCTCAACCTATTTATTCCTGCTGCCTCTGTTTCCAAGCTTTATCCTTGCTTTGCACGCCATCTATAACTTTGATCTATATTGATTCAGTTACATGTAGAGTCAGATCTTGTATCTTGTTTAGTAATACATCAACAAGGGGAATATATAGTCTGTAAACTTATTTTAAGGACATATTTGAATGTATGTATTACTCTTTTATCTAAAACAAGTTAAGTTATAGATACAAATACATCACTCTCTTTGCACATGGCAATAAAGTTTGGTGTGTGCTTCATATTGAACCTGGTCATTTAAATTGTTCTCTCCTTACATTGTATTAGTATCTGTGATGGGTATTCCTGATTGTCAACTTAACTATATATGGAATAAACTACAATGCAGAAATGGAGAGCACACCCATGATCGAGATCTTGAGTCTTGAAGACACAGGCCTTTGGAAAAGATCTTGAGACATAGTGGTCAAGAAAGGCTTATGTCCAGTCAAAGTGGTACATGTCTTTAATCCAAGAAGTAAGAGACAAGCAGATATGAGTTCAAGGCCAGCCTAGGAAGAGCAAATTCCAAGTAAAAATAAGTTTAAGTTCAGGCATAGTGGTGCACACTTTTAATCTGGGCCATACCTTCTGCTGGAGGCCTATATAATGACAGTAGAGGAAGAAAGTGTTCATTCTTCCTTGCCTGCCTGTACTTACTTGCCAGCATATCTATTGAAGCATGCATCTTCAGGATTCTAGTTTACCCAGAAGACCATCTGAAATACCCAGCCTCAATGGACTGAGTAAATGCTAGATTGGACTTCCCATACACAATTGGCCATTGTTGGGTTAGTAGGACAGCAGACTGTAAATCATTACAATAAATTCCATTATCATATAAGACATTCCATAAGTTCTGTGACTCTAGAGAACCTTGACTATTACAGTATCTGCCAATGTATTTTCAAAATTAATTATAATAAAAACAGAAGTCTGAGGCCAAAGTGTCAGTTTGCTACGGATGCTAATGTCACAGCTAAAGAACTATACAAGTTGAAAACTTTGGGAAGTTCTACATGTTTTAAACTTGAACACTCTGAGGAGCAATTTAAAGTCACAAGTAGATCGAATTATGGAATAATTTACCATCTAGCTTTGTCTCACAAATAATGGTACTCAAAGCATTGTCTTGATTTTTGTTAGGGCTGCTGACAGCTAGGTGCAGACCTTCATGAGTATTTTAATCAAAGAGGCCTCTCCCAAGATTACACAATTTCTCTGCTTCTACTATTTGCCTTTTATTAATAATATGTTTTTCCCCTTCAATTGTTTACCATTCTTTGGAAGATAGTTTTTAATCACAGCAGCCTCCTTAATTACTGAAATTTCCTATGTCTTGATACATACACATCTGGTAACATGGTGCATGAGTTTGAAATAAGGTCCATCTGAAATTGCAGTGTTTGTAACATTGTATACAATGAGGAACTAGACAAAGATGACAATTGTGTTTAACTCCTGGGCGAGTCTATTCCCAAATTATCCTGCATTTACAAAGAACCTTCTAGAAAATGATTCATACTAATTCTACTAAGAAACCTCTATTTCCCTTAATAATCCTCATGAAAATGCAGAAAGAAATTCATTATAAGCAAACCATCTGAAGTGTTTTAATTTTTTTTCTAGTTAGATTTTAACTCCATCTTCCCTCCCCCTCTCCCATTTGTTTTATTCCCTTCCATGTTCCCCTTTCCTTCTTCTGGATGTATGGCATTAAAATGGCTCAAATTAGCATATTCTTGGAAAAAAGATACATTTTTTTCTAGAAAAACACATTCTAAAAAACACATTTTACAGAAGAAGAATTATAATATTTATCATGTACAATTTCAACAAACAGAAATGTGAAGAATCAATTTGTCCTGAGCCTACAGAAATGCTGGTGAGCATCAGAAAGCAAATCCCATCAACACATTATGAAAACAGCAAAATATGAAGCTGGGCTGTTCGTAAGTCATACCTTTAAGAGACACAGCAAGACAGATTTCATTGTCACGTATTAATCATTTATAATAAAAGTAGGAGCTTTATAAAATATGTATTAAACACCATTAGGTAATGTTGCTATTTTCACTTCTTTTGAATACACAATTAAGTCCTAGGAAGATTTACAAGCCTTATTACCATTTCCCAACACATTTCTAATAAAGTCTCATATTTGTTTTCATGATCTATGTGGAAAAATTGCCTGCAAGGATCCAAAGCTAAAGAAAGATGAGTGAGAAAGACAAAAATATAAGTGATCAATTTGAAAATATTTTTGGACTGGCACTGAACTAGAGAAACCTCTTTAATTTTTGAAAGGGTTATTTACCATGACTTGTCCTAAATTTAAAAATATACAGACAAAATAGAATTTGTAAAAACATACATGATACATAATAAATTATTATAGTTTCAGTATATTCACTAATATTCACAGTGAGTTTATCAACATCAAGAAGTGTAAGCATGGGTTTTGTGGTCAACATGTATCTATTCAAATATTAACTCTAGTATTTCATAGTTAAGTGATATGCTAAATATTTTATTTGAGCTGAGCCCAGAATCTTTTATGAATAAAATAGAACACTCATTCTTGTCTACATAGTGATTAATATGAGGATTATAATTAAGTATATGCATGCAAGAGTCTCAGAAAATGCCCATTGCTCTCATTTTTATCTTAAGTATATAATATAGTATTCATCATTATTTTAATATGCTTTTTAATTTTGATAATCTCCTCTGGATGACTTCTCATCATCATTCCTGCATCTATAATTTTTATTATAAAATTTTCCAACTTGCATGTTGCCTCTCAAATACCAGCCCCACTTCATCTCTCTCCATATCCTTCCTGTTGATTGATTCTGATAATTAATTACTTAGTTCTAACGTTTGTATCTATATTTATTAAGACACCTGAGTGTGATGAAGTCCTAATGTTGATAGGATTCTGGTCTGTTTCAGTCTGTCTCCCAATTTTTGGTGCCTGCTTCATGAAGCTCTCACACTGTGTCCTCTGAGCCTTTCACCCCCATGACCACTTCTCAATCCAATCTCTGATGTAGTTTTATTTCTTAGCCTTGTCCACCCCTGTTTCATGTTTTACAGTTGAGACATTGCCCTTGTTTGTTGTATACTGACTCTGAGTCATCATAAATTTAGACTTTTATTTATTTATATGTGTTCCTTCGTACTATACAGAATAACACTGCGACACGAAAGATTCTAACCCAGCTCATCGCCTTCAAAATGTTCTTCACATGGAGACACCGTCTACTCTGCAAACTTCCAATAATAAAGAGAAGTCTTTTATAGAATAGCTTCACTGTATTTTATAAGCAAGATTCAGCTTACTTACTTTTTTCTCTAATATCAGTTCCTATGAATTCAGAAGATTGTTCTTTGTGATGTGATGTATTGACTTATTTGTAAGTTATACAAATTATATACACCCACATATTCCCACACATGGATAATTTCTTAGGAATGGAGAATTGAATTTTATTCACTTTTGAGACACTTTTGTAGACTATGCTCTGGGAAAATAAAAAAACACTCAATAAATCATGTTGATGAAGTATGCTGCTTCCTTTCAGCCTGTCACACACAGCTTCATAATAAAAGTTTTGGAATTAACCGAAAATGAGATAGTATTGAGAGTTAACTACTGCTTATTGTGCACAGTGTTTTATATTTTAGGTACCAATTACCGCTTCCTTTTTTCATAGTAAGTCACAAACTTATATTTTCTCAATGAATAATTTATTATATTTAGAAAATCTAGATTATACAGAAACATGCTTACAAAATATTTACAAAAATAACTAATATGATTAAGTAGTAAATGATTTGAAGAAATTGAAGAATTTGAAGAAATTGAAGAAATCTTTCAGTGAGCTACATTTTCTTGTAAATTTTTATGTCATTGTTTCTCAAGTTAAACTTTTTGTGAAACCAAAGCTTGAGTTTAGATGCCTATATTAAATAAATCCGAAGGTCAATAAACTTCTGTAAATGTCCAAGTGCTTTGCATCCTATTCTGCAGAAGATGGTTCTCCACATATACTCACTGTCTAAAGGGAACTTCAAAAGTATTTTTCCAGACACAGCAGGCCAATCGTTACTGCAAAGTTTGGCTATTCTGCTCTATTAAAGTCATCATCTACAGAGATGTCCAACATTGGGCTGTGGTAGAGGTGTCCTGTTATAAACACGTTTGTATGTTCCTTTGATTCTCATTCAAATCAATACCATATGACATTATATCTACAAACTGAAAGCTGATTTTACTGTCAAGAATGCTCCTAAAAACATTCAATTAGGAAAAGTGGCCTGAAAACACACAGAATGTCCCCAGGAGATTTTATTTATTTATTTATTTATTTTTACAAAAATACTTAGTATTGGTTTTTATTCATGACCGGTATTTCAGGTCGAATATGGAGTGATTTTATAAGAAAGTGACAAACAAGTGCAATAAGTGCCATATTACATAATAGATAACATTCTATTCTATACATTCGATTACATAAGATAACATTCACAACTAAAAATATTCACTAAAATAATGGCATAATTAAGATAGATATATAAACATTTAAATTATTCCATTAGGACACGTTTTTAATTATGCCAAGACTGTTATAGCTCATAAAAAAATCCTTTTTCCTACATATTATTTACATGCAATTTGTGATTTTCTTTATTCACTTTTTAAGGGTTTATTGTCTTCTTACCAAAACATCATTCTGATAATTATGGATTTAAAATAGTCTGAGTCTCTAATCACATCAATTATAATTGGCTGGGTAAATAGACAATAAAAATAGGTAAAATGTGCAGGATTTCTAATTTGTAAGGACCAACTGTAAATTTGTATCAATATAGTAAAAAAAAAAAAACAAAAGCATTTTATTTTCCAACTTAAAGCTAAAACAGTATGTTATTCACTTAATTTTTCTTGTTCCTTAATTTCCACAAACCCTTTCGCCTTCTTTTTCTTTTTGAGTCCCTTCCTTTCAACTGTGACTCTCCAGCGCCTGAAATCTCTCTACTCTAAAAATTACTCTCTCTAAATGATTTGTGTTTCGCTGGCAGCTCCATGCTAAGGAAAGTAATATATCCTGATGAAGCCATTAAGCACTGTACTACAGACATTAAGAGGATGATATAGGCATGATTTCAATCATGCAGAGGGAAACTATTCTTGCTCTATGAAGGAGCAGTGCCGGGGAGCTTAACCCACTCCAGTCTCTGCCATTATATCACTGGATTCAAATTTGGGGTTGTCAGAAGAATTAACACCTTTCACTCAACGAGGCAATGACCGTAAGGCTTATTATCATCAGAGTTATGGTTCAGCCCCACATTGAAGTGTAAGGCAGCATACACCAGCTGATATGAAGTCCCCAACACATATTCAGCAGAGGACTGCAGGTTTGGATTCAGTCAGAGAAGATGCAACTAATTATCAAAAGACTGGAGGCCCCAGGGAGAGAAGAGGTCTGGTGGGTTGGGTGGTAGGAGGTTGGGGACATCCTCATGGAGAAGGGGGTGGGGTGTATGAAATGTGGAACAGTCAAAGGGTGGACTGGGAGGGGCATAAAATTTGGAGTGTGAAAAAAAGATTAAATAAATTTTTAAAAAAGTTAAAAAAATAAAAAATTATGAAATATGTGTCATATTGCAAAGAACCTAAATTTAAATCAACAAGAAATGCATTGGTGATGTTGAAAATATGCTTTAAAAAAGAAAGACCTTTCTGAGGCAACTGTGAGAGATAGTTTGAAATTTTGATTACACAAAACCCATTGTGGCTTCCAAGATTTGCTAGTATCTCCAATTTCATGTGCTTTCACTAGCTGTTCAATTACCACTACATAAGTATTAGAAGGTTTCATCTCTGAAATATATATTTCAAATTTTCAGGAGATAAGAGACCCATTACTGTGAGGAAGGGTGCCAAATATAAAATCAGAATTAGTATGCCTTGATTTTATATTATTGAGAAGTGTACATGAAATATAAGATTGATTTAGCTGCATCATGCATGTTGTCTGTTTATTAAAATTGGATATTTTAATAAAATTTATTTAGTCATGTATAATATATAATTTATACACTACTTTATATGTGTTTGATATATATCATATGGTATGTATTATACTTGTATTATGTGTGTGTGTATGTGTGTGTGTGTGTGTGTGTGTGTGTGTGTGTGTGTGTGTTTATGTGTGTGTGAAATCATTAGTAAATCTTTTCAACAAATCAAATACTTATAGAGCCTTATACAACTACAAATTCTTGGTAGTGAAATATTTACATTTTATAATTACATTACAATGTAGAAATTAAGAGTGAAAATTTAAATACTATAAAAATATAATTCTTATCTTGTTATTGACAGTTTATGCTAGTAACTCATAAAAACATTATTTAACACAGGTCTATTGTTTCTGAAAGTATAACATATATTTTATATTTTTCTTTGTAACTTGAGTCCATTATTAATAATAGCAATTACTTGAACTTGAAGAGCCTTGAGCCTGTGGAACTATGAAAAACCATTTGCAGCTAAATGAAATAACACTGTGCCCATTCAGCATTAAAGATCTGATACTTTTGAATCTCTCATCTAATCTTCCCTGTCTTCTTGCACACTGTAAAAAGTTTCTAGTTGCCAATGCATTTTTGCAGTCAGTCAACTCATCTACTGTGGTCATTAATAGGAAGCAATATGGTGTTAGAAAACAGGCCAGTTCCATCAGAATTAATGTAAACTGAAAATATAGAGTCTAAAAATTTTGGAGTTCTTGAAGTACTTAAAGGTACTTTGAAAGTGTATTGAACAAATCATTTTACTCTCTGATCCTGTCTGTATGTCTGCATGTGCACACATTTATGAGGTGATTACAAACATACTTTCAACAAAAGTAGACATAATTCTTTAAACACAAACACATATGCACACATGCAACCACACATACATACACACAAATACAATGCAACAGTAGTCATCAGTATCCTAAGAGATGGGTATGATCAGAATGTTCTTATATTTTCAATTCTGATGTTTTGTTATTTGTAGAAGAGAGGTACTCTTTATGTGGGAAAGTTATTTTTGAATGCCTTTAACACAAATGTAATGTAGGAAAAGACAAGTAGAAGCAACAGGATCCCTCTCAAAGAATCTAAATGCAAAGTTGAAAGAAAATACGTAAGTGAAATTTTAGTGCAAGCAAGAGAACACAATGAGAACTCAATATTTTGAATTTTATGCATGGACGGTTGCTTAAGACGATCAGATTCGCTTGGAAGCATCTTAGAATCATCTTCATTTTTGCAAGCACACTCTCTGGCCTATGTCTGTTCTAACATTTGAGAAATATCTTTATATTATATCATTGTGAATTTATTCTGACTATGAGTATTCTTCAGTTACATGAAAGACACTCCCCAAGTATACTAGGTGCATACAAAGAAGGACATAGTGTAGGAGTGTATGAAGCTAAAAATCCACATAGTCTAACTATGTAACGAGAACCTGAAAATGTACACTGGAGACACTGTTAGAAAATGGATGAGCCATTCCTCATATATCCTAGTGATAAATTCTTGTTATTTTAGTTTGTATGTTTTTTTTCTTGAATCTTTATTAACATTAAAATAAACCCTAATAACAGCCCATGTCACTTCTCTAAATTCTACTATACTTAAAAAGTCAAAGCTATACATTTTGTAGACCATTTCTTTGGTATCAATTTTCTTCATTAATCTCCTATGTAGGGTTATTGGTAGACCTAAGTTGTTTGTTGAAAACAGACTATAAAATAGTATTACTCATCTTTTACTCATTATAACAATTACCTAAAGTAACCAACTCATAAATACAAATGATCTGTTTGTGTCAGTTTTGGAGATATGAGTCTAGTACTGATGAGCTCTAAGCCATCAGGTTCAGGAAAAAACTGTTTATCAAATTGAGAGAACATGAAAAAGCAAAACAATCAAACTCATGGCCAGAACAAAATAAAAAAAAACCGTAGTATTCTTAGGCTCTCAAATTCCATTAGTGCATATGACTCCAGAAACTGAACTTCTGTTGACATGTCGGCTTTTGAGAGACATTCATGATACAAACCACCGTCAAACTTCTTGTACCACACAACCACAGCCACTGTGACCATATATAGCTGATATTCTTTATCACATAAACTTGAATGTAACAATTATATGAACGATTTCCAAAGGTACAGCCCTGGGATTGAGAGGATATGGACACGTTCCCCTGGATATGGCACAGTGTGATATACTCTTGCTTTTCATGAACTTCTGTTTGGAAACTGGAGTAAATGGTGGGAAATGTAGCTGTTGATTTAATTATGAACTTTGAAAGAATACAGGTTAAATATAACTATTGCATCCCTCACATTAACCTGTTCTTTATACATTTCTTTTTTAAAAATATTTAAAACACTTTATTTATCAATATTTGTATAAACATATATACTTATACATGTATACATATATACATACATATATAAATGATGATTAAATAATAAGATGTATTTAAAAATTATGGGGGGTTGGGAAGTGTGGGAGGAAGGAGAGAAAGGGGAAAATTATGTAAATACAGTGTTCATATATAAAATTCTAAAAAAGTAATCCAGTTTTTTAAAATGTTCAACAGATTAACTAGCATTTTATAATATGAAAATAAATATGACCTATACTTATGTTGAAGGACATTTTAACTCACTACAAACTCTGAAGTTTAAAATGAGATCAATAAAAATTATTTTACCCAGCATACTAACACAAACTACAATAACATTTTATAATTCAAAGTATTTCTGAGAACAAGAAAATAGATTGTCAGGAGCTAAGTCAGCAGAACCAGGGGTATACTGTGTGTTATTTTTTTTTTAATCAAATCATAATTTTTACTTTTTAACACAGGGGTTATAAACACAAAAATGCAGAATGTGGGGAAGGGGATGACACAGGAGCATAGGTGTTCAGGGGGAGTACAGATATCTTTCAGAACAGGGTATCAGCTGAGTGAAGTTTCAGGAGTCAGGTCACTATGACTCTTCCTATGATTCACTTGTCCTTATCTAATTTGGTACTATCTGCCAAAGGCTGCCTATTTACAAGGTCTATGACTACTCAGGCTGGTAGATATCAACAAAAGCTGCCTGTTTACAATAGTTTATAGCCCTCTGTTTCAGTGTTTTTCTACTTTTCCCAAGACTTTGTGTTAGCAGGCATGTATGTCAGGCCTATTGCTGATTTTAGGCTTATGGCTGATTTTAGACATTTCTTATAGTCTTTTACAATAGTCTTAAATTTTTTTGTGCGAAATCAGATAGAGGAAAAAGACCACAGAAAAGAAAAAGTAGTCAATTTTCCCTGAAAGAATTGAAACTATGCATATGTTATAATTTTTTTATAGGATGGTAGAAAGGGTGAACCCCGTAGTATAGCTGAGCTTAAAAAAGCAGATGCAGATGAAGAAAGGAAAGAAAAAGCAGATGAAGCCCTTACTTTCTTTTAGTAATGAGAGATCATTTAATTTAGCCCTAATAGTAGATGATACTTTAAAAAAAATAAAGGAAAGAAAGAGTACAAGCTCACAAACATCATCACCAAGAATAATAATACTTTTTAATGAAAATTTCATTCTACATCTATTTTGATTTCTGCTATTCACAGTTACAAACATTACAGGGAAATTGTGAAATTGAATGACTGTAGTGTAAGGAGCTTAGAGACATTCGAATCCATGTAAATGCTACCCTACTTAAGGGCAATATGTAAAACTCACCATGGGGAATAGAAAAATGTATAACACTCCGACCCAAGTATCAATCATTCTGATGATCTTAAAAATGTATTCTAAAACTATACATGTTTGATGGGACTCACTTGCCACTATAAAGTGGAGAGTTTAGTACATATGCATAATTTAGCTCTCCATATTTTTTTAAGCCGTAAAATTGTTTGCGTTTTCTTTGCAATGAATTCATCTACAAGACTTTGCAATTGTCTTTGAGGCCTTGGCTGAGCAGTGATAAAAAAAAAAAAAAAAAAAAACTAACAAGACCACAAACTGTTGATTTAAATTCTAAAACAATCTTAGACAGTGGGTGTTTAGATCTTGGTTACTATTTGTCCTTATGATGTATCTGTGAACATCTCAATATTCCAAAAGTCTTGGCAAAAACTATCATGTTGACTCTAATGAGAAATTAACAACTATGTTTGTGAAGCATGGAAAAATGAATTTATGTTGAAGTGATCCTACATTCTGTTTCTTACAATAATCCTTACATTGGAGCATAGCGGTCATTTTAAAAGTATTGTTCTTTTTAAAAAATTATTTCTTAACAATAATGGTTTTCAAACATAACATTGAAACACCATTCTTATATTCTTTTGGGGACAAATATTAGAAAAATCAATGTCAACAATTGTGATGAAACTTAATGTCAATAAAATGTCAAAACATAAATCTAAAAATAATTTAGCAAAATAAATGAGATCATCATTTATATAATTTCATTAGATTTTTATGCCAGACCTTAATTCGAATTGTATAAATTATTAACCACATTACATTGTATTCAGCTCGTCATTTTTCACTAAGAGGTGGCTGCCTAAATTTCTACAGTTGCCATAATTTTTCTTCAGAATTTATAGAATCTTAATATTAGATTACATGGAAAACTACTAGCTAGGATATTTTTAAGCTTACGTTTTTACTCACCCCATTCAACTACTCAAAAGCAATTTATTAAAAGTATTAGCAGTCAAAGGAAGCTGGAAGCTTTGCTGAACCTACTACCAAATTGATTTTCTAAAAATTCTCCATCCTTGAGAAACAGCACACGAAATGACCACACACAGTAGTGTGTAAGTTAGCATGCTGGGAACATTTTTCCAAAGCATGGCACCTGGCTACCCTTATATAATGTAGAGTGGCACTGAAAATCTACCTGTCAGCAGTGTTAACATGTGATCTAAGGATTTATATCAAGTGTCTCCAAATAGAGTGTCCATTCCATTAAATAATGACAAAAATGTTTCATCTGTAACAAAACAATCTGAGGGGCCACAGCTCTGATGTGTACCTGCTATGCTGCTATGTGCCACCTCCTGGACTAGAGGACAGACTTAAGTACTTGGAAATTACAGCAGTCTCCAGTTAATTTCAAACTATAACTTTTGCCTAGCCAGTCGTTTAGATTCAGATGATCAGTTGTCACTCTGAAGGAATAACTTAAACAATAAAGATTAGCATGGCTCTAGGGGATTCCAGGTTTGAGATACCAAGGATTGTCTTTCAATGGGTTGTTTTAGAACACCTGGGGTGGGTCTTCCATTTTTCCCCAGATGTTGGTCCTATTGTAATCAAAGATCTAAGCAAGCATAGAAGAGAAGATGGATTTTTAGAATGGATCTAACAATCAGCTAAGCCAGTCTACTTAACAGTGTTAGAAAACTGGTATTCTTAACTTGAAAACTTCCCCATGTAAAAGTACTATATTTAGCCAAACACATCAGTAACAATAAAATAAAAATAAATATTGGAAGAATAACACATAGCAATTTTTTTAGCAGATTTTCAAATATTTAAACTCAAACTCTTCTTATTCATAAGGATACACACTAGAATGAAAGACGTTTCAGGGTGTTCTTCCAGTTGGCACTGAAAACAGATGTTTCAGGACCAGTATAAACTGTGCAGTGCTGCCTTGTGTGGGAGTCTTCATCTTGACATCAATATTTGTGCGGAGCTCTTTAAGAGAACACCTGTGTGGATCTTATAAAAGAGATGTCTGTGTTAACATTTAGTCTCTCACTGGTTCAAAACTATAATCTAAACTACAAAATCTGTGTGGTCTGTGTCAATTTAAAAAAGATATTTTAGATTATAGAAACATAAGCAAAATTTAGATAATTGGGTTTGCAACAAAAGTTGATGATTTGTAGAAAGTTACCTTGTGCTGATATCTAACCCAAAGCTAATTGTTGTGGAAGCAGAGATGGGCACATAGGAATAAAAACTAAGCTAAAGAAAATGCAGGGAGAAAAATGGAGCAGAGACTGAAGGAAAGGCTATCCAGAGACCACCCCGCCGTGTGATCCATCCCATCAGCAGATACCAAACACCGATACTATTACTAATGCCAAGACATGTCTGGTATGGTTGTCTTCTGAGAGGATTTGCCAGCACCTTACTAAGACAGATGCAGACAATCCCAGCCAACCATTGGACCGAGCCTGGGGACCCCAATGGAAGAGTTTTGGGAAGAACTGAAGGAGGGGAAGAGTATTATAATCCCATAAGACAAACAACAGCATTTACTAATTGGACCCCTCATACCTCCTAGGGACTAAATCATCAGTCAATGAGCCAGCCGGTCAATGGCTCCTACTACATAGGTAGAAAAGGACTGCCTTATCGGGCATCAGTGGGAGGGGAGTGGAGGTGCTTGGTCCTGTGCAGGCTTGATGCCTGAGAGATGGGGGATGCTGTTGGAGTAACCTGGTGAATCTCAGAGCTGGCTCTTGTTTCTTTTTCTCACCTTCGCTGTTCCTCTCACTGAGTCAACTCTGGTCTAATTTTTAGTATCTTCCCAATAAGCTCCTGAGTGGACTCTACAAGCCTTTTCACTTTTCTACTCTCTTCATGATGCTTGTGTTTCTAAATTCTTCTACAACCAGACTCTTTATTCATTGTCCTCGTCTATTAACTGCTAGACTCCTTGGCCATTTAAAAGAATATAAATGGATGGAGGACTTGTATTCCTTTGATTGACTTGAGCTTAGAGATAAAGTCAGCATTTGGCCTTAAGAAGAAATCATTTTGAGGTACTATTTCCTCATAGAAGCAGGAGGAGGAACATGGGATAGGAAGTTCCTGGGTGGTTGGGGGAATTGGGTAAGGGGATAAAATCTGAAATGTAAATATAATATCCAATAAAAAATGGTGCTTGACTTTACCTTACTCTTTTCTTTCGTGATTCACACACTTCAGTTTTCTAGAAGTATTCCATTAATAAATCACAAGTATGTGAATTTTAATATCAAAGGCATGTTTTAAAGAGAATAATTTAATGCACAAACCAAACTATTTTTGTCTGTGGACAGTGGGTTGTCATTTCTTCTACAAATCACTCTTACCTTCAATCTTGGCACAGCTCCTCCAGACCTCACTTTACATCAACCTATGTGAAGTTCTGCCCTTACACATAATGGTCAAATTCACAGTTTGGTTTTGACTCTTCTTTAAATAGGTTGTGGTGACATGTTATTTGTTTATGATTTTCAGTAGCCTGAATTCTTAACAATCTTGCTGTGGTTGACAAGGTGTAACTAACACTTGGTACATATTAAACATTAAAGCATTCCTTAACCAGAACAGTAATAGACAATTAGTTTTCAAGTCTCACAAACACTAGCGTGGAATACTTTCTCTTATGTAGAGTACAAGGATGGGAAACAAATATTAAATTAAACAGGAAAATATTAAAGATGTGGAAGGGAGAGAGAAGAAATATGAAAGTATGACAAGGGTAAATATGGTCAAAGCACACTGATCACAGGAGATGATGTAGATAATGAAACTGTACATGGCACAATTAATGAAACTTTTTTTTTTAAAAAAATCACAAACCTCACTAGTTTTAAAGAAAATATATTACTAGAAAGTAGGAATCTAAATTCATAAAACTGTAGCACTGAATATATCATAAAGTGGTCAGGTATATAATTATTTCCCCAAAATTTCTATGCTCATTTTCTGGAAAATTAAAAAAATATATTGAGTGTTATACCTCCTATGAGCATTAACCTGCATTGTTCTATAACATACCTTTTGGACAATAAAGAGTTTCCACTTATTTCTCAAGGGATTTATTTAAAAGCAAATACTTCAAAAAATATTATATGTTATATTTAACATTAAAAAATCTACATTCTGTCTTTAATGTGTACCCATACATTTAAATTTCAGAAGGAAAGAGCAATAATTATTGCCCTCCAAAATAGATACATACATACATCTTAACTTCATTAAATGAGGGAGTAAAAAACTAAGTTTAATTTTCAAATTGAGAGTTAGATAATGGGTCATCTCATCTGGTGAGTGCCTGAGAAAGCACCTTAGCTGAGCATTGGAAGAAGTAAATAACTAAACAGCCTACAGAAAATCGAATAGTAACTGATTCTTCGCCACATAAAGAATCCATGGAAGCTTTCTAACTAAAATACAATTTATATTTATATGTATTTCAATAACCTATTTAGCCTCTTTTGCCTTACACAGAAGATATATTGAATATGTTTTTATTCAATAAGTTGTTTTTCATTTCTAGTGAAACATGGTCTATTTTTGTCCCCAGACTGCCTTTTTCTTTGATTTTGAATACATCAGGCACCTAAGATTGTTAAACCAGTACACAGACCTCCCATACTTTTCCCTTGTTAAGGCACTATTCATGAACCATATTTCTGGATATAGACCAAACTTATATAATATACTGATTGATTCTGAAAAAAATATATATATATTTATATATTCTAAGTGTATCTTCCAAACTCCATGTTGGTAACAAAAGGACACATGGCAAAAACTGTACCTTGTTTCCTTGCTTTCAAGCTAAAATCCTTGTTTTAGGAATCAACTGGTGAATCTGGAATGGCTGAGAAACACATAAAGAAATGTTCAACAACCTTAGTCATCAGGGAAATGCAAATCAAAACCATCATGAGATTCCACCTCACAGCAGCCAGAATGGCTAAGATCAAAAACACAGGTGACAGCAGATGATGTTGAGGATGTGAAGAAAGAGGGACATTCTTTCATTGCTGGTGGAACTAGAAGCAAGTAAAACCACTTTGGAAATCAGTCTGGCAGTTTCTGAGAAAATTGGAAATAGTTCTACCTGAAGCTGTACTGCTCCTGGGCATATACCCAAAAGATGCTCCATCATATAACAAGAACACATACTACACCACATTCATAGCAGATTTATTTATAATAACCAAAAGCTGAAAACAACCCAGATGCCCCTCAACAAAAAAAATTGATGCAGAAAATGTGATATATATACACAATGGAATACTATGCAGCAATTAAAAACAATGACTTCATGAAGTTTACAAGCAAATGGGTTGAACCAGAAAATATCATCCTGAGTGAGGTAACTCAGACACAAAGGAACACACATGGTATGTACTCGCTAATAAGTAGATATTAGCCCAAAAGCTCAGAATGTCTGTGATTAAAAACTACAGACCATATGGAGCATAAAAGAAAAGAAGATCAGGGGGTTGATGCTTCAGTCTTGCATTGAGGGGAGAATAGGATGATTATGGAAGGTGTAAGGAGAGGAGGGCAAGGGAGGGAGAAAGGAGGGGGAGGAAATAAGGGTGGCAGTATCAGATACTGGAACAGATGTGAGAGAGGTACAGAGGATAAAGAAGTCGAATAAAAATAGGCAACAGAGGGAATGAGGAACTGGAGATATTCACTGGAGAGTCCCAGACACCAGAGAAATGTAAGGTTCTCAGGACCCAATATGATTGATTTTAGCAGTAATGTGCAGAAAACACACATTACCTGTATAGATAGAACTTGTGGAGACCACCTTCAATAGAGTCATGGCTCCTGGCTGAGGGATGGGGCCACCTATTGATCTCAGTTTTTTACCCAGAAATGTTCCTGTCCAAAAGAAGAACAGGGACAAAAAATGGAACAGAGACAAAAAATAATGGCCAACAAGGAACCAACCCACCTGGGGATACATCATGTCTGCAGACACCAAACCCAACACAGCTGCCAAGAGGCACTGACTGACAGGAACCAAGTGTGGTAGTTCTTTGGTAGGTCTGGCCAGCAACTGACCAATAACAGATGCGATGTTTGGAGCCAACCAACAGACTGAACACAGGGAATGTGGTTGGGGAGTTGGCAGAAAGACTGGCAGAACTGAAGGGGATTGCAATCCCATTGAAAAACAACATAGTCTGGCCTAACTACTCAGTCCTTCCTAAGTCTAAACAAGGCGTATCTGGAGGGATCCAGGGTTTCAGATACATATGTAGCAGAGGATGACCTTGCCCTACAGCAACAAGAGGGGAGGCCCTTGGTCCCAGGGTGGTTTGATGCCCGAGAGTAGGGGAATGCTGGAGCAGTGGGGCAGGAGAATGTGGGTGAATGGGGGAGCACTCTCATATGAGCAAAAGGGAGGGCAAATGTGAAATGGGGTAACTGGGAAGTGGGAAATCATTTGAGATGTAAATGAATAGAATGATTAAGAAAAAATATTTTGCACTTGGGAGGCAGAGGCAGGCGGATTTCTGAGTTCGAGGCCAGCCTGGTCTACAGAGTGAGTTCCAGGACAGCCAGGGCTAATCAGAGAAACCTTGTCTCAAAAAACCAAAAAAAAAAAAAAAAAAAAAAAAAAAAAAAAAAAAAAAAAAAAAAAATTTATATTCTGCAATCAGTAAACTCCTGGGAAGGAGGGAAGACACGATTTTCTGTAAATGTCTAGATAGACAGATAAATACACAGACAGACAGACAGATAGATGTACATATACAAAAGTAAAGTTATCAGTAATTACAAAGTAAGAGATGGTATACATGTTGATATTTACAGCTAACTACAATTACATTATTAATGTTAATCGAGACTTCAACAATATATTAGTATTTCAAATTTCACTCAGAACATTTATTCAAAATAGTCTCAACAGATATTAAATATTAGTAATTTCTCAGTTGTACTAATGACTTTGTAATTAATTTTAGAAATGTAAAGCTTATTTGTTAATGGCTGGCTACATTAGTATAAAGTGTAAAATAAACTATTTTATTGCATCAAGTCTAATCATCTTTCCGTATTTACCTGAAACTGATGCTAACAGCCTTTATTGCATTCAAAGTATAGCATTTACTGGATTGGTCTTACATAAAATAGTGATAACCTGTAGTGTGTACTAATAAAGAAAACTGTCGTTTTGAAAGCTATGCCAGAATTCTTTGGATTGCAAATAGTTAACTTAAATACCCGCCCTCAATAAATTAACTTTCAGATCACATAATCTAAGTAACAGTCAGGTCAAATTAATCACCAGGCTACAGTCTTCTTCCAGATTGTGTCTCTGTTTCCTGCTAACTTGTGTCATTCTTAAACTGAAGACCCAGTAGAATTAAAGATATCTCTAGTTCTATGTTCTCCAAAATTCACATGAAGCTTTAAAACAGAAAGAAAGGGATAAAATTTAGGACAAATTAAGATCATATCTTTATTCTCAGTAGTCAAAGTAATGTCATTAGAATTAAAATAGTTACTTTTAATTTGCATTTGTGCCCTATTAAGTATTCAACCTAGGCCCCTGTACATGCTGACCAAATGTTTAAGCATTGGGTTATACACAAGACCCTATAAACTATTTTATTTTCTACTTCCAGGATGAAAGAATTCTCTTCCTAACATAAGCAAAAATCTAATCAAAATATATGGAACAGTTATTTGTAGAAATGTTGTTAGGGACTTTATATGATTCTGATTCACAGGGAAAAGGAAATGTTGTCAGATAATGTCACAACTGTCATGGCAACTAACTTTGTTCTATTTTTTGGGATATAGTACAGGGGATTGGGCCTTGGCACGCAAGAATCTAACAGCCATAATGAGGTAAGAAGACAGAAGCTATATTGGAGCCATGAAAATGACTGAGTTTATGGAGCATACACTGTAAAGGATGCCCTAAAGAAAAACAGCCCAGAAACCTATATACATCTTTCATGACAACTTTTATTAAATACTAAGACTTATGTACTCAGAGCAAAATATTCTAAGGTTAGCGTATTTTTTACTTTTCTAAAGATGTGATAACAAACCATGACCAAGACACATTTTAGAAGGAATGGCTTATTTGAGTTACGGTTCCAGAGGGATAAGAGGTCATCACGGTGTGGAAGCATGACTGCACGCGGCAGTCATGGCCGCAAGAACTGTAACTGAAAACCCACATTTTGAAAAACAGTGAAGAAGCAGAGACAGTGAAGAGTAGAGCAAAGCTTTAATCTCTTAAAATGTCTTGCCCTAATGCATTACATTCTTTAGGAGACCACACCTTCTACGCAGTGCCAAACAGCACTATTAACTGGGGACCAGTTATTAAAGTGATCATCAGTGTGTGGTCTATGTCTAATGAAAACTACCTCAACTAGGCAAGAAGTGACATCCAGTCAGTGAGTAGGTGTGAAGTTCAAACAGCTTGAGCATTGTGAGCTCAGCAGCTTTCAGAACCCACACCAGCTTGTAAACACTGTGTTGCGACAAGGAAAGGCTTCTTACCTCTCCTGAAGTAGAGGTGAGTGGAGATTCTAGAAATGCCATGTGTTGAAAGGTGAAGTCATTCAACTCAAAGATAAAGGAAAGATGAAAGAGTTGGTTTCATTGAAGGATGGTGTAGGTTTTTTGTTTGTGTGTTTGCTCAGTTTATTTGCTTGAAATTAAGTTTCAATCTATAAGTAGCAGAAACAGACTTTGAATTTAGGATTTCCTTAGATCAGACTCTTTCTCTATAATCATAAAGGCTGGAAATAATTTAAATTTTATCACCCGTGTTTATAAAACTAAACCAAGACACAAATAACAAAACAAAATGCCATTATCAGGAAGAAAGGCAATTTGGTACATATTGTATATTCAGAGCATAAAGATAAAAAGGAATGAACTTGTCAAGCACGGAGGTGCACACCCATTAATTCCAACTGTTAAGAGGCAAGGTCAGGAGGCTTTGTATAAGGCTGGTGTACTTTGAGAGTCCTGGGCCAGGCAGGGCTAAATAGTGAAACTCTTAATCCTGGGATTCACCAGGGAAAAATAAAGAACAGAATCCACAATTGTCCAAAATAAAGCAAGTGTATTTGAGTCCACTCTGGGCTAGCCAGTCTGCTGTCTCTCCTAAGCCCGGTTTGTGAGAGCCACCCCAATGGCTTCTTGAAGTTCTTTTTATAGGGAAGATAAGGTGTTTACTGAGGGAGAGTTAAGAGTTATTTATTGTTAAAGGATACAAGAACAAAGGCAAAGATATGCATCAAGTGAATGGAAGATACAAGCAATAACAAAGGCAAAGATAGACATCAGTGGGGGAGTACCCTCATAGAGGCAGGGGAATGGGGTATGGGATAGGGAGTTCCAGAGGGAGACCTGGAAAGGGGATAACATTTGAAATGTAAATAAAGAAAATATCCAATAAAAGAAAAGAAAAAAGATATATACATCAGTGAATGGAGGTGACAAGCAGACTGCATCAGACTAGGAATTTACTCTTGATTTCAAAAATGGGCCTTAATTAGCAGGAATTGACACCATACAAACAGACTTATCTCTTAGCTAGATTTTAGCACCAAGCAAACTGTTTTAACTATGAATAAAACTGTCATTCTTCAATGCTGCTTTTTCTGTTTTGGTTTCTTTTCTCTTCTTTTCCTTTCTCTTCTCCTCTTTTCTCTTCTTTTCTTTTCTCTTCATTTCTTTTCTCTTCATTTCTTTTCTTTTTCAAGTTTAAAGCAAACATTTGTTAAACATTAATTACTGACCAAGACTTTGACCTGACTTTGGTCAGGACTAATTTCTATAATTTCCCAGCTGAAATGGCCTCACAGACACTTGTTGCAGGAGCTTATAAGGAGAAACTATTGTCTATTTTACTTTTCCATTAGGCTTTGTTATTTCCCAAGAACTACAATTCCCGACATTCTAGAAAGGTACGTGATTCCTGTATAGGAGGGGATTATAGGTTATTTGGGGCTTGCGGCGGGGGGGGGCATTAAAAAACCTTGCTTATAAAACAAACAAATAAATGAGGAAATAACTGATAGAACATATTACATTGTCAATATAATTGAAAGTGCATAAAAAGCAGACCTTGGATAGGAATCATTGTTTTATGACGGCTCTTGTGCTCTTGCGCCCAAATCAAGATGCTCACAACCAATTATAAAACTGCCTTCTGACTCTGCTGTGCCCCATACTCAAGGGCCCACACATCACTCAAAATCATAATTTAAAACAAGATAAAGTATTATTTTTAGAAGTTAGACTTAGTCTATAAGAAACATTATTTCATTTGTAATTATCTAAAAGTAGATCTTATACTTGGTTTGTTGATCTAAATAGCCACAAAACTTGCCATGAATGATCTGTAAAACTTTTTATATCAAGAGTTATTCATTGTTTGGATTGCTATACGTGATAAAATTGATACCCAGTTAAGTGGCCATAAAGCAGGCTCTTTGTTTTATAGCACTATGGAGGAAAGCCAGGGGCTTAGACATGATAGGCAACCCTCTTATACTAAGATACATTCTTAGGACCACCATGAATGATGTATCAAAAAAAATTTGAAATAGAAAAAAAGCTTTTATTCGTAGGAACATTTGAATTGACCACAGAGTAGAAAAAGACATTTCAGGGATGATAAAAATATTCTGTACTTAGATAAAAATATAAAATAAATGGTATATGACATGGTTGAAATGTGTATAATTGTTCAAATAAAATGTCTTCATCATCTCATATCTATGTTGCACACTAATTAAACATATATCAGAAGCTTTAAAGCAGCTTATCTGTCCTCATTCTTTTGCTATATGACAGTCTCTACTATACCTGCAGAACTACCATATGTCATAATGAATAATGCTTAGGCCTTTTCTCTTCTTCCTAAAATGGTTAGAGTGTGTATTGATGGTCCTGCTGACAGCTTATTAATTATGGGTAATGTGCCAATATTATGTATTTTATCCCCAAATGCTTTTCAAAAGAATAGTGGAGTGGGATGGGCAGTGGTGACATCCTCTTGGAGAAGGGGGAGTAGGAATAAGATGAGGAACTTTTGGATGGCAGACCAGGAAGTAGATAACAACTGGACTGTAAAAACCAAGATGAAATATAAAAATACTATACATAACACTTGTTTGTATTTTTGTTCAAAGGGTGGACAAATGCATAGAAGACAAATGCAAAAATAAATCCTCATTTGCCATCCGCAACTCACTGATTATTATGTGTTTTGCTACATTCATGAAGGACTATCATATACAAGACAGCTCAAGGAAATAATGGTATTCATGGGGTCAGTTCTGCTAACAACTGCTAATAATCTAAAAGCATAGGTAATGGAAACTAATGTGATAGATGATTATGCATATTTTAAAGTCTTGTTAAGAAGATGGCGTCAAAGATAAAAATATTGGCGAACAAATGTTCGTTTCAATGTACCTATTACTGGTACCTAAAGCAGCTTGGTAAAGAATTATTACTTAAAATAAGAATAGAAATGATGGTGGGAAGCTTCATAATTCATTGATACATTGATAATGAACTCACTGATAGGATCAGAATGCAGACCTTCATGGTCTCTCCCTAAAGAATTCATATCTGACTGCTAAAAATAATACAAACTCACTAATAAGCATTTACTGATGACATGGATTTCTTTCATTTGTCATCATCTTGGCTGGTATTATCCTTAATTGTATTTAATAATTTTATTCTTTCTTAGCTGTCCACAGACCTTCATCTGTGTCTGTTTTTCTTCTTTGGCACAAAGGATCACTTGGGATGTGGACTTTTAACATCAGTGTTTTTAGTGACATATTTCCTGACTTCTGAGTTACTTTATTCAAACTCAACAATGGAAGGCTGTAGAGAGAATATCTTATGGCTCTATGGATGTGGCACCTGTCAATAATAAATCTGATGGCCTATGGCTTAGGCAGGAAAAAGGAAGTAGGACAATGGGTGCCAGAAAGGATTCTGGGATGCCAGGCATGGGACATTTGCCCAGGAAGATATGACAAGATGGACACATGGTAACTGAGCACAGGTAACCAATCACATAACAGAGTCTAGATCAGAATAATTGGGTTATATTAAGTTATGATCTAGTCCGAGATGAACCTAATTATATGTTCAAGGTATTTGTTAATATATTTTGAGTCTGAGTTTTATTCTGGGAGCATGGGATCAGGAAGAAGATCCAGACCAAATTTCTACAGTTGGCATACCTTGTATGATGTATGTCTCCAATCTTTGTGTTTTTTGAGTTTTTTTTTTTTCACAGAGATTGGAAGTATCAAAAATCTTAGAAAAAAATTTGGTTATTGAAGCAGTTTGAATACCTGTGTATATTTCCAGATATTTTCCACACAAATGTGTTATGGTAAAATGAGTCAAGTGGCCTAGTTTATTAAGTGAGCATGTTCAAGAAATGCACACATGTAACATTCTTTTAAAAAGGGACAACCAAAACACAGAAATTTCTTTCTCTGCTAACGTATTAAAAACTGAGTTACATCAATGATAGACGCTGTCTCCAGAAAACAATTACCAGTATACAATGTAATAGCTGGATTCGTGGTTCACACTCCATATCTCATCCTATAAAATATGAAGAGAAGAGGCAAAATAAAAGTATAGGAAAGGACACATCATAAGCTTTTCCATTAAATAGAATACTTTGTAGTAAACGTTTTATCATAAATATTAGACTGGTTAGATTGGCTTGCAGCTGCTTCAAGAGATTTTCTGCCTTGAGTTTAAACTAAAACCATAAAAGAAACAATATCTAACCATGGTATTCTTTTGTTCTCTGTGAAACAAGAAGAATGCAAGAAGAACTTAAAACTATGAGGAATTATTTGAAAAATCATTTAAATATTGTCAAGAATGGACAAGATGGTCATATATATATATGTGTGTGTGTGTGTGTATGTGTATGTGTATGTGTATGTATGATGTATATGTATGTGTATGTATATGTGTGTATATATATATATATATATATATATATATTCTCATGGAAGTACCAAGTGCACATGGTTAAAAAGAAATATATAGCTTAAAATAATGTTTAAAAGAATAAGATACCAATTCACATTTTATTCCTTTATTAGCCACATATACAGATTTATATGAGTAACATAGAAGAAAATGACAGCACTGTCTCCTTTTAGAGAATAAGTATGTTCATGAGAATAATTCACACCTATGATTTTGAAAATGACAACATTATTCCCTTTTCTACTGCTATGGCAACTGCGTGAAAAAAGTCATTTAAGAAAAGTTTTAGTGCATGGCACATGACCTCATTGCAATGGGATGTGGTAAGGCATCATAGTAGGGAATCTCTATTGGAACAGAGCTGCTTACCTCATGCTGGGCAGGAAGCAGAACAGCAAGTACTTGTGCTTGTATGTTCCAGCCTCTTCCTCTCTTCTTTCCCTTAGATTCTGAGACTGTGGGATATTATTAGATAATGTCTCAGCAGATGGCCTCAGGGGTCCAAACTGAGAAGGATTCTATTAATCTCTTCAATTTGGCTTGATTCAGTTTATAAGTATAGTCATTGAAATCACATAACTGCGACTGTTTTGCTTTCACAGTTTTTAATTATTTATCAGTCTGAAATTCAAGGATAAATGCTACATGAGTACAACATCAAGATTGCGTTGTTTTGTCTTGGTTTTTGCTACAAGATCTTATTGTGAAGCCCATATTGTCAATCGTGCATGCACTCTCACTCATTCCTTCACTCATTCAATATTAGACTGACCTCCTGAAGCCTGCTGGGTAACAGAAAAGCAATTATAAAAACTGAGGGCAAAGTTCATGCTTGACTGAACTTTCATTGTAATAAAAGAGTGAGGGGCAAGCTCTGAGTAAGGTAATTTCTGATTAAAGTAAACTCAACGGGAAAACAGAAAACTATCATGAGGAGGTAAAACCTTTACCTGAGATACAAGAGAGAGGGAGAGCCAGTCATGGCAGGACTGACAAGAAGGGTTGGAAGGGCAGTGAATGCTGAGCCCACAGCATGGAAATAATTAGCAGGAACTTGGAGGGATCTGTGTAACCACAAAATTCTGACCTAGCCCTTAGCTTCCACATCAGAACATTGGAGAAAGAAGAATAGTTTTTTATCTACAGAGACTTTAGTAAATTCAGGTTCCATGACCCACTTAGAAAGTTGACAGGGAAGATCTGCCTGATTTGAAATGACTAATTACAGTGAGAAGACCAACGATTTTGAAACAACATTACTTAAATGCCTCATGCGTGTATTGGTGTTAACATTTTATGATCCTATAAAATAGTTAATAAACTAATTATTTTCTTATTAAAATGAATATAAATTATATCAATGTTACTATATACATTTAATAGCACAACACACACACACACA
>JANHMN010000002.1:119202231-119243579 GCA_030674055.1 Rhabdomys pumilio
AAAAAAAATAGAGATCCCTTTCAACCTAACTATGTCCTGTGGTAAGATTCCTTTTGTTAGGGCTTCTTCACCTCCACAGTTATGCCATCAAACTGTTTCTATATAGAGAGGTTAAATAGAAATGTGTGTTATATGTCTTCTTTTTTATATAACAAATTTATATTCACAAATAACATCTAAAGACATTTCTGGGAACTCTATTAAATTCTCCGGTCTCTTTACAATATCCAAATCCTCAATTGAAAGGACTCAAAAGCTTTGTGTTCTTATCAAATTGTTTAACTGATGAGCTATGCTTCTATTAGTCAGATCTAGACCCTTGTACTCAACTAACCATAAAAAGATATTTAACACAGTGATGAAAGAAACATTGCATGGGCTAGGCCTGTAGCTCACATTTACATGCCCACATAGACATCACTAATCAATCCCAGGGTGATAAATTGTGGGATTTAGATAAAAATCTTAGTCCTGTTGTCCACATCTCCCCACACAGCTACTACAAATCAAATAGACTAGGAATCAAGATGAAACCTATTTGCCAGCCTTGATCTAGTGGCTTGCTTCACCTTTCTAATGACCTACCCTGCTGGGAATAAATTTTCACTTTAAGCCAATGTCTTTAAACATTTTCTTACATGTTACTCTGAAGGTGGAACTGTTACTCTAACAGGTACACAGTCACCACTTTATGACCTCAAAGTGTCCTTAGGCAGGCTCTGTCTTCCACCTTTGGCTTTCAGTCACTTAACTTGCTAGTCTGAAGTTTAGAAACACTCCAGTCTTCACCCACGTTTGTTAATACCAATTTTAACATGAAGAAAATTACCTCCTTAACCAGGTGTCATTGTTATTTTTCCTTGGGCCTCCCTCTTATATATCTGCTTCATTGTTTTAGTAATATATGTAGGTATTACCTATCCACCAGTCAAGATGCAGGATAAAATCCAAACAACGAAACAAAACAAAACAAAAAGAGCAGAAAATTAAAAGTGTAATCAAAATTTGATGATGGAGAACAGAAAATAAAGGACTCCCCAACTGGACACATTAATGATTTAATATGGGACTCCAGAGCAACCATATTTACCTGATCTTGAGGCAAAGAGGGATGCTATTCATTAAAAGTGTAATTAAAAACTCAGGTGACAGCAGATGCTGGTGAGGATGTGGAGAAATAGGAACAAGCCTCCACTGTTGGTGGAATTTCAAGCTGATACAACTACTCTGGAAATCAATCTGGTGGTTCCTCAGGAAATTGGACATAGTATTACCTGAGGACCCAGCTATACCACTCCTGGACATATACCCAGAAGATGCTCTAACATATAACAAGGACACATGCTCTATTATGTTCATAGCAGCCTTATTTATAATAGCCAGAAGCTAGAAAGAACCCAGATGGTTTTCAACAGAGAAATGGATACAGAATACTTGGTACATTTACACAAAGGAATACTACTCAGCTATTAAAAATAATGAATTCATGAAATTCTTAGGCAAATGGTTGGAACCAGAAAATGTCATCCTGAGTAAGGTAACCCAGTCACAAAAGAACACACATAGTATGCACTCACTGATAAGTGGATATTAACCCAAAAGCTTGGAATACCTAAGATTCAATTCACGGACCACATGAAGCTTAAGAAGAAGGAAGACTGAAGTGTGGAAGCTTTGGTACTTCTTAGAAGGGGGAACAAAATACTCACTGGACGAAATACAGAGAAACATGTGGAGCAGAGACTGAAGGAAAGGCCATTCAGAGTCTACCCCACCTGGGGATTCATCCCATATACAGTCAACTAATGCAGACTCTGTTGTGGATGCCTAGAAGTGAATGCTGACAGGAGTCTAATACAGCTGTCTCCTAAGAGGTTCTGCCAGAGCCTGACAAATAGAGGCAAATGCTTTCAGACAACCATTTGACTGAGCATGGGGACCCCAATGGAGGAGTCAGAGAAAAGACTGAAGGAGCTGAAGGGGTTTGCAATCCCATAGGAAAAACAATATCAACCAACCAGATCCTCCAAAGCTCCCAGGTACTCAACCACCAACCCAAAAGTACCATGGAGAGACTCATGGCCTAGCTGCATATGTAGCAAAGGATAGCCTTGTGAGGCATCAATGGGAGGAGAGGCCGTTGGTCTTTTGAAGGCTCAATGCTCTAGTGTAGTGACTGCCAGGGCAGGGAAGTGGGAGTGGGTGGGTGGGTGGGTAGGGAACACCCTCATAGAAGCAAGGGGAAGGGGGATTTTATCGGGGGATTCTAGAGAGAAACTGGGAAAGGGAATAGCATTTGAAATGTAAACAAAGAAAATATTCAATAAAAAAAAAGTGTAATTGAGCAGATGAGCTCAACTGGAAATGTGTGTGTGTGACAAGGCTTGAGAAATGACTTAGCAGTTGGAATACTACTGACTGCTCTTCCAGACGACTTAGGTTCAAATTACAGAACTTGGGTGGTTACTGGCAACCATGTATAACTCCAGTTCTGAGGAATCCATTGTTTATTCTGCCTGGCCTCTGTGTGCACACAGGACATATACGCTGAAAATATATACAAATAGGCAAAATATCTATACACATATTAAAATAAACAAAAGAAGAATAATTTGTTTGTATGTAAGTGTGTGTTTATGTACACATGGTAATTTCTGTTACAAAAAATAAGAACCTGTAGAATACCTTGCATCAACCAAATTTTGATTGTATATAATTTCTCAAATTACAACCTTAAAATTTTATTTTCCAAATGGCGTCCATGTGTGTGTGTGTATGTGTGTGTGTGTGTGTGTGTGTGTGAGAGAGAGAGAGAGAGAGAGAGAGAGAGAGAGGAATTTAAATGAACTGAATGAAATAAGTCTTGCCAGTTGGGTGATATTGCTCTTCCCAAGAATCACAGAGTAACAAAAACCCTACTACCAGGTACAGGAAACCTTTTATTGCTGTTGTTTAAGGCAGTCCATCGCAGCTCAGTAAGGATATTAATTGTTGATATTACATTCTAGAATATGAAAATGACCCTGATTGCTTATGATACCAAATAGTTTGGATTCAGAATATTTTAGACTCATATTTTGGATTAATTGAGCTGGGTCTTACCCAAAATTTACCTTCAAAGTACATCTAAATATTGACAAGCTTCCAAGGAGGAAGACAATCAATTGTCCCATCCAACTGTGTTGCCTAGAACAGTGACCAGCATAGCACAATATCTGCTGTGTGCTACTATATCTTGGGGATAGCAAGGGGGCTTCTAATTGTAGTTAAGGGCTTCTAAATAAGAAGGAATTCATGTCTGGCACTGTAAACCTAGTCAACTACCCAAGCTTGATGAGTCCATCCAACCTAGAGGGCAATTTCTGCTATATTCCTAAATCAGTAAAATCTCTAGCTTAATTCTTAATACTTATCCTTATACCAACAAATAAGTATAGGTCTTGCCTCTCATCAAAGAGGCTTTGTTCAGATGCAGGAGACACTCACAGAAAGATACAACTGGTAGAAATGCAGAGAACAGCTGATCATTATATATAATGAATATATTTATAATATACCTTTTATGGATAAAGCTCACAGAATACTGGAGGAAATGGAATGGAAATAATACAAGATCCTAAAGACCATCTTGCTGCAAGATTGAATCTTCTGTATATGACAGGTAAATTTCACTCATGAATATTGTTGAGAAATAGTAAGGCTGTTAAAACCTGAACAGTGGCAGCCTCAGTTGATAAGCCTATGTAGGGAGGAGAAATCATGCCAGGCCCCACTCCTAGATGTAGAGCTACTGGTTATTAAAGACTACTGAGAAAATGTATCCCCAGGGAAGAACTCTCTAATTGCTTTCCAATACCAAATAATCAGCCCTAAAAATGAACAACACTAACTAGATATGAAAGATATTTATGTTTATTCCTATACATATGCAATGATGATAATTAAAAGGAAGAAGTCATTAATTTGAGATGGCATTGTGGGGAATAGCAAAGGTGGAGGAAGAATGGGAATGAGAAAATGATATAAAAACATTACTTACAGATAAAATATTAAAACTAGTTAAAACCATCAAGCAGTTGGGTTTATGTATGTATCAAATAAACATCATCTCTTTGTATACAGATAGATAAAAAAAAAAAAAACAACATTATGGGACAATCACTTCAAATCTTGATTAATAGACATTCAGGAATTACACATAAGAAATTTAATCTTATATAATCTTATATCCATAGTAATGAGCTTTTTGGTGTTTAATTTAAAATATTTTTCACCTTTTATTTGAGTACTACATTCCAAATAATCTGTCTTCTGAGATTCTGATCAGACACCTTGTGTGTGTTTCTATTGATAAATTTATCTGCCATTAATAGCTTCATCCAAGAGTAAAAGCAAACTGCATAATTTTTGATTGAGGACACTCCATGATCCATAGGCAACAGGTCTCATTTTTATTATTATTAAGTAATAATTGTTCTGCATAAGTGAGTCTGATGAATCTCCTTGACATAATTTCTAGGAAAATTTCAAGCCTAAAATCCATTCATAAGTTGATTAGCTCAAGCAGTCTATAGGCTTTCAGTTTTTTCTTAAGGTCAATATCTCATTAACTATACATGCACTATGCCTGAATATTCCCTAAGAGACACTTACATACAAAGATGGAAGTCTTCTAAGTTTTCTCTCTGTATGTGTTGAACTGTATATTGGCATACAGTATGAAATCTAGATAAAATTCTCAGGCGTTACTATGCTTCTAATATGAAGCTTGTGAATTTTGTGCAAGTATAAGTGGTGTCTAGTGTGAGTTGCCGAGTGACTTTGGCTTTGTCATTTCAGCTTTATCTTAGTTTCACAGGAGCTTAAACCACCAGGAAGCCAGAGGTGCTGTGATGGCCAAGAAGCTGAGGAAATGCCCAGAATCCCTGTGATCTCCAAACAGTGGAATTTAGTAATCTACTGAATGCAGAAGCTAACAAATGGCAGTGAGAAACTTAATCCAGGCGAAACAACATATCTGTTTTATTGTCTTTGTGGTTCATTAAGTTTTCAAGGACCTATTGAAAGGGATGATGAGAACTGAGGTATCAAATTGATTTCAGAGTCTTTAAGAATCGTCTTGCATTCTAAGCAATGAAAATGCAAGTATGACTGTTGACTCAGAGTAACAAGGATATTGACTAATATTGTCATATACTGTCAAAAGTTTCTGAGAACGACGGGATTATGTGATTTGGTCCAGATAAGCCACTACTAGACTCCAATCTCTACATGTTTTCTTCTGTTTAACATTACTATTTGGCGTAAGAATCTTTCTTTTTCCATTGAAAAAATCAGAATTAGTTGTGTCTGAGATACTGTTTTTCCAGGAAGTGCTCTTGAACCCCAAAAAACCATCAAGGAGCCGATTCCAATGCAATCGCCTTAGGGTCTTTATTTATGAGTTCAAGCTTGGGCCATACCACCTTCTCTGAAAGCAGAGTGGGAGGATGCAACCTCAAACTCTTAGGGAGACAAGGCTTCATAGAAAATGGTGAGCAAGTTAGAGGAGTTTAACCTGGCAAGTGCCTAAGTAAATAACTATTGTTCACTTATAGGTGAGTACTCTAAAGCAAGACCGACCATACATACATACATACATACATACATACATACATACATACATACATACATATGTACAACTTGGTTCCTGCTAAAGGTCAAGTTCAAAGGCTTTTTTTATTTCTTTTTTTTTTTTTTTTAAGTCTGGTCCCAAGATGGATGACTTCATATCCATAACTTCATATCTTCATGTCCCTTCCTACCCGATAAATTTCTCTTTTGCTACAAATGCTAGCTACTATTTTTTCTTCCTCCTTATCATTGTAAATAAATAACTTCATCTTTCTACCTCTAGTAAAATCTAAAAACAAAGTGTTTAGTCTAAAACAAACAAACAAAACAATAACTTCTGTGAGTCTACAATGCGTATACGGTACACAGTGCAAAAAGGTTTCCATCTAAGCAGGGATGAAATCACAAATTTCAGTAATAGACAATTAAAATAAGTGTATAAACAACAATTATGAAAGATAACGTGAAACGATAAAGAAAAAATATATGACTATCATAATGTGATAACTATATCAAAGAAGCATATTAGCCAATATATATATATATATATATATATATATATATATATATATATATTGCTCTTGGATCAAATTTGAGTTGTTGATTTGAAAATTTCCAATTTCTATCTATGCTTTTAAAATTGAACTTCCTCTTTCAGCCAGTACAACAAACTCTTGACAAGAATATCAGAGAAGCAATCAATAGTACATGCAATTAAAACTAATCAGTTACAGAATTCCTCATGGAAGCTGACATCTCTGGAGGAACATTATTGTAGACATCCCACATACAGCAGCAGAAGAAAAGAAATTTGGGGAGAACTAATCATAAGATAACCCAGCAGAGTGTCTTGTTTCTCTCTGTGCTGTGGTTTAGCTCTGAAGAAATTACCGCACAACATACAATTAAGAATTATGCCTTTGTGGCAGACACATTTTTATTTTTTTACTGTGCCATGAATATGTCTGAAAAAGTGCAAAATAAAAATGCAAAATAACAACTATATTTAGATACACTCCCACACAGACTCTAAAGCTTAATATTTCACTGAATACCACATGCAAAGACTGAATTAATATCCATAACTCTTCCACATCACTCATGCTTCAAAGGTTTGTCATTATAGATTTCTTTGGCCTATATACTTGCAAAATTAGCTAACAATAGTAATCTTTCTTTAATATCACACTAGTGTGTATTTCATAAGAAAAAAAATCACTAGATTTATTTCTCTTTGGACTATAGCTATTCACAGAATTTTCATTGATGTTGCAGTAAATGACAGATATCTATCCAATAAAAATTAAATATATATGATTTGAAAATTATTTATAATCCAGTGTTATGCATAAAAATACTCATCCCATTGAAATCATTTATAATACAGTAATACAGTCTCTCCTCATCAATTATGGGATGTTGTAAATCACTAAGCACCTGTGGCCATCTACTTTTGTAGCACATAATATTAATTGTGGTAAGCGCTTAAAATCTATTGACATTCTAGAATTTTGCAATTTGTATTTGAACACCTTGTTCAACTTGACTGTATATGCATATGTATATACATTTATGTGCTGGAGAGTATGCACATAGATTTAAAATACTGCAAAACTGTTCAAATCAAAAAGATTATACATGCAAATAGGAGTATAATTGATATTTTCAACTTTAGGACTCCATTATAGATGGTTCTAGAAAATTAAGTAGCAAGTACATGATAATGCATTCAATTAAATTTTACTAAAGAGTGTAGATGAAACAATAGAAAGATGTAAAACAAACATCTCAATTGCTTCATTTTATAACATCCTCAATGAGAATGGGTTTTAGTGAGGAATATTTCTGTCTTGATCAGTGCTTGTCAACCTTCCTAATGCTTGCAACACTTTCTTACAGTTTCTCAACCACCAAGTTATTTTTATTGTGACTTTTTTTTCGGTTTTTCGAGACAGGGTTTCTCTGAGTAGCACTGGTTGTCCTGGAACTCACTATGTAGACCAGGCTGGCCTCGAACTCAGAAATCCGCCTGCCTCTGCCTCCCAAGTGCTGGGATTAAAGGCATGCGCCACCACTGCCCGGCTTTCATTGTAACTTTATAACTATAATTTTGCTACAATTAAGAGTCATAATGTAAATATTTATGTTTTCCAGTAGTCTTAGGATTCCCTGTAAAAGAGTCATCTGATCCCCAAAGAAGTTTGGAACCCACTAATTGAGAACCTCTACTCTAGATGGGAAGTTTGCATGGTCTGTACTATTTGAAAATATATTTTATTTTATAGTTCATATACGTATGGCTAGGTAATGTGATAAATATGTTTAATGTTTGGCTATATAATACGTAAATTCAATCACTTCTGTACAGATTAGATACGGGAGAGTTGTAAGCTCAGTACTATCATATTTTCTTTAGAAAATTACAAATGTTAGTCCATAAATCAATACTGGAATGAGTGCAAATGAAATATGTAGAAACCATTAAATACATTGTCAGGCTTCATCTCAAGTAAATCTGATAAAGAATTTCTGAAATTTTTTTTGATTTTATGTGACAATCTCATCAAGTTTGGTGCACTACTGGACTTGAAATACATAGGTTCAGGATTTAAAAAAAAAAGTTTAGATATGCTTGGAAACTACTCTAAGAAACCAAAAAGAGTTTCAAAGGAAGCATCAAAATATTTCATTACTGCTGTGCGGTGGTGGCACACACCTTTAATCCCAGCACTTCGGAGGCAGAGGCAGGCGGATTTCTGAGTTCGAGGCAAGCCTGGTCTACAGAGTGAGTTCCAGGACACCCAGGGCTACACAGAGAAACCCTGTCTCGAAAAACAAAACAGACAACAACAACAACAAACAAACAAACAAACAAACAAGAAAAATTTCATTACGGCCTGGATAGTGTGTTCTTTCCTAAGGAAGACTATTTTTCCTGTTCTGAACGTTCCAGAGTTATCTATAAAACTTGTTATATGGTTTGTGCTCCATTAGCTTTTCTTATGCAGTTTGGTATGCCTGTTTGTGTTGACCTTGTTCAGCTCATGTTTAGGCATTGATGTTGGTGAGACTTTCTGTGTGTAACTTTCGACATTCCAAAGAGACACATTCTCTCACCAAATTCCTAGATCTTCTGCCTTTTCAAATATTTTGCCAACTCTCTCACTGAAGAAATATCTTCCCTGAGCCTTAGGTGTGGTAGTGTTTTGTATATATATGTGCACTGGGACTGGAATCCACAACTATGCAATTTGTTTAGGAGTGATGTATAGTGATGTGATGATGTCTCTTTGTGTTGCACAGAGATGCTTCCTTGTTGAAGGGTGACTGCTTCACCTAACTGGGTAAAAGGATAAGTGTTCAGATTACTGTTAGGAATTTTCCTGGTTTACTAAAGTAGTGATTGCATGTTCTACTAAAATATCCGTGACTTCACTAGTATTGAATAGTTAGCTAGGTTTCTCTTTTGCTGAAAAAGTCCAATTTGAGAGCTGTTGTTTACTGCAAGGTATGCAGCACCAAGTGGCTAACCCTGAAAACATACATGCAAGTAGCATTATACATAGTGAGCAGGTTATATTTAGAATTCATCTGTATATACATATATGCATGAGATATCAATTAATGAATAAAAGGTCATGAATTTGTAAGCAATGTCAGCTATATGAGAAGGTTTGGAGGGAGAAAGAGACAGGAGGAAAGGGAAGGGGGAGAAGTTTTAATTATTTTATGATTTCCAAAGGAAACAAAAAACAAAAAAGAAAACTAAAGAAAAGACTTGCTAATAGAAAAACATGCTTATTTATAACTTTGTACACCAACATTGGCATTTGCTAGTTGAAATCTACTAAAGCCCTCTTCACAAAGGCAAAATTCTTCAAAAAGCAAAACTGAAAGTGATAGTAAAATGCTGGAGTGGTGGATCAAGAGTTAAGACCAGTGGCAGCTTGACCAGAAGACTTGGGTTCAATTTCTAGTCCCCATATGGCAGGTAATTACCATTTATTAATTCCAGTTCCAAGATATCCAATGCTTTCTTCTGGCCTCTACATGTACGACATACACACACATGCACACACGTGCACTCATCCCCCCCACACACACAAACAAACATGCATAGGCAAACACAAACACAGAAAGGCAAAGCACCCATACATATAAGATAAAAAAATAAAATTTTAAAACATTTTTAAATTATTAAGACAAATTTATGATCAATCTTATACAATTATGTTTAGCCTAATCAAAACTTAAGAACTCCATGTCAGGGCTGATACAATTAGAGTATTCTCTTTGATTTGGTAAAAGTGACGTGGATGTTTGTAGACATGATGAAATAATGATGAGAGATGTGAGGATGGAAAAATTTTATGTTGAAGAAATAATTTGGTTGAGAGTCTCTGAGAAAAAAATGAATATTTATGTTAGTAATTTAATAAACATAAAAATACTTGGCTAGATTGAGAAAAATATTTCTGATTGGAAAGAAGTATTTAATTCAATCACTTGGTTAAAGTCTGTTATAGTGGCTAGTCTCTGAAGAAAATGATATTAGCTAATTTATTAAAGAATAAACACAGTTTCTAAGATTTAAATTATTATAGTGCCTTAAGTATATAGGTTTAAAGCTAATTTTTAACAAACATTAACAATAACATAATATTGGTCCAACTTTGAGAGAAAAAAGATAAGGAGAACAGGTGGTGGGCTTTATTTCACAACAAGAAAATTATGTATGGTTAACTTTACTGTGTGTAGGTACAGATAGTAATTTGGCTTAATTAATATTTTATACTAATTTCTTTATTATTGTGTATGCCTGGAAATTTTCAATATAATATAGTTTTAAAGGTCTAATCCAAATACAAAATAAGCACTCATAATATCGTGGCAATAAAACTCCTAGCCCCCAGTGATATGAACATCCAGAATATCCCTCAGATGACAGCAAGAATGAGGTTGAGCAAAGGAAAACTTATAGCATGAGCATGCACATGGCCAAGGAAGACATCCTGCTACCCTTCATATCAACAGCTCCTAGAAATGAAACAACCTGTGTGGCCTCTCTACCCAATAGTTGTCAGAGAGCAACTTAGGAGAAAGGCTTGCAGTTGCTTATTCAAAAACACCCAATTATTGGGCTGTATCTTTTCAAGGTGGACCATCACTACTGCTGGGTGGAAGATAAATTGTTGGAAGTAAAAGAAAGAAGGAAATGGAGGGGATGGGGGAGGGAGGAAGGAAGATGGAGAGGAAGGGGCAGAAGAAGAGGGAGAGAGAGAGGGGGAGAGAGAGAAGCAGCAACAACTGTCTAATGTGTTTATTGGATTCATAGTCTCTCTAAAAATACATTTCTACCCCATTTCTCCTAGTACGTCTCCAGTACTTCAGAGGATGACTACATTCTTTTGAATTCAGAGGATCACGAAAATAGGAAGGTCCATGCTTGGTTTTGTTTTGCTCATTTTACTTACAAATAAATACAGAAGGAAATACTGGATTTTAAACTTCTATTTCAGATTCTCATCTGATTCATGTTCAAAGAACAGAGCTTCGAGAATGATTGTCATGTTTTGGAAACTCCTTACTCTGCTCATTACTTTCATTACTTTCTACCAAAGAAATGAATGTCTTGTGCTGCTTTGAATAAAAACTCTAACAAATTTAATTTGAAGATGAAATCTCATTGAAAATTCTAGAAAAGCATTTATCCATGTATTTCCCTACTAGCACTTAGTATCATATAACTCTCATTAATTCTTTCCCTGCAGTTTTTCTCAGGATTTTTTTCACTAAGCAAGTGTTATAATAGGACACTCATGTACCAGACAGTGGGTATTTTTTGTGTTGCTTTGTTTGTTTTGTTTTTAGTTTTTGGTATATAGATCAATCACATTGTAAAACAGAGGAAGCAAAATGTTTCCTTGGAGTTTATATTTTATCAATGAGAAAAATGGCATATAATATATTACCTTCAAGTTCTTAGGTTGATACATTTATTCCAAGTTTTATTCTTAAAAAAGTTTTCAAACAAATTTTTGTCATACATTCATTTTATACTTGAAGAGTAGTCATGCTTTTTAACCCTTGATTCATCGTTAACACCTAGAGATCCCTATTGCATTGTTATCCAATCTGGTATCTTTGTTTCCTTGATTCTTTGCAGTGAAATCTAAAATTCAATATAAGAGTAAGTTCTCAAGAAGTGGACAAAAGTAAAAGCATGAGTAACCCATAGAGTCAAATGATCTCCCTCTAGGTACTTATAATATAGTGGTATAAAGACTCCTAGCTCACTAATGGCATTGACTTTTAATTGACTATTGGCATAGATTTTGTTACCATCTATTGGTTTTCTTTTTTTTGTCTTCTTCTTCTTCTTCTTCTTCTTCTTCTTCTTCTTCTTCTTCTTCTTCTTCTTCTTCTTCTTCTTCTTCTTCTTCTTCTTCTTCTTTTCCTCCTCCTCCTCCTCTTCCTCCTCCTCCTCTTCCTCTTCCTCCTCCTCTTTTTTCCTTTCTCCTCCTCTTCCTCCTCCTCTTCCTTCTCCTCTTTCTCCTCCTTCTCCTCCTCCTTCTTTTTCATGCTACAGCCCCCATTTTTTAAATTCATTAATCCTTTTTTACAGTCCAGTCTTCATCCCCTTCCAGTTCTCCTGCCCCCAATGACTCTCCATCCCATACTTCCTCCTCCCCCTGTCTCTGAGAGGATGTTTCCACCCCCACCCCACCAGACCTGGGGCCTCAAGTCTCTTGAGGTTTAGGTGCATCTTCTCTCACTGAGTCCAGACCAGGCAGTCTTCTACTGAATATATGTTAAGGGCCTCATATCAGCTGGTGCATGCTGCCTGGTTGGTGACTCAGTGTCTGAGTGATCTCTGGGGTCCAGGTTAGTTGAGACTGCTGGTCTTCCCATTCCCCACCCCCACCTCCTCAGTTTCTTCCAACTTTTCCCCAACTCAACCACAGTGGTCCCTGGCTTCTAGCCACTGATTTGGTGTTAGTATCTGCATCTGACTGTTTCAGCTGCTGGTTAGGCCTCCCTGAGGGCAGCCATGCTAGGCTTCTGTCTGCAAGCACACCACAGCATCAATGTAACAGTGTCAAGCCCTGGTGTACCCCAGTTTTAAAAGCTCAACTTTCTCATTTTTTATGCAAATATGGATTTATGTTTCATGAAAATGGCGCATTTCAAGCATGTAGTTTAATTAAGATCACTTTCTATGTTTCCAGACTAGAAACAGAAGTTTATACACAGAACTCTATACACATTTGTGTTGTGGATGGCCCTGATGCTGTTTGTGTTTTGATGCTAATTCCACATTTCCAGGAGGGGCTGCAGACAAGGAGTGAATCACTTACTAAGGTGACTTCTTGTCAACCTTCTCTGCACCTTAACTTGTAAAATAAAGGCTAGAGCAGGTGAGTGGGCAGTGAAAGGAAGGTGGAGCTGGCACGTCTGGGGGAGAAGGGAAGATGACAGAAGAGGAAGAGGTGGAAGTAAGTGGCCTTGAGAAACCTCAAGTTCTAAGGAATCTCATAGCTGGGGAATACAGTAGTGTAGTGGTAGATCTGCCCAATTTAGGTGTGCAGCTTGTATTCATATTAACTGAGTTGTGTTTTCTTTGCATGGGCTTATTTGGGTTGGAGATTCACCACAACTCATCTGTTTCCTGAACCATGATTTATAGAGAAGAACCTTTTACAATGTACCTCACTGAGTTCTCCAGGGGCATCTGTTATGAAAGTAGAGATGGGATTTGTATGCCTGACTACATTGCATCTATTTACTAACTGTTATAGTAAATGCCTTTAAGGAAATGTGCAAGGAAATGTACTAAAGTAAATATCAAACCATTTGTGGCGGGGAATTAATTGAGATAAACTAATCAGGCATTGTTTCAGAGAAAACCATATGAAAAGAAAAACGAAAAGACAAAAAGGAGTTAGAACTGAGACAAATCATTGGTTTGTTTTATGGAAGCACAAGCTTAAAACAAACAAACAAACAAACAATCAAACAAAGAATCAGAAAAGTCTGTTGAGTGTTTACATAAAAGCCACGCAATCTTCAGTTGAAAATGTTGAAGTCATTTTCCTTGAAAACTTCCAATGTCCTTGATGCTGTTCATAATTCTAAGGTAAATCATGGAAGAAACATACAGATATCTAGATGCAAATGCTTACAAATAGCACGTTAATATGCACTCCAGGAAGAGACATTAAATAAATATTTAACAAGAACATATTGTTATCGTTGTAATTACAAATTCTCTCCACCCAAATCAGACATTGTCAATGGCCTTAACATACTATACACATATCGTTCTCTTCCACCACACATTCAAAAACAGCCTGGGTCTTACTGACAGGACTGTAGCACAGGACACTAGTAGAACTGTCTTATGCTGAGGTACAAACCTCTAGAATATATTATACCAGGAGGAGGAGCTCAGCCATCTTTGAGATCTCTCCCTTGTAGTTGTTTTTTGAGCACACTTAGAATATCATGGTAGACTCAACATAAGAAAGTACCTGTGAAACTTCTTAGAAGTTCTCTTACTTTAGCAAAGAAACACAAATAACAGATAGTCTACCATACTAAGAAATGCCTATATCTATCTGAGCAGCCATCTGTGCCAGCAAAAGAATTACAGAAAAGTTGGCATCATTGCCTATTAACGTTCTTTGTGAAATATGTTTTTTTCTAAATAGACTTTACTATTGAGTTAGATCAAATTATCCTAACTCATACCTCAGGTTTAAATGGTCACTAATTCTCAGAAGTTTGAATTCAAAGTTATTATCTAATTTGGCTTTTTTTGTTTCTATAAAATTCGATAATGAATTCAAAATCTCCCAATATTGACCATGGGAAAAACTGTTGCTATTGATCCTTCTCCAAATAAAACTTGAGTTAAAAATTTTTAAAAAGGCTATTTTGTTATGTTGTACCTTAGTTCATAATATTCTATGTGTTCATCACTTCCTAATGAATAATTTCCAACATGATTGAAGCCCTGAGGGCCAGCAGAAGAAATATTAACAGGCAACCTTGGGAGGTAGGAGGTGGGGGGACCCTCCAGAATGTACCAGAAACCTAGGAGATGGGAGAGTCTCAGGACTCAAAGAGAGGGACCTTAGATGAAATGCTCTATAGTGCTCAGAGGCAATTTGTAGAGTCCACCTCCAGTAGAAACAGGGCATCAAGTGGACGGATGGAGTTGCCATCCCACAGTCAAAAACTGACTCATAATTTTTCTTGCCTGGAAGAACTGCTGGGACAAAAATGGAGAAAAGCCTGAGGGAAAAGAGGTCCAGTGACAGGCCTAAATTGTCCAGCTCAAGGGGAGGGCCCAAGGCCTTACATGAGTACTGAGGCTATGGTGTGCTCATAAAAAGTGGCCTATCATGACTGCCCTCCAGAAGACCCAACAAGCAGCTGAAAGAGTCAGATGCAGACAGAAGCTTCTGACCCCTGTTTTTGAGTTAGGAAAAAGGTGGAAGAAGCTGAGGAGGAGGGCATCCCTGTAGGACAACCAGCAGTCTCAATTAACCTGAACACCCACGATCTCTCAGACACTGAGACACCAACCAGGCAGCATACACCAGCTGATATGAGGCACTGGACACATATACAGCAGAGGACTGCCAGGTCTGGGTTCACTCAGAGAAGATGCACCTAACCCTCAAAAGACTAGAGTCCCTAGGGAGAAGGGAGGTCTGGTGGGGTAGGGGAGTTGTGGGGGTGGGAACATCCTCGTGGAGACGTGGGGAAGAGGTATGGGATGTGGAATAGTCAGAGGATGGACCAGGAGGGGGATAAAATCTGGACTCTAAAAAAAGATTAAATACAATAAAAAAATAAATTCCATAAACTTTACATAGCTCTGAAGCTTTTTATTATGTCACCAAAACTTTCTTCAGCTTTCTTTTATATCCTGTGTCTCAAAAAATACTCATTCCAATCATATCCAACTATTATTAAAAATATTCTATATCACCATTAATTCATTGGAATTGATGATCTTTACTCACCAAAGCAAGTTGTATCGAATGTCCTGATAATCAATATATGTATGTATGGTATATATTCTAGGTGTTCAGTAACCAAAGGACAACAACCAAGGAATGATAGAATGGTAGTATTCAAGCAAAGGAACAAATTCATGTGTCTACTCCGATTTCTCTTCTTTTAAACTGATAGAAAAGATGTTGCTCAAATATTATAAAAATTTATTAAGAATATGAATGTAGTGTGCAGTATAGCGGAAATCTAAATCTCAATGAATCTAACATTAAAACAATCCTATTTGTGATAAGATATAGATTCCTCAGTTTTCTAAATACCATTTTACAATCGACTAAGATATTGAAAATATTTAAAACTATTGAAAAGATTAAGTGCTAAACATAACGGTATCTCTTGCCTTCAGTAAAAGAAAGGAGGATTAATAGTGGGCAAGGTAAGTGGATATGAATGGCCTCATGTTTGCAGAATTATTTCCTGAGATAATGCTGGACATCAACACAGCCCTCCAGCTATGATTTGCATCTCAGATTTCCAGACTAAGTTTGACCCTTTTCATTTTTTCTGTCCCTAGATGCTTTCCATTCTTATTTCAAACCAGATAATGCATAACAAGATCAAAGAAAGGGAAAACTATTGCTATATTCAAAACAGGATCCAAAGAAAACCTTACTCTCACCTGGGGGCATCTTCTGAACAAGAAACTGTATTTTTTTTCAATCCTTAGATGAACACCAATGCTTGCTAAGCACTGCTGTAGAGATATCCCACTTATTAGTCTCATTCAGTATGTTACTCTTTTTATTTTTATCATTGAAATATCATATACTAATTTAAAGGGCATTTTGATGAAAATGACTTTTTTTTTCAAACAAATAGCATGTTATCTATTAAAAGTTCCATTATGGATAGGAGCAGGAGCTTTAAGGTGAAAAATTTATCAGAGAATCATTTGAAACTGATAGCTACAAATAGAGGGAGATTCATTCTCATTATAGATGTAGCTACTGGTAGGTTGTTTAGAGTCACACACTCAGGTACACATGGACAGTATTATTTAGACATGAGGTTATCAATTAAAACAATCAAGAACATAAACTTGGGAAAAAGATTAAGAGGAGAACATCAAGGAGCATTGGAAGGAGGCAGTATTGGGTGGATATGGTCAATATATGTGTTGTGTGAATGTATACAATTTTTGAAAAATTAGTTTTAAAAGCTGGAGAGACCATTGGTGCAGTCCTCTCACCTCCACATTCACATATGTACACATAAATATGTTTATATGCAAATGTACAAAATTAATAAGTAACTTAAAAATAAAAATATACAATGTAAAGAATGTTAAATTTTCATAAAAGAAATAAGCTGTCAAAATTATTGTAGGATATCACAGTATACTGAGTAATTTAATATCTAAATAACCCTTTGATATTAATACACCACTGTATTCAAAATAAGCCTGTGAGTTGGGAGATGACTCAGTCAGTAAAATGCTTATGGCACAAGCATGAAGACCTAGAATTTTAATTCATACTCACATAATCACTGAATATTATGATTATGTCTATAATACCAGAACTGGGTATCAGGAACAGGCAGATGCCAAATTCCACAGCCCTACCAGCCTAGTCAAATAAATGAGCTTCAACTTTAGTGAGAGAGTCAGTCAAAAATTAAGGTGGTAGCAAATATAGAAGACTCTCAATGTTGGCTTCTGACCTACACACACATGCACACTCTCCCACATGCATGAATGCATATGTGAATACACACACACACACACACACACACACACACACACACACACAATCTGAATGTATCCAGGTACCAATGTAAGTTTTATGTATATGCAAAATTAGAAAAAAAAAAAACAACAACAACCTTCTTTTATTGTTACCTTGACGCAAAGAAAGTTACCTGAGACAATTTCACCATAAAAATAAGTTCATTTTAATATGTTTTTGCCATTTTATTTTCAAAGTAGAGGAGAATCAAAAGAAATCTCATTTATTTTAACAAAGCAATTATATTCTCCTTCCCGTCTTGACTTGTTATTGTGATGGGCTCATGCCCTCTTACAAAGTAGTGGCTTGTAATCACTTTCTTTGCTCCTGCCTTCCGAGAATGAAGTACTGGCAATGGAATTGCTCTCATTTCTTGAAATGTTGACTGTATGCAAGCCCTTTTCAGATGGGGCCTTTTGTGGGCCTACATATAGAAAATGCAAGAAGCTATATAGTGTATTGAACTATTGAACTGAGTACTTTAAACAAGTTGCAATATTTACCTTTTCTTCATTTTAGAAATAAGTATAAACATAGGAAATAACTTTACTCAAATCATGGTAAGCCAGCTAAGAAAGAATATTATTGAATTGAATCATTCCTTCAAAGTAATCAAACTAACTAAATTCCTAGAATATTCCAGGAGAGTAAAATCACTTTCCTATTTACATGGAGATGCTATTCAATAAGGGAATCTCCTAATCAAAGTATAAATTTAGGAACAAAAAATTGTATTTTAACAGGTACTCTGAGCATTTTTAATTTTGTTAGGGCCAAAACGATGATGAACATGGATAATAGTAATAATCCCTTTCCCTAAAGAGTCCTAGAAATCCTAATTTACTGACTGGTAGCTACTTTCAATAAGTAGAAATACAGTAATTTAATAATCTTGCCATAGCAGTTTTCACTAAAGAAAATTAACTAATTCATTATTGCTTATAATTTGCTGAGGCATGGCTGCCATATTTGTAAAATCAGCAGGTTCTGAGAAAAATACAAGTTTTTAAATGAATGTTCAGTTTCCCTAAACACACAAATGATACAATTCCTTAGCTCCCCCTAGTGCCAATTCCTAATATGAACTTAATTGCAATCACCGTGTTCACCATGCAATTTTGGAACAAATTAAAATTTTAGTTGGCAATAATTAACAAACAAACGTTCAAGGGTTAGTAGAATGAGTCTAGCATGAGAATAAATAACAATCCAGCCGACACATGGTGCAGGTAGATGCAAGAGTGGAGTTAAAATCACACCGTTTCTTTGCAAACTTCATTTCGTAAGCTTTGAGCAAAACAAAGCAATGTATTAGCAAAAGAATATCTCAAATAAATTAAGGTTTGATTCTGATTATCTTCATACGTTTCAACTGCACTTTAATAATTATACTCTATTTGTAATTTATACCAGTCTTTATTCAAATAGATTCATATGAAAGAAGAAAATATTATGCAAATGTATAGCCAATAGAGCTTAATTTTCAATTAGTACTAACACAAAACATGAAGAAAATTTGTATGTATTAAAAATCCTGATAACTAACGCAGCTGTTTGTGTTTCAAGATGATTTTTTTCCTTAACACAGCATAGAATTAAAGAGAATTCTTGAACCAAAGTTAGAATGTATTAAGAGGGTTAATAGAAGTTCAAGGAGAGACACCTGGAGGGAGAGGCTGTGGTGCATACTGGAGTGGGGAGGGGTCCTCCCATGAATCATGTGATTACTTCTTTATAAATTAAGATAAAATAGATGACTTTAATTGCAGAAATTACATTTTTGGTTTATTTAAAGAAAAGTGAAATTTTGAAGAAAAAGAAGAGTAAAATTAAATTTCAATCGATGAAGACTGCAACAAAAACGAGTTTTCTAGACAAACAGTTGTGCACATGTATGTATTTTCACATTATTGAAGGCTTTGTGATAGAATGTAATGACTAAGTGGGTTAAGGGCTTGAAATTCACAATCAGAACATGCATATGCAACCAGATGAACTTCTTTTAGTTTGCAAGGTTCAGATATTACTTCTATATAGTAAAATTGTTTAGAATCATCAAAGAACTTTCTCATGTGTGGAAATACACAGCCAAAACAATGTGATCATTCTTGTCATCACTGAAAAGATAAACTTGGGCTGGTGAGAGGATGGAGAAGAGATAAGGGGCTGCAACCAATCCCCAAGAGCCAATGGTGAGTGGAGAGAATTGGCTCATGCATTTTGTTCTCTGAATTCAACGTGTGTGCATACTGCAAACAGGCTAAAATGTTTGTGTGTGAGTGTGTTTGTGTGTGCACATGCACACACAAACACACGGACAGATAGAGACATAACCCCACAAAGACAAACACACAGAAACACACAGATATGCAATAAATGTAATAAGATAAAGAGCAAAACAAGCTTTGTTTTAAATTCCCTTACATTATAAGAATTGTTCATTTAAAATGTTACAATTTTTATACAACACAGACTGTGCCCTCTAAAGCCAGGAAAAAAATCTTTATAGAACAACTGCTTCTAATTTTAGGCTAAATGTGTACAAAAATTATGAGCTATCATTGCCCCCAGTTGAGTGCAGATGCCTGACAGGCAGGGTGTTAAACCTTCTGAGATATTCTGTGAGTTTACAACCCTAGTGAGCAGCATGTTAGAAACAGGTCAGTATGCCTATGCTCTAGAGCTGTGCTCTTTGAAACACGTCTAAGTTATCATAGATAAAAGCCAATTAATTAATTAATTAATTATTACAACCTAATTACATAGCAACTAATTGAGAATTTCATCTTTCTCCCCTTCCCAAATGAAAGAAGCACATCTAAGTCAATTGACTATTGAGGCTTTACTTCTGACTGGTGGTAAACTATAGAGAGCCTGTTATTTTTAGTGAGGTTACCAGGTCCCTGTAGACTTGGCAGGAACTTTCATGTTTTTTTTTCATTATTGGCCAGTTGTTCTTCCCACTGTACAAACTAGTTCAATATTTTATTGTTTTATTAAAATATTTTTATTATATTATGTGGCGATGATTTGCTTTCTGCTTTCCCAATTTGCCCACGATCCTCTCTTTGTATCCAACTTTAAGTTTTTCTCTGTCTCAAAACCCAAACAACAACAAAAAAATCAAAATATACAAACTTAGAAGGTACTAAGAAAGAAAGAAAAGAAAATTAGCCATTGGCCAAAAGAATCACACGGACACCTGCCCGACTATCACCAAACACCACAGTCTATTATCAAGACTATTGGTTACTTTCCATAGCCTGATGGTAAGGTCGTATTGCTGAAGACACAATTTATTTATGTCATCAAACATAGAGAAATCGAGCTGTCCCCACCTAATAGTTTCATCCCTGCTGGCTAGCATGGTGCTAGTAGGTACTTTGCACGGTACAGGAGAAGTGTAATCTGATGTACTCCAGTTTTTATAATGGAATAAATTTGAAGTAGTTTCAAAGTGAATCAAGTAAACATTTCATAATTATCTCCTCTTATTTGGAGCTGAAAAATTTAGACCATTTCCAGTAAAATGATAAAATGTCACTTCCACATACCTCAAAATGGAAGTAACTATATAAAAGATACGGTGAGTCCTTTGCAGTTCTGAGAGCTTTGAGAACATGGGGGAGATTTAAATGTCTAAGTAAAAAATAAGAGAGTGTGAGAGAAAATGAATCTGTAATATGAACTAATGTTTTTATCATTTTAATATTTGATATGATTTGATGATTATTAAAAACTAGAGCTGAAAAAAAATGCCATGCATTTGGCCTAATTATATTAGTGGACTCAGGTATGAGAATGATAAATTCTGTGAACATTTGTAGCAAACAACATAAATGGGTTGTGAATATGAGCACAAAGGAATTATTATGCTGTGCATTGTCTGACTAGAAGTCAGGATCTAATGGCAGGACCACATTTGATCAGAATTACCTCCCAACCAACCACTCACCATGTCTATAGGCATTTGAATATAAGCTGTATCTTTAAACCAAGTTAACTTCACTATAGGGAGGACCATATGGTTAGAATTGTCCTAGTTATAAACTAACAGCCCATCAGACAAATGCACTTACTGAAAGTTACAAGGAAAATATGCATATTTTCTGCATCAGTCAAGATGAATTTTCCTTCATGTTTCTACTTTTCTATCAAGGTTTCTATTATTAGAAAAGACATCAGTACTGCTGGCAAATTGGAATTGTATTTTATGAATCTTTTGAGCAAGTCTGTGCTGAGTATTTTCCTCTTATTGCTGGCTCGAGCTTCTATCACAAGAATTTAATTCAATAAAAATACCATTAAGCTCAGTGGTAAAGTACTTTCTTAGCATGTGGAAGGCCTTTGCCTTACTCTCTATAACTACAAAAAAGTGTGTGCGCTTGCCTGTGCCTGTGTGTATGTTTGTGTGTCTGTGTGTCTGTGTGTCTGTGTGTCTGTGCATCTGTGTGTGTGTTTCTATATCTTTTTGTGTGTAGAGTATTATTATGCTATTGTTGGACTCAAATTATGGAAATGTTGCTGCATTTTCTCAGTTTTCTTTCACATTACATCACCCAATCTCTTCAGCATGCTTGTACAGTAACTAAAAATGTATGAAGGACAGGTAAGTACATTTGCTTTAGTCTACATAGACATTAAGGAGAGCAGAGATAAGTGGAAACCTAGGTGTGAACTACGACTTTAATGTTCTAGCTGGGCTCACAAAATGTAATGTTGATTCTTGTGAATAAGATTCTTGTGAAATATATATATATATATATATATATATATATATATATATATATATAGAGAGAGAGAGAGAGAGAGAGAGAGAGAGTTTTGTTTCTACATGTGGCATAAAGTAGGAGTTTGACTAGTAGCAGAAGGCAAAAAAAATGATATACATGCCATTGGAAACAGATGTTTATAAAATGCTCTTAACTCTTCTATCTCCTTCAGGCTGGCCACGAATCTGTTATTAGGCAGCTGACTCGGTAATAGTCTTTGTTTTGCAAATTGAGGAAACAGATGTGCTTTAGCAAAATTCTTCTGGAAGGAGAATAAAAAAAGACATTCATGGTTTCTTCACCAAACTGAATTTAAACTAGTGGAATCAAGCAATTCTCCCGCCTCAGCCTCCCAAGTCCTGAAAAATTACTTGCACACTGATAGATCCAGTTTACATATGTGAGTTTGAATTTCAAGTTTAACACCTACCAAAGTCAAATTTTAAATGAACATCCAAATAAAAATGCTTAAATTTAAAATTAGCTAAATCCAGTAAAACAAAATAACTCCATCATATACCATTTCATCTGAAACTAAGTCGTTTCTGAAAAGTCTTCCCAAAAGACAAAAATACAGTAAATAAGATCCCATCTGAGTTTATCATGCCCTGTAGATCTCTTATAGCACAACAGCAAGACCAAAAAGTGAACAGGTCTCTGCAGTGCTTTCTGCATAGTAATCCAGGTAGAAAAATAATGATCTTATTAGAAATTAATTACTTTGCAAGATTTCCAATGGCTAAACTAATGGATTGATAAATATTGAAGCTTTTCTATTTCAGAAATAAATTATACCAATCATTCTTCAAATGTGTAATATTTTTTATATAGTAGCAACACCTGCTGCTAAGTACAAAAATGATTAGCTACAAAGCAACCTACTATAGAATATCAAAACGCATTTGCCCAATGAAGAACTAATGGGAATTATGCAGATTGCATTTTCTTCCCTGCTGAAGGCAACCAAGCTTCACGTCAATAGCAAAATGAAAATATAACTCAAATATGAAATAACATAAACACAAAGACATAACCAAAGCTATTTCTGATTGTTTTCAGACATGTTTCTTTTTCATGTAATTATTTGACAACAAAGAACTGAAATAAAGGTTTATAGCATTAGTTGGGTACCTGAATGGCAATGAGTATTAATCAACTAAGAATATTATTCAGATGTTTCATACTGAAACACATACCCAGAATTATAATGTAGATCATACATGCTAACAGAAACCAATTTTGTATAATATGTTATCACAATTGGATTTATTCTTAACTCTCTTTAAAGCACGATTCTGCTGCTGGCATAGAATTGGGAAGGGTAAGAAAGTAATATGCTTGGGTAATCAACTTTGGGAAGTAAAATGAATTATCTAAATTTTATTTCTGTAGTACTAAATGATATGTAAAAACCTACTTAAAGTTATTTCTATAAAATGTATGTGATTGAAAAAAATCGCTGTTAAGTAGTTTCTCTGTGGCCATATATAGAGAGTTAGAATTTCTGTTTTTGTTTTTTGTTTTTTTTCCTGGAGACACCTTCATCCAGATGAAGATATAGAACTGATGGCCAGTATCTTTTTCTAGGTGAGCATCACTGGACCTCAGGTACTAAGATATCTTTTTGCCTTATGAGTAACTGGAAACAAAAAGAAAAAAGGAAAAGAGAAAAAGAATTGTGTATAAAGGGAAGCCTTTTGGTATGTGTTTAAATGAAGTCTCCTAACTCTGTATTTCTGTGGCTGAAGCCTTAGATTATCTATGCAGATTTTAAAACTGCCACCTAATCATTTTGCTGGAAAAAAAAAAAACATAAAAATCTCGCCACCACACTAATCATAAAGTACTTTTACAAACTCTGGAAACTCTCTCGTCTGGAGAATTTTTCCTTAAATGACAGCAGGGATAAACATATGGGCCATACCACATTTTAAAATGTCTATAGTTTTAGATCCGACTGGAAAGACTGGCGAAACTATATTCAAAACTATGATAAAGCTTGATTTTACTGAATGACATATCGTTTGCACAATAAAAAGACAAAAATTTTAATTGCTCTCTATCAATAATAGAAAGCTGTAGGATCAAACCAGTTTGCAGAGGCAATCATTTGTCATGTTGCAAAACAGCCAGAATAAGTGGATAGAAAGAAAGTGCCTCATTTTGAATAGAAATAGAGGATACAAAGAGAGTCAAGTACTCCCTTCTGAAAGGACAGATAATTATGTCCATTCTCAATGAATGTTTATTACAATGTGCCTCTCAGAACTGCCCTGAATATGTTTATTTCTTCTTATACTGACACTGTCTACATTGGCTGATGGAATTTTCCTGATTAATCTCACCTATAAAGGAGTTTGGAAAATGAAGTAACCAGTTGTAAGCCACCAATGCTGAAATTTATGGTTGATACGTAAGATTCAAAGTCCAGTTGAATCTCACTAAGGGCTGAAGTAATTCATTTGATTTTGGAGCATGCACAACAGTAATAGGAAGTTTTATAGTAATTGTGTGGTGCAACTTAGATCATTTAAATTCATTTTTAATAATAAAGGCTGACTTTTTAACTATTTTCTGCAAACCAAACAGACCGAATGGCAATGGCTGCATCAGTTTACCAGACATTCAATTTAAAAATCTAAGTAAAAAATAGTCTTTAGTTAAAGGCAAATCTCTAAGGACAAATCATCCAGATGGCCCTCGTGCCGAATCGGCAAATACTAAACGGCTTTACTGGAATGAGTCAACTGCGGGGCTGATTAATTGATTCAGTCGCATATTCAAAACTTTTGCTTCTGATCCCATTAAAAGTAGCACTAATGAGTGGTGGCTGTGACCTTCCAGTGAGAAGCCACAAGTTCCGCAACCTCTCAATATTTACCACCCAAATTTAATCTTTTTAATGGACACCTTAAAAGGGATCAGATAGAAAATACTAAGAGCTGCTCAAATACTAAAACACTTAGGAAGGCTTTTGATTAATGTTGCATGATTAATCAATTGATTAATATAGTTTTCAATACAGATGTTAGGACGCTGTCTACTCTAATCAAGCACTCTGAAAATAGTGAGGATAAATGTCATACTTTTGTGTCTGAAGGAAAAAAAATCTTTAAAGGTTGTTAATTATGACATAAGCCTTATTTACCACATGCAAATTTTATCTAATGTTGACATTTTTATACATAGGAACCATTAATGAGATAAGTGGGATCCTTTTGGCAAAGCTATATTTTAATCGCTTTAAAAGTAATTTATTTAACCAACTTACAAACCTTTTCCTTAATGAGAAATTATTCCAGAATAATGCTCCAAAAATGCATTAAAATCCTAAAGTTTTTATTATTATTTTCTAAGACAGTTTGTAATTTCTGACGATGCTTGCCACCATACTAAAACTGAAATCTTTATTCCAGTCAAAAATAATCACCCTGTAATTACCATGACAAACTGCCCAAGCTGTATCATCGTGGCCATTTCAACTAATGATATTGTATTAGAATGCCTAGCAAGAGACTTCAAATGGAAAATATAATTATGTGCATTAGTTTGTCTAAGCATTTATAAGATCACATATCCATCAGTTTTCAGGACTCATAAAGAAAACCATACATCACTGTCACTGTGAGTTTCATTCCTGAAAGCACAGGCCTTTATAAACTGAGTTTAAGATCTGTATCTTATATTCCACTTGTTTTGTAGATTACTAAAGTCTCTGGGTGTTAAAGCACTATAACTGAGAAGAACCTTTCCACAAATTTTCCAGAAATGTTTTCTTGGAAATGTAAAAGAAGTAATCTCAGCTCGAGTCACTTCACACTCTGACCAAATAGAAGATCACCCCACCTTAATCAGTTTAATCGAGCTTATTCATACCTCTAAGACTGAGGGAGTCTGGCTTGGCCTTAGAGCTCCCAGAATGGCTTTTGGGCCAAGTTTCAAAGTAACGGTTTCATGCTAATGGGTCAACTGATGGCCTACTAAAATTAGAAGAAGAAAAAAGACTATTAGTAAAAGTATTCAAAAGGAGAAGTTTAAGTTATAAACTGGGGAAACAGTTCTTTGAAAAACATTTTATAATAAACTTAAAAGTATTTCTGATGACTGATTGTATTCCATAAAAATATTGGCCATTGGCTAACAGGACTGGAAGTAGAACTCTGGCTTTACACAGTGATTTATATAATTTTGGCAAAGCTCTTCAGGTTCCTTCACTCCCGATTCTCTCAGCTGACAAATTAAGGCATTGATGGATATCAGGATGCACTCATGCTTCTGCTGATATCCAAACTTCAATTTAGACAATGTTTGCTAGGACAGTTCAAATGGAACTGTGTATTAGCAAATTAAATATATTTTAGATATCTAAAGAGGATTTTTTTCCCATTGGTTGCAGAAACGTTAGCAACAAATATATTAAACACCTTTCACATCATAATTAATATATTATAAATATGTCCCTCGGTTCAATACTTTAGAATTGAATAATTCTAAATAATAATAAATAAATAGAATACTTTAACATTTCATGCTGAAATCTCATTGCCTTTACAAAATGATAATGAGTGTGAGATTTCCTTATGATGTATGTCAAGTAATGAGATGCTCAAAACACATTCAGATTCATTAGAGGTGCTTTACATTAACCTTCTACTAGATCTAAGATGAGAAAATTCACTTCCAGAAGTTATAAACCCAACAGATCTGAACATCCCTAGAAAAGCATTACTGATGTTTGTGCAAGATCCAATGTGTGCTTTGCAATAAATATCTGACATAACCTTTAATCTAGATTAACTAAATGTTGGTTATACCTTACCACCAGCAAGATGATAAATACCTTTGAATATGTCACATGTCCCTTGAAAGGTAAAATCATGTCTGACTAAGAATCATTATTTTAAAGTATAAAGTCTTGTAAAAAGTGCTATATTGGCTGAAAGAAAGGAAAATCCTCTATTGTCATAAATATATAGATTTTGAAGTAATTGCATAGTCAATTATAGATTTAACCATTCTATAACCAATCATGTGGAAATATTCAAGTAACATTGTTTCCTAGTATGTGTTTTCCTGTTGCTGGATCTAGGTATTACCTTAATGTTCTGCTTCAATGGGAAAATGAATGTAAAAGATGATGACATAAGCCAAGTTACATGTGACTCGGAGGAAATGTAAAGACAAGGAAGCGTGGGAAACTTTTAACAAAGTAGGGTTTGTTCCATTTGTGGAGAGTCCAGCTCTGTGGTTTGCTCTTTGTTTGGCTCTATGTCTTTACATTCAGTTGATCACTTAATGTAATTACTTAAGAAGCTCGTGATCTTATTCTTCTTTATGACAAGAATTTCCAGCTGTCATAAACAGTCACGCATATACATGAATCACATGTATTAAATCAATAGATTATCTTTAGAAATTAGGAGGAGTCATTTCTCTATTATAGATCAGAAGACTACGGCACTGAAATTAGGTAGTGGAATTAATATTCACATCTTGGATTTGGGGTGTGTGTGTATGTTTTCATATATGTGTGAATGCAAGTGCATGCATATGCATAAGTGTGTGGAAGTCAGAGGTACATATCAAGTGTCATCCTTAGTCATGTCTTCAAGTTACTTACTTACTTACTTACTTACTTACTTACTTACTTACTTACTTTTTTGAAAAAAGGGCCTCTTATTTGGCCGGAAGCTCATTGACTAGCTAGCTTGGCTAGCCAGCACCTGAAGGGATGCTCTTGCCTATGATCCCCCAGTACTGGGATTATACATGTGCATCTCTGGCTATTGGTGTGGGAGATTTAACCTTAGGTCCATGTGCTTGTGCAGCAGGCATTTTGCCTTCTGAGTCTTTCCGTAAGCCTCAAAGTCTTATTCATCAAATTCAGTTCTTTTTAATATTTGCCTTTTCTGTAGCTAAGAAGGTATTACTAATTTCTGCCCTTATTTTCAAAAACTATAAACTGCATCTATTAAGTATTTAAAAAAATATTGGGCATTTTTGTTCATGTCAGCTTTCTTCATACCAGAAGCCAATACTTGACTTTAAAAACAAAATTTTTATACCGTGAATTACTTTGATTCCTAAGCATAATGTAAAAATATGTCATTTATTCTGTTTTTTTCTTCTGAGGTTCTTAGTCATATCAATTCATGGTTATACACATGACACAATATTCAGAAATATTGTAGCACTGAAGTAATTTTTAAATTTCTAAATTCTGTAACTGAATTTGGTATTTCTCTGAGGCATTTCCTAGGATTTATTTTTTTTTAATCTTAAGCACTAACAGGCTTACAAGCTGTATGGAACACGACAGTTGTCCTAAGACCTTCACATCAAAAAATTAGGCCTACCACGATGGATGAATATTTCTTTTCTAGTAGGAAATGTCACTATTACATTGACAATTTTATGCTATGCTAACATTAACTAACACTTAGCAAAATTCAGTCTATGCTGTGTTATTTTCTTGTTTTGGCACTGTATACATTTGTCTATGCTTTCAACTCAAAAGTTGAGCAATATTGCTTGCTGTATTTTGGTGCCAACATAGATTTAAGCCATGCAAACAAGACTGTGTATTTGAACTGACAGAGAGTAAATGATTTGCATCTGGCATAACTGATGGTGGTGTCAAAACCTTGGAAGATAATTCATTGGTAAACATATTCCTCTGGATGCCTAGCCACACATGCCCAATTTCCTATCAAGGGATGGAGCCAGATCATTGCCAGAACAATGCAAAATGTTTTATACAGATAATTCAAAAGATTATTCTGTTCTGACAAAACACAGGGGTAGAAATGTGGGAGAGTTTTCCACATTTATGAGACAAGATAATTTTTCAATCTTTATTGCAGAAATTAAATTTCATGCAAAAATGCCTTTCTGACAACTATGGAGTTGATGAACTAGTAAGAATAATCACAAACAGCAACCCCAAAACTGTCTAATCTGTAATTGCAAATGGAATTTGTAAAATATATACATTCACACTTATATATGAATACATGTATCTAAATCAGGCCAAAACCAAGGTGATAGTAAAGAAAGACACTAACTTCAGAGCTTTAAGTAGTACGAGGGGGTTACCCAGGTCCCTGGAAAGGTATCTTTGTAAATAGTTACCATGTTCAACTTATGACAACCTTCCAATTTTAACAATAGTTTTGTTCCAGTAACCTTTTGACAGAAAGAAATTTAATGTAATGAACATATTTTTATTTTCATTTCAACTCAAAAATTTTATACGCTTATTGAAAGTGACATTTGCATGTCATATAGGAGCAAATGGTCTTAGAGCTCAGTTGAATTCCTTTTGTGAAGAATGAATGAATGTCACATTCAGGGAATCAGCTTCACTACAACTGAGGTTAAATGTATAACTCAACACAAAGACTGGATGCACTAAAATTGAATCTCTTTTCTCCATGGCTTCTCAAAGAGAGCCTTGTATCTCAAACGTTCTATGATAAGTCTGATATGAAGTAGAAAAGAAACTGTAAGATAGAAATCTCTTCTTTCTTTACAGGCAAGGTATGATATTTTAAAACCGTGCATGTATAAAATTCATAAAAGTGGAATTTATTACTTAAAATGATATGGGAACAAATTCTACTTGGGCCATTTCAAAGATGGGTTCTGTGTAGGTAGTGGTGAAAACTATTATGAACAAACTATTTGTGTCCCACTAAAATCCAATTGCTGTATCCCTAAGCCCCAGTGTGACCTTATTGAAAGAAATTGGTAGAAAGGAAGTAATGAACACTAAATGAAAACATAAAGATTTAGGCCTGGTCTCTTAGGAGCCATGTCCTTGTAAGAAGAGGCAATAGAGCTTTCTTTCTCTGAATACAACCAAAGGGAACGATACATAAACACTCATCAAGACGGAGGCCGTGTACAAGCCTGAAATGAAACAAAAAGAAACTTCACCTTCCAGCACCTTGCTCTAAGATTCTCTGTGTGTAATTCACTTAGAGTATGTGCTCTAATGAAACCATTAGAAACATTCTGAAACATTCTGAAAGATGAACTAAAAGTTCCTACAATTGGAATACCATGTAGAATGAAGAATCAAAGACTAGACAACAGAAAAAAGGGGAGAATGAAGAAGAGATTTAAAAATGGAGGAAGGGGAATGCAGAAGCAGATCAGAAAGCTCCCTGGTAAGCCAAACAATACAACATAAATGAAATGGACAAGAAGAAGAATATGAGAAAATTAATAATGTGATTCTGAATTGTTTCATGAAACAAGACAAATTTGGATGCTGTGCAGACAGAAAGAGATCAGTGGGTTAAAATAAGTTATAAAAGTCTAAAATATTTGTCTCACAACAAGTCAATGTTAGCCTAGCAGCAATAGTATTAAAGTGAGTTTGGTCGGTGTCGGAGCCACGACTAAGAAATGAGTGAAAACAGAGACGGGGTCCACAGAGATCTCAGACACCGGAGACCAGCATCAGATCTAACTTTTATTGTTTACTACAAAACCTAGACACAACTTTTCAGCCAATAAGGGTACAGTCATGTAATCAAGAGCCAAAGAGAGGATTATAGACACAGACGCTGTACTATTGAATCTAATTTGCTTGACCATGACTGTGTAAGGGACAGCATCGATTGCCCAGGGCAGATTTCCATGAAGAGAGAGACAGCAGCCAAAGCCCTGGGTTTCAGTCCTTTGATCTCTCTTACAGATTATCCCTAGACACTTGAGATCCCAAGCTGTATATAGCCCTAACAGGATTCCTCAAGCAGGTACAGGAGACCATAGTGCCTCCTTCTTCAACCCACTGGTACATTTTCTAATGAAGTCAGAGTGTACTTACGGCAATAGTGGTTAGGATCAGTGTTTTCAATGTAGAAAAAACAACGGCTTGGCATGGAGGACCAGCAGTGCACCTTACAAAATGAGGAGAGGTTACTGTAGGTGAAGAATGCAGTCTGTCTAATCCATTGACCTAGGTGTAGAAACCAAAAATATTAGCATCTGGGACAAAAGTCAGAAAAAAAAGATGGATTAGAAAAGGAGAGATTTTAAAATGGAGAAAATGATATTCATGGAGAGGTTGTAACAATTTTGTTTTTTGTTTTTTGGTTTTTGGTTTTTGGTTTTTGCTTTTTGTTTTTTAGTTTTTGGTTTTTGAGACAGGGTTTCTCTGTGTAGTCCTGGCTGTCCTGGAACTCACTCTGTAGACCAGGCTGGCCTCGAACTCAGAAATCCACCTGCCTCTGCCTCCCAAGTGCTGGGATTAAAAGTGTGCGCCACCACTGCCCGGCGACAAATTTGAATATTAACTTTACTTAGAAATCATGGCAATTTTCTCCTTCTGGAAAAGTCAAGAAATCATCATTCTGGAAAGAAGAGAAGAACTATGACAAAACTATGGTACTTTAACCTTTTTGTTAACAACTGGAGTAACTTCTTACTCTATTAATTAAGGTAAATTAGTTAAGACAAACAGGTTAACAAACCATCACAAGGAAATTATCTTGGCAACAGTCAACCTTTCAACAAGAATATGGAGCTTTAAGAAGTGAAGACCCAAATACCCAGGGTAAACTTCATATATTGATATGGCGGCTGAAAGAAGAGGAGAGATGCAGAGAATATGATTAGGAAGAAAGGATAACAAGCCAATGATAGTAAACTGGAGAAAAAGGGAGAGCCCAGCAAGAAATGATGGTGGGAGGCAACCAAAATCTGTTTCTGTGGTCTTCGCAATCTCAAAATGATCAGCTTGCCAGGAGATCCAGTTTGTGGGGCATTGTTTATTGAGCACTAATTTTTTCCCAGTTGGTCAGTGTAGCAAGGAAACAATTAATACAAACAACACTTACCATTCCAGGATAGACTGTAATAACTTCCCAACAACAATTCTCACTTTCCTATTTCTGTGGCCTTTCTTGGTATGTTAGGAACTGACACTTCTGAAACACATGAAAAGATATGTATAGGCAGACAATGCTCAGACAAAACCTTGTGCTTATCACTTTGTTCTACTAACAACGAATAGGTAGACTATGCATGTACGTGAGCTAATCACTCGAGGATACCTAACAGATCTCATTCCTCTTCCATGGTACTGAGGCAAAAGTGATGGGAACTAAGGGGTCTGACTGCTAACTTTACAACAACCTATTCCAGATCTCTTCAAAGTCATTGTGACAGACATGCTCTCACCTTGTAGGTGAGCACAACAAACACATCACTCACACCGTGGGCAGTCTTCTGGGAACTGAGTTCTTTCAGACTCATCCAAGCAACTTTTTAAAAATTAAACAATGACAGTGATAAATCAGCTCAATTTAGCAAAAAGTGGCTTGATTATGTTCATATCTTTCCCTCTGCCCTCTTCTGCCTCTGTGTAAACCTCAAGCTAATGTTGTACCCACAAGGTGAGCTTAAATGTTTAATTTCCATCTTACAAACAACTGTTTTAAGTAAAACCTTTCTTTACCTTTTTGGGGGTTTGGGGTTTGTTCCAACCTCCAGAGTTGGAACTTTGACCCAACACATTAGACTTGACTGGGAGGATGGGCTAAGTAGGGAACCTGGATTATGAGCTGTTTAAAACCTGAGCACAGTTTTTGAATTCAAACCACACCTCTCAGGCATCTTCTTTGAGTCAAAGGGCAGTTTACTACATGTGTGAAGATTACAGAGCAGTGGGAACTCTGGGGAGGTAGTGGTCACCTCTGTTCAACTCCAGGCTGCTAAGAAGTATTTCCCCTCCTGTATATTTTTAAACCCTGTTTGTGTAATGCAAAGAAAATCACTGTGTGTTTAAAAAGAAAGAAAGAAGGAAAGACAGAAAAGAAAGAAGAAAAGAGAGAAAGAATTAAAGGAAGGAAAAAAGAGAAAAGGCAATAGTCTCTCAGCCATTTTTTCTTTCAGCCTCTTAAGTGCCTTTTTAAGGGTATTTTATGGCTTGTTCTTCAGATGAAAAGAAAGAACATAAAAGAGCAGGCTCTGAAGCTTTGCCCTTTTTTTCCTTACACTCAGAAGACAAAGAATGCATGTAAATGCTAATGGAGATTTTTTTGCATAAACAGAGGAAGAAGCTGGGAGAGATTTTGGTCCTTAGTCCAGAAGTAGCAAAATATAAATGTGTCGCTTGCTTTGCGTCTAGCTAACTTGTAAAATGGACAACATTCTCCTAAAGATTGTTAGGTGTCCAGAAAGATGAGACCAGAAAGATGGGGTGGAATCAAGAGAAAACAGGCTAGCTTGGACCTTAGGAAGGGAGGGAAGGTGTTTGTGAGCTTGAAGAAAAAAATAAATTCTGAAGTTCAGGCAGTCCCATTAGGTATGGTATGAAGACAATGGTGTTCTTTGAAAAGAATGTGAGTTTGGAAGGCATTCGGCTCTCAGTTGACACCTGGTTCTATTGTCTTAGAACTGCTTGCCTTAGATAAGCATTCACCTATGGAAAATGGAAAGAATATTCTCAGTTTCCCAGACCATAGATAAGAGAGGTGGGATAAAACAAAACAGGAAATACTTTGAAACATCCTAAAGAGTCTATGAGAAGAACTTGAGTCTTCTGCATAAACTGGATTATTTATAGAATTCAGAGGCACCCAGGGACAGGGATAAATTTGCGGGAAGATTTTAACATATATTTCAGGAACTTGAGTGAGTCTTTTGTCCTGTTATATGTAAAATTGTCAAACTTCCCAACACTAACTTCTGCCTCCATCCAAAGACATTGCAATTAAGCTCAAGATGTTTCAGCCAACCAACAGCCTACTAAAGCTGCATTTATACTATGTTTTTGTTGTTGATGTTGTTCTTTAATAATAGAAATGTGGTACAGAAATAAGGTGACCGTATAAGGGAATTCTCTTTAATATCTTCACAACGCTCCTATTAACCTAAAAATATTTCCAAACTGAAAGGTATTTTTAAGTAAAACTTACAAAAAGTCTCAGCTACATATGTCCAAAAAGCATAATGACATTTATTTTCCATAATTTGCCAAAATTTTTTTCTACTACACACAGACCTGAATAGAATTATAGATGAGATTAGAGCACAGGATTAAAAGGATGTCTCACAGGCAGTTGACAGCTACGTCAAGTCCAGGTTTCTTCTAGGCAACTATCATTGGGAACTCCCTAGAATTTCATACAGACCCACAATTCCCCATCAATAAACCTTTAGGAAGAGATGGAATTTACAAGTCAGAATATTTGAAATTCTAGGAAAGAAGATATAAAGCAGCCTACCTGAGGTCAGATGTAGCACTGTCTAATGATCATCTTGAAATATATTGGTCCATGATTTGTTTTGCCAAGCCCAAGCCATGGATATTCATCTCAGCCTTAAGGGTGAGTTATCAGGATACAGATTTTAAGATAACAGAATGTATGTACATTTGCATAGCAGGAATGTTCCCAAATTACCATCCGCCAGCTATTGTTCTTCTTGCCCTCAGTCCTAAGTCCATATACAAGTCCACAGCAACAGGACTTACTTTAACCTCAGACACAGCAGTCTATTCATTGTTTTTCTATAGGCAAACACCAAAAGCTAAAATAATATTCCGTGGTTATATTGTCACCATTCTGTGTCTTCTGCCTGATTAGAATTAATTATCTTCTTCTATCTCCTGTTTTTACCTTTTAGATGTCACATGCTTAATCAAGATATTTTTATGAGGATGAAGTAAACAAACACAAAGCTAGGACACAGTTTTCTGAAATAATGTCTTCATTATAGAAAATTCTATTCCTCCCAATTATTTAAAAAAAAATCTGAAAACCTGTATGTGGTAATTCTGTTTTTCTTCTTCTTTATTTTATTTTTTTTTTGATATTGTGACCTCTTATATTAAAATTGGCAGATCAAATGAATATTTCAATTTGAATAATTTGAGAATCTTTGAATGCTGCCTTCTTCAGAGATAAAATTAATTTAGAAATAACATTATTGAAACCAGGCATTCTTTTTTTAAGCTAAGAATTCCAGATGTTTTTAGTCGCTGCCTATGACATTTCCACAATCAGAATAAATTGTGTTTTCAGAGTAATGTAATAGATGGAAGTGCTGAATAAATCTCTTGCAGTTGAGATGACAAAATTAACATGCTGATGACATTTTAATGTTTCAATATAATCAAGGGGGCATGGATCATGCCTCCACCAGTTCTAATATAATTCTATTCCTTAATCTTTTTCCAAGACAAAATAAAATATAGATAGATTTCAGAAAGTATATAAGCCGAGAGTGCTGCAGTCTTCAGGCAAGCTGTTTAGGATGCATCTCAGATGCTATTGAGGTTCGGTTTTGCCAGTAGATGCCAGAGAAAATGAGTTATATATAAAGCTACTGGATTAAGGGCATATATTTTGTTGCACTTTTCCTCAAGGTTGCCGTTGGAAATCCTGTTACAATTATTGTTTTATATTGAGGCAGAAAGTTTGCTAATTGAAAATGGGAAATGAGTACATTCAGATTGGAATCCAATGAACAGCTGCAATTCACTCATTCCCACATAAATATACAAAGAAATAAAAAAGCAAACAGAGAAACAAACTTTTTAGACCCCAATTTTTTTTTTAAATTACAAATACCTGGTAATCATTAGTGAGCCGCTAGAGCACATTAAGTGCCCAGTCATACAGATTGAAAACTGCAGGAACTCTATAACAGGAGCCAACAAGATATCCAAGAGCAGTCCTGGTGAAGATACATTATTGCTATAGTGCAGCAGAAACCAGAGGCCTCAAATCAAACCAATGACCAATTGCAATGCATATTTACAAGCAACTGTGAACAAAGGAATATCCTGGGTGATACACTGTGACACATTGTTCCACACTACTGCATTCATAAAGACATTTTATTTTTTGTTTTGTGGTGAGGTTGCAAGGGTGGCAGGCATAGGATGAGTACAAGGGGAAAGGGAGATGAGAGTTATTGGGGTTAAGGAAGTAAAATTCACAAAGAACCAATAAAAAGGTAAGAAAGAAAGAAAGAAAGAAAGAAAGAAAGAAAGAGAAAGAGAGAGAGAAAGAGAGAGAGAGAAAGAGGGAGGGAGTGAGGGAGGGAAAGAGAGAAAGAGAGAGAGAAAGAGGGAGAGAGGGAGGGAGGGGGAGGGAGGGAAAGAGAGAGAAAGAGAGAGAGAGAGAACTAGAAATTTTAAAAACCCTTGATTTTCATATGCTATAACAAAAACTGAAATCTTTACTTCAAATTTATCTAAGAAAAAAAATATAAGGAAGTAAATAAAACAAGAGAGGACAAAAGTAACCAGAGAACACTGGACTTTAAATAGGCATCCTGAATACTGTATCTAACATGTATCCTGGATACAAATAAAAGTTTGTATTCTTTGATCGGTAACATTATAGAAAAGAATGAAAGACCAAGAGATAGCAAAATGGCAGTGCCACTTCTTCCTGACTGGAAGATGATGATGTCAGTGTCAAAGAGATGGAGAAATAAGACATAATGACTCAAGCCAAGAAACTATACAAACACCCTGTACACAGTAACTTTTATTTATCCGATATAACTGTAGTTTCCAAGGCTTATTGCTTCAAACTGCATGCCTAGTAATCCATGCCTAGTACTGGAAGCCTCTAGGCTCTGTACAATTCTATCTAGGCCCACAAAGTTTTCAGCCTCTGACAACTTCTGATGAATAAGCTCACCATTTCCTAGTTTTTTTCTGATTTCGGGCTGGCTGATTCAACACAGATATGCTGGGTTAAGCTCCTCTCTTAGCTGACTGAGTCAATCTCAAACATGGGTGGTTTCTTCTACTGACTTTTCTTACTTGGATCTTGATCCATTTGGATCTAACTCACAGTCTTTCTTAGGCCAAACCTCTTACCCAATTTTTTCATTTCCTCAGTTCCATTTAAATGGAAAATGTTTAAGATGTTAAAATGTCTTTTAAGTAATACAGGCTGATCTAATTCAGCAGGTTTTTGTTTGGTTGGTTGGTTTTCTGGGTTTTTGTTTTGATTTTTTTTTTTTTTTGTAATCCAGCATCTTTCAGCTAATCTTATTCCCCCTTGCTATTCATCAAAGTACAATTAGGTCTTTATAAATCTACAACTAAACTAGACAACTAGGCACTTGTACTCCATGACAAGCACCACAGCAATGAGCCAGGCTCCACTCCAGAGTCAAGGTTTTTAACCATTGTCATGGTTCTTCAGTTTCATTAGGTACTATAAATTCATAATTGAGCACTTACTGTTCTATTATTCCCTCTGTCTTTTGTCTAAAGCTTTTGTACTACCATAACTAATTTTTCTTACTGTACACCTATTTTTTTAAACCTTTCTGAGAGAAAATATATAAAGACTGCAATTGAAAGTAGGGAGGCATTTAACCAACTCCAGTGGTTAAAGTTGCAGTGTGTACTCTTATAGCTTTTGCAAGTAATGTTTCTATCCCAATTTCTAACCTTGGTGTTAAGGAATCTGAAATGGAGTTTCCCATTTTTTTAATGTAGGAGATGTCTGTCTCTATAATTAAAATTGTTTTGGGGGGATGGCTTACAATGATTCACTATCTCAGCAACTCGTGCTGATTATTGCTCTGGACTGCTTTGGAGCTAACCAAGTCTCTCTGGGCGTCTAGCTCAACTCCAAGATCTGATACTTAGAGACTATCCCAAGTGAATGTCTCCTCTGTGGCTCAGAAGTCACCTGTTCTCCATGACATTTCTGTCAGGGGTCCCATGATTTCTGCTATGCTGATGGGTTTTCTTCTTCTCCAATTACTTTGGGTTTTTCTTATAAACCTTGCTGATTTCCAGTTGTATCTTCTATTCTCTTGTTGCCTAGTCCTCAAAGTTTCTAGTTTCTGTAAAAGTTTATCTAGGCCTATGATATTTTCAGCCTCTGAGACTTGGTGATCTAACTCCTCTCCAAGCTGACTGATCTAATCGGGTTGGCCTCAAACTAACTGTCAATGCGTTCTGATCTTCTGGCTTCTTCTCATTCTCTGTCTCCTTCTGTCTTTACCTGTGTCTAGCTTGCTCTCTCTGTAACCTGTTTCTGTACAAAGATCCAGGTAAAACTGATTCATCTTTGCTGCACTGGTCCTCAAGTAGCTTCCCTTTCTTCTCTCTTCTAATGAAAGTTGGGCATTCTGTCAAATTTTGTCAAATCTTTCTCTGATTCATCACTTTGCCACTTATTTAGACATCACTTTCAAACTTGGGTGCTTCCTTCTGCCAAGTAATTTTACCTTCATTATTTTGGATTCCAGCTAGAAGGATTAAAGGTGTATGCTAAGGGCTGAGACACAACACAACTAGAAAGAGGTTTTTTTGTTTTGTTTTGTTTTGTTTTGTTTTTACAGTAAATAACACAATTACACGGTTCACAGCATGATCAAACATTCTGCAACACTCTTGAAATTATAGCCACAAACAGAGGTTTTTGATATCAGTTTTCAGTAGATACAGAAATGCTATACACACATCACTGAATGTTGAGGGGAGGGGTTGTTGCAGATATTCCATTGTGGCTGAGTGTACCATAGTGTTTCATGTTCTGTTCATTGTCCAGTTGTAGGTGTCTTCTAATTTAAATATACTATATAAAGAAACTTCTTTTATATAGTTTATATGAGATTTTTATTTGTAGGCATCACAGGATGTCATTAGGAATTTATTTTATTCTTATATTCCTTTGGCAGTATAAAATTAGATTTTTTTCCTTAGATATATTACATATCTAATTTTAATTTATTATTAATTTTAGCAATGTCGGGTATGGGTTCCATCTCATGGAGTGTACCTTAACTCTAGTCCAAAACGGGTTGGTTACGCCTGTACATTTGTGCAATGATTACACCAGTGTGTCTTGCGAGGTCACTTTTTAGGTTGAGTGAGTTGTAACTGGATGATGTTGATAGTGACCTTTCTCTTCTATTAGCATGCAGAGTACATGCCTATACCATGTATACTACTCAGCAGAGGAGCTTCTGGTTAGTACCAGCTCGAATTCTCCATGTTTGATGACAGAGGTAAGAGTTGTATTCATCAGATTGAGTAAAATAAAGTAACCATGAAAATAACCTGTTTGGGGCAGGATAGCTGGTGTCATAATGTTTCATTGCTGTGAAGAAACACTATAACCAAGGCAACTCTTACAAAGACAAACACTTAATCAGGGTTGGCTTACAAGTTTAGAAGGTTAGTCCATTAAAACCATAGCAGGAAGCATGGCAGCATGCAAGCAGGCATGTTGCCAGAGAAGGAGGTTAGAGTTTTACATCTTGATCTGAAAGGCAGTGAAACGGGACTGTCTTTTCTGGACATCCAGAAGGAGGCTTTGTTTCCACACTGAGAGGAACTTAAGCATAAGACACCACAATAGTGACATGCTTCCTTCACCAAGGGCACACCTATTCCAACAAGGATGCACCAAGAGCTAAAGATGATTGGTAATGCTAAGAAAACCGTGTGTTTTAGCTAGAGGACTGATGCGCATATCAGCTCACTGAGACTGTGTGAGCAAAACCTGAACAGGTACAGGACTGATGGAGTCCAAGTACTGCAAAGGGAAAGTAGAATGGGGTCTCACTCTAAATCAAGACGTTACTGAAGTTTATGCCTACTGGAATGTCACTGGGTATATATATGAACTAAATTTCAGGGTGACCACATTCCCCCAAATAGTTTGACAATATACAGTGAACTCAATGTTATTTTAATGAACTTATTAGAATTTCATATTGCTTTGTTTTGAGATGTTTTGTCTTATTGGTCTTTTGCCTGTTTGTTTTGATTTTCATTTTATGTGTTTCTTGAGTTTTTTCTTTTCCTTTCTTTTCAGTTTAATACACACACACACACACACACACACACATATCATTAACAACAATTACAAAGCTGTTGATAGATAGAGGTGTGTAAGGACTCCAAGACTAGCACCAGCACTGCTATTTACACACTGAAAAACACAGAAATATGGGAGTTAGTGAACTTACTGAGACTAGATGGAGCGAGAATCCCATAGAAAGACCACTTTTGGGGAGACAAACTTTTATTGAATAAACAGCCCAAATTTTCTTCATTTCTTAGGACTTGTTCTCACACCCTGAAAGCAAATTGATGCACAAAGAATACTAACACTGTTAATGTATCATTCCTTCAATCTATCCCCACTGCTACAGTCAGCTAGAAAGCACATGGAGACATGTAATCCTACCTCTAGCTGAGGAGTTATTAATATTTGATGGCTGCTAAGAGAGGGCACATCAGTTTTATTGTTTATCTTTCTAAATGATGTGACCTCTACTAGGCTGGTACACAACAGTAGGCCCAAACTCCAAGATAACTTGTGATGAAGAATGAATCCAAGAGGATAGAGAAAATAAATTATAAAAAAGAAGTAATCTCAATATTTGGTAGGAATGGATGGGAAGGCTGAAAGAATCATTAAAAGATGACTGGAGGGAGGGTTGAACTATTCAAAATATAAATAATAAAAACATTAAGCACCAAAAGAAAACAAACATGATTGAGTGGAAGTAGTCAAGAAATTTATCAATTGGTAGGGTCCCACTTGCATCTTCCGACAGTCACTTATACAAGAAGCGTGACAAGCTTGTTTTGTTATTAAATGGAACCAATGCAAGAGTTTAGAAGACATATGCATAGGGAATGAAGAAAGACAATTGAATTAATAGCAAAAATTAGTAACTTATTACATGGAAGATTTCCCCAAAGAGCATGAATAGAGGACTTCAATGCTGGTCTCTTTCCAGTCAAAGGTAGCAATAATTTCCAAGTTCATGTTTTTCTCTGGGGGTTAAATCCAAATGTGGAAACCTGAATGCACATTTTCTGTTGCATACACAATTTAGAATTAATCAAGAGTTTGCTATATTTAAGTTATAGAATAAGAAAAATTATTTTGTAAATCATCATACAGAACATACAAGAAACTGTAACACCAAGAACTCTGCTAGAACAAGACCATTTATCAATGTAGAAGGTTGTTATTGCTTAGTAATTTCTCCTAACTCCCAAGAAATCAGCCATGCTAGATTTTTAAAGAATTGTCTAATTTAATCTACACTTATTTTATGTTTAGTTTATACCCATGAATAGCTTGGGTTTGTACTCTTCTTCTTCTTCTTCTTCTTCTTCTTCTTCTTCTTCTTC
>JANHMN010000002.1:119243679-119357770 GCA_030674055.1 Rhabdomys pumilio
CTTCTTCTTCTTCTTCTTCTTCTTCTTCTTCTTCTTTTTCTTCTACTATTACTACTACTTCTTCTAATTCTAATTCTTCTTTGCCATTTTTTTTTGCCCTCTCTATTTTACCGATGAAATAGAGTGAGAGGATAGAGTATTACCTCATATTAGGCATATAATAAAACTGGGAGGACATAGGTTCCTTTATAGGTGTTAACATTTTTTAGCCTTATAAATCTCTAAAACACCTTTTATTATAAACATCTTACAAAATTCGATGAACAATTTGAAAACATTCATGTCAATTTTCCCAAGACTATGTCTGACTCCCATGCAAATAACAAAGGTATGCTGAGTGTTAATGGAATATATTTAAACTTAGATTTCCTCCAGTCTCTCCTTTAGAAAAAAATGTTATCCATATTGTTCTCAATGCTATTTGCAAAGAAATGAAAACAAACAAACAAATAAATGATGATCATGTATGTATCCTTGACACAAAAGTTAAAAACAATTAAAGCCCAGTGCCAGGAATAGGTTACTTTTATTGGAGTTAACATTGAGATAACATAGACCCACAGACAATAGTAGTTACTTTTCAAAACTTGATAGTAAAACTATATTGCTGAAGAAATCCTAGAGTTGAGTCACAGGACATGAAGAATGGTGCTGATACTCACCTAGAAGTGTCATTCTTATTCCCATGCTCCCCTTGAGACAGAAGATGCTCTACACTCTACTAGAGAGAAGTAATTATCAGTATTACCAAACTAAGAACTCTGTGAGTTACAAGAAGGACTACCCTAACAAGATATGTCCACAGGTACAATAGTGGCTAAAGAGCAATATAAGTAACCAACAAGCTTTGGAATGAGTTTATGGTTTGCCGCAGGGAATTTGACAGAAAGGCAAATGTATTCTAAGAGCAAGAAGAGTTGGATACCTGAAGAATTACACAGAAACAGTACTTTCCTGGTACAGTTGTACAGCTGTAAAAGTTCTCTTTCTCTGTCTTCCTCTCTCTCTCTCTCTCTCTCTCTCTCTCTCTCTCTCTCTCACTCTCTGTCTCTCTCTCTCTCCACACACACACACACACACACACACACAGACACACAGACACACACACACACACACAGACACACACACACACAGACACACAGACACACACACACACACACACACACAGACACACAGACACACAGACACACACACACACAGACACACACACACACAGACACACACACACACACACACACACACACACACACACACACACATATATATATATATATATATATATATATATATATATATGGCAGTTGAAACAGCATATAGATGAGTCATGCGGGTTCAAGCAAGACAAAATTCCAACAAAAAAACGAGAGGTGGACAAAGAATCCTATACCCACACAAAGGAGACATTGAAAAATGATACCTCCTTGGAAAAGGGACAGTCTGTGTTGTTTAAGTGTGTAGCTTACCAGATTGACCATACTCCAATGGAAGGCCACAAATACAAGAGTATATGAAAAGCAACCGCTACACTTAATTAAAAGAGATAGATAGAGATAGATGGGGGAGGGAGGGCAAAGAGTTTAACAAGTGTTAGGTGTAGATATGGGAGAAATAGAAAGAAGGAAGAAGATGATCAAAGTACATTGTGTATTCCCAAAGAACTAATTCAAAAAATGAAATGTTTTACTCTAGAAAAGTACAAAATGAGATGTCCTTTAAAGAAGTATGAGTTAACAGATCACTTTACTTTCTTCCCATGAACCAATGCAGCCAAACCTTTTGCCAAAGTGGATGAAAACAATATCAAATAGTACTTGCCTCTATTTAATTATGTCTGTTAGCAAACTCTTTATATAAGTCTAGCATTGGAACCAAAATTCTGCTGTTGAATGTATTAATCACTGTACTTGAAATAAAGAAGTAAAAGGCATCAGGGATTTTGAAAGGCTCCTCAATTTTAAACAAAATGAATAGTGGAAATATTTTAAATCAGGAAAAGAGCAGTTTCAAAACATAATTAGGAATATTGCTATAAAATTGTATATGAAGAAAAGATTTTAAATATTTTTCATAGAAATGTCAACCAGAGGCGGAACCTATCTATATAAAATATGAACCTGGCAATATGAGGGCTTTAAAATTCATAGTAGATAATATATTAATGTACAAAATGGATACTTTTATAAAAGTATGCTTTCTTTCACATTGATACAAGATTTAATAAGAGTCTTAAAAATCTTTGAAGCTACAAAAATGTTACAGAGAAGGGGTTTACTATATGGAAATTGAGGTAAATATACTGAAAGAATGATTTCATTGCACCACTACATGGATCTTTTCCCTTTCTAGACAGAGTATAAATTTAATTAATTTTTTTTATTTCAGATTAATTAACTAATCAATCCAGGTTTTTTTCTTTCAAAGATTCGTTACTATTATTGTAAAAATATGTTATTCCATAAATAGTATCTCTAAGACATGTTTACTAATCTTAGGCATGTTTTGAGGGGTTTTATTAATAATTGTAGATGAGGCAAACCACAAATACAGTGAGCTGAAATGAAGACAACTGAAAGAGGATTGGAGACAGTGCTGGGATAGTCTTGCAATTTCCTCCACCTATAGTGACTCCCATTAAAGTTAGTTGAATTGGAACCCAATCACAAAGATGTCCACAATGGTTACAGCTCACTACTCAGTGACTATGTGTGAGTAATCAGCACCCCTGACATGTCGTGTCACTCTCCTTTATTCCTAAGACTTGCTGTGGTTTTTCTTTTTGTTTGGTTTTAGTTGTTGTTGTTGCTGTTTCTCAGAAGAACTGAGGCTATTTGAATGATTACTGGAGTTTCAGAATTCTTAAAGGGAGGTAGAGAGAAAAAGCAACAGGATTAAAGAAAACAAAATGAAGAAGGAGTGGGGTGAATAAATTATAGATAAAGCAATGGGAAAATATAGCCATGAGGAAGACAGAAGAGGTAAGTGTAATGAGTAATGAAGAGGTAAGAGGAGTAATGAAGTAGAGCTATTGAATCAGTTCAATTATTTCAACGAGTAGTCTCCCACTGTCTTCTAGTTCCAAATTAGTCAAAATCACAGTAACTTAAGTTACGGAATGAGGTTGAAGGGTTGTGTGAAAAGTTTTGCATACTTAGTGCATAACATCCCCTCTAATGGTCACATGCAGGCAAGGAATATATTCAAGATGCTCAAAAATATATGATTCAAATGGCCACAGTGTACTTTCAAAGTCCCTACAATCCTTTTTTTTGAGACAGGGTTTCTCTGTGTAGCCCTGGCTGTCCTGGAACTCACTCTGTAGACCAGGCTGGCCTTGAACTCAGAAATCCGCCTGCCTCTGCCTCCCAAGTGTTGGGATTAAAGGTGTGCTCCATCACCGCCCTGCCAATTCTTTTATTGTAACTAATGAATACAGTAATAAGAGAATCTCCTGACACCACCTTTCTTCTTCCTCAGATTCTTTTTTTTCCCTCTTATATAAACTATTATTTCATAACTATTATTTTGTAACATGCTATATCTTAACATTGGGCTATGTATGCTGTTCCAGCTCCAGTTTTCAAATGTGTAAGGAGCTTTTTATCCTGAGGTTAAGTCATATATCCTCTTCTTTTAAAAAACCAATTGCTTCTGCCTTCCATATATATGCAGTTAAAGACAACTCAGTTTCAAACCACAATGTGACAAATACACACTATTTCTTTATTCCTCCCCCACCCTCAGAAGCATACTTACTATTGTACCTGTATAAAAGACAAGGAGGTAAATGACTTGATGCAATTTCCAACTTCCCGGAGAGGCAAGTTGAGTATCCATTTTGTTTCACCAGCTCTCATTAACTTTCTGATGCGCATCTCACTGCCAAAACTGCTCCAAGACCTCTATTATGTGTTCCCTGTAATTTGATATCAATTGTACACTGGTTAGATACTGCCTGACACAAACATCTATACATAGTCTGGAGAGAAGACTACAGAATCCAGGGTCAAGCTGCTAAACTCCTAAGTACTGCTAATTACTTTGAACATAAAGGTCTTAATTCTGGATTCTAACCCATTTCCAAAAGGAATTTATTCTGGGAACATCTCAGAGATATTTGAATAATGCTGCGGTTATGGAAACTGTCCTGAAGTTCAAAAGCATCAGCTAGTTAGAGTTTACTTCCTAAAAATATAAATGCAAGAGCCAATATATGTCGCCTTTAAATATATGAATATCTGTGTATGCATATATGCATGTGTATGTGTAATTTAGTATACATCTAAAATCATTTTCTAAAAGAAAAATAACTCTCATAGTTGCAGAATACAATTTTATGCAACTTACACGTTAAATTATGATAAATATGTTTATTATAGAATAGAGTACACTTTGTTTTGATATGTTTATTGCTGATTTCATTCCTTGCAACCTATTCATTAACTAGCATTTGTGGAATAAAGCACTAGGTGTTTCAGGGAATATAAAATAAGATGTTTTATCTTTAAGCTGCCACCTAAAGTAATTGTGCAAACAAGATATCTGGGAGCTATTTTAGCTGTAATAGATATTCATTCATCCTATAAAATTGATTCAGTTATGTCTGCCTTTTATATGCTATTAGGTAATATGTTCACAGAGATAGGTAACATCACTAGGCATTCCTATAAATGTGTGTTATGTGAATTTGATCATCTAGTTTTTACAAATACGCTGTATGAGAGGTGTTACTTTATTTTTTCTTTCTTTTTTAGTTTTAAATTGGAGCTGGTACTTGAAAGCAAGAAGGCTTTCCCAATATCTATATGTGGGGCAGTGGGCTGTGAGAAGCAGCTGGGTGCTTGGTCAAGCAGGAGCTTGGAACCCTAGATCATTATTGGATGGCAGGAGTTCGGCTCTGTTCCAGGGCCTTGGTTCTTTTCATTTAGCTTCAGCTCTCCATAAGCATTTCCCACAGAGAGGTCTATGGCCAACAGTCAGGAGGAACAAGCCTCAGGCCCTAGAGAGATTTACATACTAATGAGGGACCTGAAGACCAGAGGGTGGAGCCAATTAAACATTCTTCCCCAACCCCTCCCCCCTCTGACCCTCCCTACTTAACTCAGGTCTGCAATGGGTTTCAGGGGAATGCACATCCATATCCATCTACATCCGCCATGAAAATAAAGCCTGTGAAACTCATGGACTTTCTCCTGTCATTGGGGCCGCTCTGTGAGGAACGATGGAGAAGCCTTTAATGAGCCACTATAGCTACAGCCGCAGTGCCTAACTTTCAGCCTGGAGGAACCCTCAGCGTTCCCAGCCGCCTTACCTACATCTATAGCTGTAATATTTTATTATCTCTCAAAAGCAAAGAGAGGGGTGGACCCTACATTCTAAACTGAAATATTAGATCTATATATTATTATATGTGCTCTTACTGAAGAGAGTTAATAGACGGGTACATTCAGAACACTGAAGACTGCCTTGAAGGATTGGAAACACAACTGAGTTCTAGGATTGCACTCCTCTCCATTCCTTACACATGAATCTGGGAGTATAAATGTGAATGTCGAAACTAACATTAAAATGTCAAATTCAAAGGGAAACAATTCCCCTCCAAAATCAAATAATGAAACCACAGAACTGTGATGACACTAGGCTAACGAGTGTGGTAGGTTTGAATGGCAAGTGTAAGTCTAGCAAAATAACCCGAAGTATACTTTAGTACATTTTTCTCCTCTTTTCTTTCTTTTCTTTTCTCTTCTTTCTTTTTTCCTTTTCTTTTTTCTTGACTTTTCTTTCCCCCTCTCTCTTATCCTCTCTCTTATCCTCTCCTCTCTCTCTCTCTCTCTCTCTCTCTCTCTCTCTCTCTCTCTCTCCTTTTTCTTTTTCTTTCTATAAGACTTAGCCAATTTTGGAGTCAAATGTAAGTGAACATGACCCTGGAAAGACAGATTTAGTTTACCTTGAATTCCATGTGGAAATGGGTTTCAGCTTCATGGGCTTTGCAGTAACAAAATAAAGCTATAAATCAAGACAAATTTTAAATACATAGATGGGTATGTCCTGTAGGTAGTTTATAGCAATATTGTGAGAAATCTGCTGTAGACGTTAGGTGCTAATTCAGAGTATTTATAGTTTATTGATTGGTATAAAAGTAAGGTTTTTATGAATTTATTAAACCTTTTAAATTTCTTATCTGTTAATAATATCAGGTCAGGTAGACACAAAGCTGAGCAAGCAATCACTCTTTAAAGGACTAAATATAATCAAGGATAAATTACAACTTGGTGTTTAACCTGCCATACATCAATACTTTTACATAATTGAGATTCTGATCAGTTAACCCTCACAGACATGACTTAAATTGTCCTTTACAGACACTGGGAATTATTAATCATAGTTCCTTTTGTTGACATAGCATCACATTTTATACACACAATGGCAACATATTATTTACTTTTATACAGTTAAGAAAGCTTGTTTTTAGGATCTAATGTAGGTAATACTGAGTAGTGGGCAAGGCGACAGCCTTGAGGAGAAAGAAATATCTAGTAAAGCTATTAAAAACAAAACTCTAGGATGATATCAAAACTATTACCTATCAGGATCCAGACCTTTAACTTTCTATATCTGACATAACATTACCATATGACATGAAATTGTGTTATGAATATTTAAAATTAAGGTAATTAAGAGTATTGTGTGGCCTAATAGAATAAAAATAAAGATAAAGAAAAGACCATCTTAAACAATCAAAATATTTTTATTAATAAAATAAGTTTTGATACCCTCCCCTGATTTTACAGTTATATGTAATCTGTGAACTATTTCATTTATATGTGAAGAAATTAAGCAAATACATATATTTTTTAAATTTTAGGTTTTGGTTTTCTCCAGTTCTTATAACTACAACTTTGTGTAACATCTATAACTCCAGGAAAGATTGAATTTCAGTATTTAATTATTATAACTGTTATCTGTAGATACTGATATGGTCTATTTTATCATATCGTTACTAATTGGACTTAATCTGGAAAAGTAAACATATTAAAAGACTCATTACAGAAAAAATAGATAGATAACAATATAGTATTTTTAAAACCTTCTTTTAAAAAGTTGGTCTTTTATATATCAAATGGTCTAACAGTGAGAGAAGATGGTCAGAACTATAAGAAGTCAAAGTTTGTAGTCCTTTTTGGCATAACCAAATTTATTTTTTTTTTAGTGGTTATATTATTTTCCATCTTCAAATTGTTTATTATTTTAAAGAATTGTGTTCTAATTAAAACAAAAATTAAGATAGATAATTTAATGAGAATAAAGTATTTATATTTCACTGATATTTTCTCCTCAATAGCTTGCTAATTCTTTTTTATCTAAGATGTTGTTCACTTCATGGAAGCTTATTTAACTGCAAATCTATCTCATCCTGCTTTAGACACTTTCCCTCTACACTAGGTTAATACTGAGGATCTTTAGACCTGGATATTGTTCATAGTCGGTTATAATCTATCAGCTATTGGTAATAACTGTTACTATTTTATAAAAAATAAGAGGAAAGAAAAAAATATTTTGTGCATTTGCTTTCTCCATGTCTTGGATCTTTTAAAATTACAGAACAGGTAGAGCAAAATGCATTTCTTGCTCTACCAGCAAGAAATTTCATGCCACCAGAGTTTGAAAACCTACTGTACAATGATCTGTTTACATAGAAAAGAAACAAAACCATGGGAGTTTAATAAGTTGACGTAAGAGAAAACAAACTGAGGAGTAGCACTCACTCAGAGCTGCCCAGTGGTTATTTTAATCATGCTACAACAAGAACACCATGTAAATCAGAGCACGACAGCTGTTGCAATAAATGCACCCAGAGATTCAGGTCTTTTTATTCTTTTTACTCAGCAGCTTCCCTTATTATGGCAAAAATGGAGCACTCTACACTCTACTCATTTACATAATTAATTTGATTATTTTAATAAACATTGTTCCTACTCCCCATAAAAGTGATGATACCAAAAATCTATAGTTTGCCTCCATTAGTATCAATTAGCAACATAGTCATTTCTCAATTATATCGTTGCCTACCATGCATGTATCCAATAATCTAAAATTAAAATCCAGTATGCTATGCCATTCTCATTAAATGCTTAACATCTAATCTGTTGCACTTGAGCTAGTGAAGGATATTGTTTTGGAAAGGTAATTAGCAATGTTATTGCTTACAACATTCTAACTGCTGGGGTAGAGATTTTTAGAAGAAACTAGCAAATATTCTAATTGAACTATCTATTTGACATAAGCATTTGCACTGATACTGTTAATTATTCTCTGCTTTAACTGGTCAATTAGAACTGTGAAACAATGGTCACTGTAAAAGTAGTTTTTTCAAAATGTCATTGTCCCATCATTTAATTCCAATAATATAATAGTATCACTTTTACTATGTGACTCAAACATTTTTCAGATGCATATATCTTTCTTAAAAGCAGAAAAAGAAACCTAACAAGAAATAGCCTGTGTCACGTGATGATGACTACATTTCAAAGTGCCATTATCACGTTACTCATCCTAACAATTAATGCCTTAGTCATTATCATAATGAGAAACCATGTTCAGAAAATGCTAATTGAAACATTCCAATATCAAAACACAAGTCACTTATTACCTATCAGGCAAATTGATTCGTACACTTATGGCAGATTAGCTCAGAGCCTTCCAAATAATTATTCCAGCCTACTTGAAACTTTTTTAGCCTTCTTATGTTTCACTTGATGGTTTTTAGATGGCCTGCCCTAACAGGAAGCACCAGCACAATTTTAGTTCTTAATTTGTGACAATTGTTCATACTAATCAGAAACGATTCCTGATTTTGTTTTTAAAGAGGTCTACATTTCACCCCCTAATGGAAATAATTGGAGAAAGTTTATAGCTGTCTATGGCCAGTTATATCTCAATAGTTTAAAAGTTCTAAGTACAGCTTTATCAACTACAAAAGTGATGTTCACGACGTTAACATTATCCAGTGAAATCCACACACAGAGAGTAGGTTTGTAAAAAGCCAAATTCTGTTAGTGTGTGGAACACAGGCATAGAGAAATGTGCCAAATTTTTTTCATTGTGAACAAAAACTCCAAAATGGTATCCATCATTACACTCAAAAAATTCAGTGACTATTTCTGATTTTATCTCATTTCAATCATATATAAGATTGCATGTATTTCCTCACAACTGTCCTGACATCACTGGAGGACAGGCCCTGATCTGCCTCAGTTGTATGTTATTTTCTATTGTCTTCCATTTTTAAGTTTTTCTCAACCTTTCTCAGCTTTAAATTTAGAGCATTACTGAAACCAATATCGGGTTTGGCAATAACAACCAACTAGTATGCACATGCGCACACATGCACCTTGTTATTCACAGCTACTGTATTACAGCCTTCTTTGAGACACTTTGCTCAGGTTTTGCTAGTTCATGAGTTTACATAGATACAAACAGAAGACAAAGACACAGGATACAGAGTTCAGGTCTTGTAAAATACTTTGAGTAACTTATTGTACAAAGTGGTATTATTAGTACAGTTGCAAAGCAGTCTCAAACATTCTAGAAGAAAATACAAACTTGGTGCAAGCATTTTTATAATTTTTTTCTTCAAAAATAGAAATAATTAAATAAAAAGAAGGTGAAAATTTGTTTAAGAAGCTTATTGTGTTACATTCATAGTATTATTGAAATACTGGAAAAATTGTAACATAGTTGAGTGATGGTTTTAGTATTAGGAAACAGAGAGGTGCACCTAAGCGTTGCGAGATTTTATATTTTGAAATTTACTATCCTATATAATTTTTCTGTATTTATGAAACTTACTGTATACCAACCAGAATGTCAGAATGCTATGACTTCAGTATTTCATCAATAAATTATGAAATATTAAATGCAATGTGGGCTGAGATTATTTTCTCTACAAATTACTTCTCTAGAGATATCTTTCTCACTAAATACATTGATTGTCACACTTCAATTATCATGTGTCATCTTGTGAGTTAAAGTGAGTAGAAAAAATATATATCAAAGATCTAAATAGCTACATTATTATTATAAATTTTATTCTCTTTTGAGAGGCACTTCAACACAAAGAAGACAGCAGCTATTGCTGTCTCAAACACACTTACTTAGAACAGTCCACCTAGAACCTGAACATCCACGCAGTAGGAATTTAGAATTTCTGGGAGTTTGGTGACCTTTTATCTAAGTGGGTGGTGTCTTTTTCTATATGTGAGGTTATTTAGTTCAATATTTTAGCTATATTTTCTGCATAACTGCATGTTAACAGTAGACAGTTTTGGCAGCCATTTGGCCGGACAATCATAAACTAGTTATCCTGTCTCAGAAGTCAATAAATTTTACTCTGTTATTCCTAATTAATTCAGCTAATGGGTACTTCGGAGACGTAGAGTAGAGAAGACTGTCAGACTGGACAGCTAGTGACCGTTATGGATAACTTTTGTAACTGTCAGAAGTTAAAGAGCCTGGAGTCTGTGAACACCACTATTTGCATAACAGGCTGCTTCTGGATACTGTGAAAAATACAGGCCATATTTATTTATTTATTTATTTATTTATTTATTTATTTATTTTTTACCAAAACAAAATTCTGTCTCATCTCTGGAATATATGCATACACTTTCCTAAAGGCTAACAAGTATTGGTGCCCTTTCTACTTAGCTGCTCAAGTTCCATCTCATGGTTTCTCCTCATCTACTAATTTGATTTTCTTCTAATCTACTCTGCCTCATATTTTTGTAAGTGTATGCCACACTACTATCACACATTACATATATATATGTATATATATACATATATATATATATACATATATATATATATATATATATATATATATATATATATATATATGCCTTACTAATGAGAACTTATTTGGTGTATGTCTAATATTTTTGAAATTGTGGCGCAGTGTGATGGTCATTAAAGATCATGTTTGAGAACCAAGGAGATGCATTACAATGAATATACAAAACCAGACATAACATGTTATTTTACCATTTTGCATTTGCACTGTGTCTTACTTAGCTATCTGGAGATACATGTGGTATTATATGTACTGAAGCAGATCATATTTTGCTGGTAACTAAATTGTAAATGAATTACTTTGACTTCTTTCCAATAGAAAGGAATGCTTTGACTATAGATATACCTTTAACCAGCTCCAGCAGCTTAAAGCAACTTTTAGGTAGAAAGCAGCATGTCATGTGTCCTTACAATGGCTTGCACAGTGGCATTATTTCAGGGTTATTCACACACTTCTTTCTCAAGTCTCAAAAGCTTCCTGTAGCATCTTATGGCGAAGAGCTGCAGAGATATGTGCAAGACAACCAGCCGAACTACAAGATCTGAGCGTCTCAACTGTGCAGACAATTCTCCCAGGGGAAGCTTTCGTTCATAATTCACTGCTCAACAGATAATGTTTCTGTTCTATTTCACTTGGAGTCATGTGGTATATTTACTGTTACTGGATAGTTCAGTATCTAATTTAACAGTTCAATACCTAAGATTCCTAGCTTAATGTCCATGGTTTGATCATTGGTTTACCTTATTTAAAGCAGGCATGGCTCACTTTTCTTTTAGGAATCTAAGAATATCAAGGCATGCCTATGATTTCCTACAGTTTGGATTCTCATTTGGTTAAAATACTGCTTTTCGGTTATCCTACCTGTTAGTTAAATTTCATATGCAAAGTCAAAGCAGGTTGAATGAGGAAAGACTCTGCTTCCTCAGACCTTTTGCATTCCACCAGTAAATCTTATACATAAGTTCTTAAAGGAACAAGGCGTGACATGTTCCTTTTCTGTCCTGCTTTTCTCCATGCAATGGCAGAAGCTTGAGGAAACATGTACAGCTGGGAATGTGCCTTACAGAAGCATCTTGAGTTCTCTTTTACTAGTGTCTAGCTTCCCTACCCATCCCACCCCTACCCCAACATTATCTCTCCTAATTTTCATGGACTACTTTATCTTAAGATCCTGTGTAATATTAAATTACAATAATAGCAATCAAAGTCATGGGGAGCAAAAGGATTTACAATTGCAGCCCATGCTTGGCTCTCAATTGCTCCCCAGAAGGAGGGTCTGAGTCACAGGATTCAGAGAACCTGCCAGCAGACTCCTTGTCCTTTCAGTTTCTAATGACACTGAAGTACTTCCATGATTAAAATTTAGAAGCTTCCTAGTAACCAACTAAATTGCCCCAAACTCCTTATCGAGCACTTACCATGAAGACTCTGATTTTAATATACCATTAATCAAGCTCCAGCCACGTTTGCTACTGATACTTTCAATTACACAGCCACCAAGCTTTATCCAGGTCAGTCTGCATGGAGAATGGAAAAAAAAATTTTTTTTCTGATCATTTACCCAGAAATATAACAAAATAAAGTAAAAACTTAATTCACACATTACTAAGAATACTAGTTTTATATTTAAGGACCACAAACCAAAATATTTAAACAATTGTCAATATATCATTTGTAATAAGCACAGTCTCAATTCCTTAGTGGCCAATGGAAAGAATGAGTTATGAGTTATTAGAAATGGAAAGAAATACATTCACTAAGACGTATGTTAAAATAGGATTTACAACAGAAAAAAATCTATTGTGAAATTTCTTTTCAAAGAAATGGTAATGGTATAAGCAAATGTTTGTCCATAAATATGCTAGTTTCAATACTGTTCATAATTCCAAATACTTAGAACAACATAAAAATAAGAATAAAAATTACTTTATAAATTATGGATCGTGCCTCCCAATGATTGAATAATATAACCATATGTTTATTGTACATTTTTTACTAATATGAGAGTACTTATATTAAGTTGCAAAGTAGTTGTTTTGTTAAATTGTATGCAAATGCTAAGTTTAAATTCAAGTATGATTATTCCCACACACATCTCCCTCGCACACACAAAACAAAAAATTGTGCTAATATTTTAAAAATTAGGAATCTTATTCACTTTTTTAATTCTGAATTTATATTTTATCCTATTTGCATTTTAAATATAAAAATATTTGCATTATGATTATACAAATGTCATTATTTTGTATACAAGAATATATCATTACACTGCTACAAAACCACTAAAGGATTTTTCCCTTTTGTTTCCCCTTCAGTGCTTACTTAATACCCTGATGATTATTGTATAAAGCCACGTACTTCTTTAAAAATTCCGGGAGTCTATTATTTACGTTATTTATTTAATGTTCGTGAAAATAGTATTGACAATTTGTACAGCCTCTTGGTGAAGGAAGAAGACAATGGCCAAAAAAATTTGGTCAATATAGTAATGAAAAATATTTGTTGGTTTGTCCTCTAACCAACTTTTATTCTCTTAGTAGGAGAGTTATTATTTTTAATATAATCAGGACCAAGAAAATTTATTAAACGTCCTGTTTAAGCTATGTGACTCTGGAATAATAAGTAAATGTGTGGGAATATTTGCTAATAGAAATGAGATAAAATAAAATATAAAATCTATGAGTCCATTTATTTGAGTTTATTATTATTATCATTATTATTATTATGTAATTTTGTCGTACAATACCTTTTATTAGGAGCTTCCCCTCTCTACATTTTTAAACATTGGTAATTATATTATACAAATTAAATGTGATTAAGGAAATATGAGAGAAAATAATTAAATTACATAATAAATACATATAAAGATGTCACAATAAAATAGAAATTACTTTTAATATGTGCTAGTCATAATGTTTATAAACACATACATATAGAAACATCAATTTTCAGAAACAAAATTTTAGCCAACATAATGAAAAATCTTTAACTCTGGAGACATGGAGCTTATTAGTGATTTTATGTTGGTTTCACCTAGCAATAACCTGCTTACAAATTCAGATTTGCTGATGACAAAAACTATACACTGATGTGCTGCTATTCATAACTCCTATTTATGCAATAGTTGACAAACACTTTTAAATTAATTGGTGTAACTTTATTTAAAAAGATTACCACAAAATTTCACATTTTAATCATTTCTTTCAAATAAGAAAATTGTGTATTAGACAGCCTATTTTAAAGAGAAGCTATAAGTTTAACTAAAATATAAGAAGAGTTTAGAAATAAATCAAGAATGCATCAATACATTCTTTATCCATTATTTTATAATTTTTAATTCAAAATAATCGTGCTTAATGTGTAACAATCTGATAAAGACAGATATTAATAAATGATTTAACAGCAAAGTAATATTTATTTTAAATAATATTTTACTATGTTGTAATAATTTTTAAAATATGGAAATGAAATCATTTTGAAAATTGTATTAATGGTGCATTTTTGAATATCTACTTATTCATTGATGTAGCTTTCAAAAGTTGTCAATGAACACTGTTGCTTTGTTGAGCACATGAAAAAAGTTAAACAGATTTTATTTTAAAATGTTTATATTTCCTGAATATTTTCTGAGCTAAAAAATGTTATTTCATGATGAATGAGAATGAGAAATTTTATGTTTCAGATATTTGACATTTTTTTTCTATCAATGCTAAACTGACAGAAGTGTTATTCAGGGAAATTTATTTCATTAAAAAACAAACAAACAAACAACAAAAATCGATTTAAAATCAACCACTGCAGTCTTAAGTTCTCTTGTAAATGTATCATTAAAATGTTTGTCACCTATACAGTGAAAGGTAACTTGCCTCAACAACAGTAACATTCTGTGATAGCCTGACTTGTTATTTCTGTCCTTTCAGACTTCCGTTTCGGATTTCTTTATGTTGGAAGGCACCTAAGTAAAGATATTGTCTCTTTAAAAATGTTTCTTCAAAACTATGGCATGACATTAACTAATTCATGTATATTCAAATACTAAATATTAACCAAATGTAAATACAAATGTTAAAATATATGGACATAGTTAAAATAGATAAATACATAACAGTTATACCACTATACCTTGGCATATACAATCATTAGAAATCGTCTGAAAAGTTTCTAAATTATATCCAGAGGAAGACTTATGTGAATGATTTAATCTGATAGTACAGTCACATATGACCTATTATGTTACATAATCCTTACAATTATGTTAAATACAATTATGTTAAATAATCCTTAGAATCAGTAATTTTAAAAAGCAAGATAAATGCAATTTGAAATTAAAAGATCACAAAATTACAGGTCATTTGAACCAGTTCCAAAGAAAAGAACCGAACATACATACTGTTTCCTTTTGAGCACCAGTAACTTTTTATAAACAGTAGAAACAAATCTTTGCTATCATTTAATTTTTATTTTTTTCTGAGAGAAATTATAATGTAAAGCCTCTTTCTCAACATTAAAAACATAATAAACATATGTAAGTATTTTAACAATTCTTGATTGCTTCTTTATCAGAAAGTTGGCAGACTATCAAGCGAGGTTAGAAGTTCACATTTACCTGCTGTGATAAGCAATCACACTTAAATAGATACATCTAACACTGATTAAAATAAAAAGATTGTGACCTACAAAACAGTAAACAGTCCACTTTAACTCCCTTTTCTTAATGAAATTGCTTTCTTCCTTCAAATCCATTTTTAAGATAAATTCAAGTTGGATATTAAATGTTTTTACGAATCAGGACAGAACCTTCACTAGTGTGCAGGTTAATTTTTATTGCTTGTAAGTGCTAAGTAAATCCTATAGCAGAATATTTAGGCTGTTGTACACTGTGTGTAAAAAAAAAAAAAAAAAAAAAAAAAAAAAAAAAAAAAAAAAAAAAAAACTGTTGAATTTCCCTCTACATTACCTTCTGACAAAATGCACAGCATTAACCAATTCTTTTCTGTCAACTAGCAATTTTTGGCAGATCCCTTTTGCATGATTCATGAAGGACCAGTAAAAGGCTAATTGTTCAAATTAATTTGCGTAAATGACTAAGCAAGAGATAACAAAATTACATCTGCACTTGTTTGGCGAAGATTCAATAGCAGAGGCCCTGTACTGCCAGCTGCTTCCAGACAACACTCTTGCAGAAATTAAAAGCTACAAATATTAATTAATACACTTTTTTGGTACGTTAATTTGCACTGAAAGGTTCCGGAGTGCAAAACTGCTGAGAAGATGAACCATGATAATTAGAATTAATGGGATGGATGCATGTTTTTGCAGCTGAAGTTTTAAAACCCCATGAATGGAACTGGGAACTTGAAACTGACATTCTCATAAATCTCTATGATAATGTAGCTATTAGTATTAGAAGGATTAAGTACTATGGCTCCAGAGTTATCCATCACATGACACGTTATATCCCATCTGTCATTGCAGTAGCTACAACATGATAGCCGTCCTTGAGGAAGCCACATGAAAAAGCTTTGGGAATTCAAGAAATTGTCGTGATGACTGCCAGGCTACAAAATGAATAGCCCAGATCTTTGACTTCCCAACAGAAAAAAAAAATAGCCAACACTCTGTATTTGTCAGCTGAGTGCTTTACAAATACCTAACCCTAGTATCCAAGATTAGTTAGGCAATCTAAATTATTAATGAATCAAACTAGAAAAAGAACAGTAGTAAATGCTTCAGATTTCATCTTTGATTTATGTGAAACTTTAGATTTCTGAGCTCCCTATTGAATAGTATTTTGCTGATTACATTATTAATTATATATGAGAACATCTTAGGAAAGTCCTACAGATCACATATTGCTAGTAAATATGATGAAATCATTCTTGATATGAGAGATTAATATTAAGGCAAACACAGGCTTTTAGTATTAGTTATTAATATTAAAATACCACAGCTGAATACCTCCCAATTAGTTTCCATGTGTAACTTACCAAATGCTGCTAATTAATGCACGCTACATAATTAGACACATGTATACAGCCATGTAGCTTTATTGTTTAATAACACTTATAAGTAAGGTTGGCATGGAAGTTTATAGAATACATGCAATACAATCTAGATAATTGGTTTGTACTAGTATGTAAAGCTTGGTATATATTGCTGCATAGAAGAGCCTCTAGAGTTATTGTATCCATTTTGGACTACTAAATTTAATGTGAGTTTATGCAGAAGATCATTAGATACTTTAAAAAAGAAAGCATTAGGGAAAGAATGCGTGTTAGCTAGAACAGCTTCAGAAAAATCCCAGAAAATCTCTTCTCAGTATAGTGATAATCTCCTAACTTTTTCTCTAATACTTTATTGCTTATTTTATTTATTTATTTATTTATTTATTTATTATTTATTATTTATTTATTTATTGAGGCAACATCTTTGTGTAGCCCTGGCTGATCTGATCTGGAAGTCTATGAAGACTGGACTTGGATTCAGTGATATGGTTACCTCTGTCTCCCAATTTCTGGGACTAAAGGTGCGCACCACCAAACTCAGCCTTACGCTATTACTATACTATATGACCTTTAGCAGATATTTCTGGGAATAAAATGTCCTTTTTTCACCTTTGAAGAAATGCCAAATGACATTGCTGTGTTAGGTTCCCCACCAAAATAACAACTACAGTTGACTTCAAGGTTTTGGGTTTTACTTTCCTTTGAAAGATACTTCTTTTCTTTCTTGATAAAATCCTTATAGTGAACTGGCAGAAAGGCCCAAGTCTTCTCTCACAGAAAAAATAATCTAGATGTAAAGAAAGCAGTTTCACGGCAATACTTCCCCTACTTGGAGATATGCTCACAGACTGCTCTGCTTTGAGGGAAGATGAGGATATGCATAATTAATTTAGAAGAACAGGCACACAGTAACGGAAAGATTTTTTCACGATACACTGCCATGAAAGGACTCGATATTCGTTTATAAAAAGTATTTTAATGGTAAGACTGACAAAGCATGACATACATTCAAGTCCAGACATAGAGAGTAGTTTATCAGGGATAAGTAGAGCTCAGTCATTGTTTATTTATTTTATCACACGAAAAGATTATCTTAATTTTTCACAAAACACTAGCTATATAGAAAATGATGTATTTATATATTGTATCTTTTTATAAAATTTTAAATGGCTTGTTGACATGCAGAAAGAACAGAGAGCAGTGATGTGACGATGTGACAAAGTATTTGTCTGTTCCATTGATAAAAACATCTATGCAATAATTATGAACATGCCTGTAGAGTGTTCTACTGTGAAGTCTTCCACTTCAGCCTTGTGCTCGTCCTCAAAGCTGGAACCCATTGTGATTTCAGAATCACACCATAATTTCCTAAAATATGAACTATTAGCAAATATTTCTTTGGAAATTTTATGTTGGTTTTCTAAAATATGTTATATAATCTTAAATACTATATATTTTATAATTTCTGGGTTATTTATTAACAGTACTTAAAATATTCAAGTACAGCTTTTTTTTTTAAGTTAGGCTTCTAATTATTCCATATAATTCCTTTTGACTAAACATCATCTCCTACCCTGTCTCACCTACCCTTCTTATCATCTCCTCCTTCCTAACCAATATCTTTCTCAGACTCATGACTTAGGGTCTTGTCTTTTGATTGATTTAATTAAACTAAGGCTCTGTATGTGACCAATAAATTAGAACTATTCACTGGAACTTGTTATGGTCACAGAGGGTATACAACCAAAGGCAACAAACCTGACTCTCCCTGATCCTATCAGTAGAAAATAGTACTGCAGTGAGGAGCAGGGCCTCCTAAGCTGCTCCTTTATTCTTGTTCAGACCTAAAACAGCTGATGTGGATTTGTGATCGCCATAACAATGTCATACTTTGAAGGTGACAACTTACAACCTTTCTCATTATCTTCTAGCTTTTAATATTTTTATTCCTTTATCTAGCTCTCTCTTCAATGTTCCCTAAACCTTTGAAGGGATCATATAAATGTCTCCTTCAGGGAGCAAAAGACAGCTGTCACTTATCTTAAGCATAATTTACTCCCAAAAGCCTCTGCCCTCGCCATTAATTGGGAAGAGAAGCGTTCCCGATGAGAGATGAGGGAGGCATTTGTGTGTGAGTATTACCATAAATATTTAAAACACAGTTTGACAATATGTCAAACAACGGTATTATGCTCACCATTAGGGACTATTAACATTCTGCCATGGGTTTTTGACCATTTTTGCAAAATCATTCTTGGGTTCCCTTGAGCAGAGTGGGCTTCAAATTAAATCAGAAAGTACTTGGTTACCCTCATTGCTGTTATGCCAATATTGCACAAATGGACACGTCTTTTTCAGCAGGCTGGCATTGTAGTTCCTGAGGCTTAGGTCTGGGTAAGACTGTTGATGCCGTTTCTCCAGCATCCTTTATAACACCTTGTGGTGCATTTCTAAAAATTATCTCCATGCCATTTAATACATTCTATAACCTAAATTTTAAGTTCTTTACTTTCATAATTTAATAAAGTTATCTCATAGCTGTAACTTTGATGCAAGGTAAAACATAGGCTTTACAGATTCTGGTTTAGCAAAATGTCAGACACGGTGTAGGCTGTTGTCTTAGTAGAGAAAACTCAATGGCCTTTGTCTGAACATGATGACATCGTCTGGGAAATGTTACCTTTGGCTTATACTACTTTGTTTATGAGGAAAAACATGTATATAACCCATATCAACACATAACAATAATAGGATTTAGATGCACTCATACTAAACAGAAAATTTCAAATATAATTTATTTGGGGGAAGGTCTCAAAATTTGATGATACTTTTAGGAGTAAATAATGCTGACAAGTGTTAGGTGACACTCCTTCAGTAAACAAGACATTCTTATGATCCCCTCCAAGATTTAGAGAACACTGAGTAGAGGGCATTTAAAAAATAAATATATTTTAAAAAATGATAAAAATAGAACAAAATTACTCAATCCTTTCACAGTGTCTAATTTCTATGTTATTTTGTCCATGGAGTAAGGGTTCACGCACAAAACCCAGAGACATCTATAAAAAATGTAGTGCAGTAGAAAAATCTTTAATCCACTATTTCGCATAGTCTTCAGAAACCTCACACATAGACAGTTTTACCATACTTCAAAATTCACAGACAATACAATCAATGAAACTGTTAACAGCAGCAATGATAAAACACCACTAGGCCTGAAAGCCTCCACTCACAGCTTTCAAAGTGCTATCAAAGAAAAGAAAGTATACTTCATATCAAAGTTAACGTACCTGCCAGGTGAGATTATTTATAAATGAATAAATGAATTTTTAAAGCAGTCGGATTTTCTAAATATAAAATACATATTCTGTGACAAAAAAAAAAAAACCTTCCAACAGTCATTCTATACAAGTCACCTTCCAGATTGCTTGTTACCTGTTATTGTGTTTGCAGCAGTGAAACACCATGTTTTGGGGACATCTATCTTATTTCCTTAACATAGTTTTAAAGATATTGTTTTTATTATTCTTTCTGTCAACTGCATTGTAAGCTCTTCCAGTTAGGGCTTCTACCTTTATGACTTTAAGCTCTTGGTATACATCTAAATGATCAGGATGGCTTGTCTGGGTTCTAGAGCATGGAAGGGACTTTACATTGTGGTCACACTTATTCTCTGAAAACTTCACCTGTCAGTCTGGCCTCCCTTGACCCTAACACACATAATTGTAAAGCAGAAACCTTTCTCGTGGTTAGGAAGACGACTGTCCAAAATAAGAAAATCATACTTCTTCATTCCAGAAGCTGAGTGTCTGTGAGTTAATGATCAGTTACTGTAGGGAATTAAAATTAAGTCAGCTTAAGTTCACAATTTCAAAATACAGAAAATGTTCAACTATAAATCATTGGTCTGTATGAATGATTGCACACCTCCTTTAATTCTTCAAGACAACTAAGAGTAATTCTGTAATAATTTCCTTCTGAAAGCTGGTAGAGTTGTGTTTCCTTGGACTAAAACTTTACTTGTAGTTGCTTGTAACTCTAAGAAACTTAACTAATGCATCCACTACTATGTACATTGATGCTGATATCTAACACCAAACGTAGATTCTTATTTTCACAATAAGGAATGCTGTCCCTAAAACAAAACTTTTCAACTTTGATTTTATAAAACAAACTCCTCTGTTCCTCTGCATGAATAGCTGCCTCCTATGAATTTAAGTTGGAAACAATAAACAAACAAACAAACAAACAAACAAACAGCATCAAATATGTTACACCATTTTAGAGCTCGCATTTGATCAAAATATTTGGTTAAAATATATGTGAAGAATCCAATTTATAGTGTGTCCAATTTTATTTACGTTGGGAAAGGAGTGCAGAATTTATACTTTTGTGGTATTTTCATACAGACATTGAAATAAAGCTGTCTTCAGTAAGTGACTTTATTATTTTTAAGTCCATCCATGAAGCATTTTTATTATCAGCTAAGATTGGACAATGATGACGGGAACTTGATCATTTTAGAGTATTTGGCGTAAAAACTTTGAGATTCGTGGATGGCCCCATCCCTCAATTTGGGGCCATGCCTATCTACTGGAGGTAGTCTCTACTGGTTCTATTTCCCTGCTGATGGGTATTTCGGCTAATGTCATCCCCATTGGGTCTTGGGAACCTCTCACTCCACTGACATCTGGGACTTTCTAATGTCTACCCCTAGTTCCTCATCCCCCACTGTTATATATCTCGATTCATTTCTTTGACCCTCTGGACTTTTCTCCTGTCTCTTCCCACACCTGATCCTGCACCTTCTTTTCCCTCCTCCTACTCTCTCCCTCCTAGGGCTCTCCCTCATTCTACTTCCCATGATTATTTTGTTCCCACTTCTAACTAGTATTCAAGCATCCACACTTTGGCCTTCCTTCTTCTTAAGCTTCACGTGGTCTGTGAGTTGTACTGTGGGTATTCTAAGATTTTGGTCTAATATCTACTTATCAGTGAGTACATACTATGTGTGTTCTTTTGTGACTGGGTTACCTCACTCAGGATGATATTTCTAGTTCCATCCATTTGCCTTTCCTGAAGTCATTGCTTTTAATAGCTGAGTAGTACTCTATTGTGTAAATATACCATATTTTCTGTATCCATTCCTCTGTTGAAGGGCATCTGGATTCTTTCCAGCTTCTGGTTTTTATAAATAAAGCTGCTATGAACACAGTGGAGCATGGGTCCTTGTTATATTTGGGGGTATCTTTTGCATATATGCCCAGTAGTGGTATAGCTGGATATTCAGGGAGAACTATTTCCAATTTTCTGAGGAAATGCCATATTGATTTGAAAAGTGGTTTTACCAGCTTGCAATTCCACCAGCAGTACAGGAGTGTTCCTTTTTCTCCACATCTTTGTCAGCATCTGTTGTCGACTGAGTTTATCTTAACCATTCTGGTTGGTATGAGGTGGAATCTCAGGATCATTTTGATTTTCACTTCCCTGATGACTATGGATGTTGAACATATTTTAGGTGCTTCTCAACCATTGTACCCCACCTTTTAATAGTGTTATTTGTTTTTCTGGAGTCTAACATTTTGAGTTCTTTGTATATTTTGGATTATTAGCCCTCTATTGGATGTAAGGTTGGTAAAGATCTTTTCCTAATCAATAGGTTGTCATTTTGTCCTATTGACAGACTCTTTGCCTTATGGAAAGTTTTCAATTTGATGAGGCCTCATTTGTCAATTTTTGATCTTATAGCCTGGACCATTGGTGTTCTGTTCAGGAAAATTTGCCCTGTTCCATGTATTCAATTATTTTTCCAATTTTGTCTTCTGTTAGATTTAATATATTTGGTTTTATGTGGTGTTCCTTGATCTACTTGGACTTGAACTTTGTGTAAGGAGATAACAATGGCACCATTTGCATGTTTTTTACATGCTTTTATTATGTGTTTTTTATCCTGTCTAAAGGAAACACAGGGATAATAAATGCAACAGAGACTGAAGGAAAGGACATCTAGAGACTGCCCCACCTAGAGATCCATCCCATTTGCAGATACCAAACCCAGACACTGTTGCTCATGCCAAGAATCCCTTGGTGACAGGAGCCTGTTATAATTCTCCCCTGAGAGGCTATGCTAATACAGATGCAGATACTCACAACCAACCATTGGACTAAACATGGCAACCCTAATGGAAGAGTTAGGGGAAGAAATGAAGGAGCTAAAGTTGATTGAATCTATGTTTGAAGAACAACAATGTCAACTAACTGAACCTCCCCCATCCCAGAGCTCCCAAGGGCTAAAGCACCAAGCAAAGAGTACATATTTGGGGACCCATGGCTCCAGCTGCATGTGTAGCCAAGGATGGCCTTATCTGGCAACGGTGGAAGGGAAGGCCCTTGGTCCTGTAGAGGCTTGATGTCCCAGCTTAGGGAAATGCTAGGGCCATGAGGCAGAAGTGGGTGGGTTGAGGAGCACCCTCATAGAAGCAAAGTGGGGGAGTGGGATAGGGGGTTTACGGAGGGGAAACTGGAAAGGAGGATAACATTTGAAATGTGAGTAAATAAAATAACTAATAAAAAAAAAGTCAGTGTCCTAAAAATCTTCCTATGTGATTCCACAAATAAGATATAAAGAGAAGACTACTTCACCCTATTTGTAAATGGGACCAAAATGAAAGGACTATAAAGATGTCAAGGTATAACTGGAAAACTTGGGAGAGAAAGGTTCTTAAAGACTGAGCATTTGATTAGACAGGAGCCATCCTTTTATAAAAAAGCACAGGAACCCTATTCATAGAAAGATAAGGAAGCCAGAAAAGTGGGAATCATTTACTTGTAATTCAATTGCTTGAAACATCACAGTTTTTGTTGTCTAAATCAAGTGACTAACATTTAGTACTTAGAAAAAATCATATAGAGTCATCACTTTGCCATTCTGTGGAATGTAAGTGGCATTTAACAATCTCTGGGAAAAAACACCTCTGTCGAGCTCAATAATGAAAGCTCAAACACTTTTAGTTTCTCTTTGCACCTGTGGCTGTGTTAGCATTTGAACAGTCAAACTACTCAGTGTGCTGTGTGGGTAGAGAGAGACTGCTGGAATAGTGGATGGAAAGGCTAAAAGGGGGTCATGTTTCTTCCAGACAACACCATGACTGAATGATCTGCCCTGATGCCTTTGGCAACAGTTTCTCTGAAGTTCAACATACAAGAGGAAAATGAATGAACCCCATGAACCACATACTGGTAATAACTCAGTCTAATCTTGCCAGAGAAATATCTGCAACCAGCTTTCCAATAATCTTGGGTTTTCTGTCATCCTAATTCCTTACAAAGGAAAGCTTTCATTCCTTCAAAGAACATTAGACTAAGATTCCTTTTGAGATTCCTTTGCATTTCCTATTCATAAGCCCCAAATAATAGCACACCAGGGGAAAGTCGCAGTGTAATATATTCACTCCATGTCTGACCACTTATTACCTTTTATTTAGAGAAATATCCTTGGGAGCAGGTACATGTTTCCTTCTGCTATGCAGAAAAAGTGAAAAATCATTGTCTGGGAGAAAGACTCCTTGCTTGGCTCCTGGGTGTTCTTAAAGAAGTCATTTAAATTCCCCTGGGCTCAGTTTATGCATCCAACATATGGGGCCATGCAACTGTATCTATCAACTACCACAGCTATTCAACTGAAAAAAGGGAGATTTTCCATTAAGATTAAGTACTAATTTATCTCTTCAGACAAAAAGATGAATGTACCAATGAAATTGGCCTCCCTCCTTTTAAAATACAACATTCATTTTACATATAACCATGCAGGTTATTCAGGAGGGAAGGTAGGGTTCAAACAAGTCACACAAAAAAGTGTGTCCTCACATTTTATTAGCTATAGGTATTCACTGTGATGGTGGCTGATTTGCTTACCCTTGGCGATAAGAAACAGTTTGTTTAAGATCCTTAAGCATTCATGCTTTAGGTTTTGATTATTTGTTAACTGTCACTGATTAGGTAAGGAATACATAAATTTACTCTTTAAAAAGGACAGTAAGTACAAGGATGTCAAAAAGGAAAGTAAGAACATATATAATGTAATGAAGCCAGAGAAAAGACCACCCAGTTACCATCGAGCATGTCAGAAATATTAGCCATGTAGTTTTATGTTTTAATTGTTTCTTAAGTTATCAATCAAATAAAAAAATAGAATAAATCGATAGTACTCACATATATATTTTTCTTAGCAATGACACAAACCCTTCAGAAAATATAAAACACCTAATGAACAAAAAACAGAATTTGTTTGTTTGTTTGTTTGTTTGATTGCTTGCTTGCTTGCTTATTCTTCAAATGTGTTTGAGTCTGGAGAGTGGCTGTGTACTTGTCACTTTTATTCTATTTAGAAACTTAAATAGAAATACAAACAGATATTACTGAATAAAGCTTTACCAAAGCAAGGTTATGATTCAAACTGTCCTTATTATTCCACACATTCTGTTGAGGACTAGCCAGGAACAATACAAACTGGGCTTAAGAAACTTGAAAAGCATTCCAGTGGCGTCAAGGCCCTTGATACTAGGAGTATTGTCTTGATACATAATTGAAATAAATAGAAAGTAATTCTTACATCAGTTCAGAGAGTAAAGAAAATGTATTTTGAGAAGCAAGAAAAAAAGTGATTAATTGGTGGAAGGACACAGAAGAGACATTCTGGTGAATGCAAAGTAAATGTGCTGGAAGTTTAAGACAGTCCAAGAAAAATATGGTAGTACTTACTACACAACATCTTTTAATATATTTTCTTCCAATCTATTTGTGTATGTACTAATGAAGTGATCATGACCAAATGAATCTATAATTATATATGCTGTACAGTGTCAGCTTTAGTTTTCACAGACAATAGGTGTATTACTACATGAATAATTCAGTAAATGTAACACTGTATCAGTCTGCAGGGTTACCATAACAACATAGCACTCTCTGGGTAGCTTACATATCTAGTTATAAAGTTCTAGACCAAGATGTCAGAAGAAAGGCTTTCTTGAGTCCTCTTTCTTGACTTGATAATAGCTGCTTTCTTGTTAAGTCCTCTTGTACCTTTCTCTCTGTAGCCAGACATCCCCTAGTCTCCCTTTTATAAGTACACTAAGCATCCTGGATTAGGGTTTCATATGTATGAGACAATTTATCCTTAATTACTTCTTTAAAGGCTTCGTATCAAAATATACAAAAAACTCAAATGGAAGGCTTTGACTAAAGTTGGCCTGAATGTCCTCACCATAACTCATATTCTAGTAGCGGTTTACTCTGTGGCTCACCCTGATAGGAAGTGGTGGAAATTTTAAAAGTCAGAAATCGCAGAAGGTCTTGAGATATGGAAGTCAGGGTCAAAAAGGAGACCATGGGAGCCTCTTTCTCTTTTCCCTCCCAAGCTAGAGGTGCTAGTGTTACACATCCCGCAGTTGCTATGATGTGCTGACGCACTAGTCCCCAAAGCAACAGAGCAGGGCAATCACTTAGAGAAATTCCAAAGCGTGATTGAAAGTAAACCCCCCATTTTTCCAAGTTATCTCACGTGATTGGTTTAGCAATGGCAAACGGTCAAATATGAGTTTCAACGGAAGAATTTGAAAAGATGAAATTCAGTGCAAAACCAATGAGCATGAAATAACAAAGACACTCAAGAAAGAACTATTTTATATAAATGCTAATTAAAAGGAGATTCTTTGCTCTTAATACACCTCTTTTTAAATAAGCATTGCTAGGACAAGAGGTTTGCTTGCTTGTTCACTGGCTAGTTTTTTGGTTTTTTTTTTTGTTTTGTTTTGTTTTGTTTTGTTTTTGTTTTTTGTTTTTTGTTTTTTTTTAAAGACTGAGTGTCACTGTATATATCAGAATAGCCTCTAACATGAAATTCTCCTGCCTCATACTCCCAAATGCCAGTGCTGGTGTTATAGCCAGGAACCAACATATCCATCATGACTAGATGATTGACTAGTTTTATCTGATCAGCTTTAGAAAATTTACTCAAAACACTTTCAAAAATCAATATAGATTTTAACTCATTCCCTATATGCAAGTATACGAATAAGCATGGCAGTCAGGAACTTTTCAAGCCTGGGTTATTTTAGAAGTCACTCACAGTTTAATAGAACAGACTTTGATACAGGGGAAGTGATTTGATTTTAGAAGATCCATGCTTAAATGAAAAGACTAGAGTGTCATTTATCAGAAGAATTAGCTTGATTTTGGAGACAAGTAATACATTGCTTGATTGCTAATAATAATTGTTCTTTTATTATTTATCTTTCTATTTCCTTCCAATTGTAAGATTAGGAGTAAAAGTTAATGTATTTTTTTCTCAGATACAAACACCAATTATTTTTGTCACATGGAACAGATGACTCAGAAAATGATAGTTGATTGCCTTTTAAGTCATTAACTATTTAATATATAACACAATTAATTAACCTCTCATTTCTTCTTAAAATTACTTGGAGGGTTTTGCTTTGGATTCCAAAGCTTCTCTAATACTTTCTACCCACATGCCTTTGCCTCTGAGATTACAGTAGAGTAACAACATTCTCAGAAACAAACAGACAAACAAAAACATTCTATCTTAATTTGTATATATATTTATTAACACACACACACACACACACACACACACACACACACACACACACATAAATTTCTTCACCATTTCATTGCTTACATGTAACAAGCATCTATTGACCAATTCCCTCTGAAGGTAGTGTAAATATTTTTATGACAGAAGATGAAAATGAAAAGCAGGCAAGTTTTATCTCCTGTGGCTAACTTAAAAGAAGTTAAATCTATATCATTCAGGTGTATAGAGTCTCACTTTATATTAAGGCATATTCAAGATAAAGAAAGGTAATTCATTAATATGCCAGCTTCATAGTAGACACTATGGCTCAGTATTGAGATCAGGGAATATCAACATAGATCACTTCTGACCCAGTACTATTGAATAAAGTTTGTTTCTCCAATATTCAAAGACAGGAATCCATTCCAAAGAATATGCTTGTTTGTTTTGTCTTTCCTATAAATCTATTCGGAATTAGCAGCTTCTGACCCTACATGTCACAGTTCATTTTATGCAATTCTTATTTTTCCTGCTGCCCTCCATATTCTATGAGTTAAATAAAAATCATAAGTATTTTGATGGCTATTCTTGGTTGTCAACTTGACTTTATGCATAATGAACTACAATCCAGAAATGGAAAGCATGAGAATTTTTTTTTTTTTTTTTTTTGGTTTGAAGTGGGGGAGTCCACTTCTAGTCGGGACATTTAAGGTAGGAAGATACATATCTGATGCCGATCTTGAGGAAGAAAGACAGCATGTCTTTGATTCAGATACTGAGCTAGGAAGATATACCTTCAATCTGGGCTTCACCTTCTGCTGGATGTGTACACAAGGACGTGGAAGAATGGTGGGATGGCTTTTTGCCTGCTTGGTTTTACCTTGTTAGTATATTCGTTCCTTCACTAGCATTGAAGCCTACATCAAAGGTAATCCAGAAGTCCAGGTTAGAAATCAAGAATTGTGGGACTCAGAAACCACTAGAATCTTGGACTTTACATTCATATCTGACCATTGTTGGATTAGTTGCAGTATAGTCTGTAAATCATTCCAATTAATTCTCTCTATCTCAGAGAGTGATATTCATTCCACAAATTCTGTTACTATAGAGAATGCTGAATAATACTATTATATTTATAATTTAATTGATTTTATGTTTAACATATGTAGATTAAGTATATATTTATATATATACATATGTATATATAGTGTGTGTATGTATATATACACACATATATTGTTCATTATGTCTTTCTACACACACACACACACACACACACACACACACACACACACACACATATTTGCTTTTGAAATAGGCTCTCACTTTGCAGTTCTGGTTGTTGTAGAACTCACTATGTAGATAAAGCTCTATCTCACAGGGATCCACCTGCCTCTGCCTTTCAGATACTGGGATTAAATGCTTCTGATACACACACACACACACACACACACACACATTGAAAGAGAGTATATTTTTATTTTGCATCTGACTTGGGACAAACATATTTGTTTGAGGAGTCAAAGTGAATTACCTTGTTCTAAACACTTAAATACATAAAATCACCAAGTGACCTTATATAAAATGTATTTGTACATATATGAATATCAAGAAAATAATCAAACATTATATTTTGTTTCTGCAAAATAATTGTTCATTCTGTAATATTCATTATCTTTTCTTTGCTTTACAGTTTGTATTAATAATATTAATAAAATCTGAGACCAGTATAATGATTCATGTGTGTCATACCAGCATTCAGCATACTAAGGCAGGGGAATCACTACGAGTTTGAAGTCTGCCTAAGGTGCAGAATGAGCTCCAGGCCAACTTGAATACAAATGTGAGACTGTCTCAACAAAATCAATCAATCAATAAATTACTTAAGAAAGGAATAGATTCCAAAAACAAGGAGTCTAGTTCTATACCAAGATGTAGACTAAACTTTTTCCCTTTTATCTGCTGCTAGCTGTGGTACAGCTTTCTCATCACATCACAGTTATAATTTTATAAAACATTCATTTTGAAGTGATTGGGCTTTGTAGCTATTATCATATAAAAGTCATAATAATATTTCAAATATTCCAAATATAGCTTTAAATTTAATTTTAAAGGAAAGTTTTGTCACACATTTAAATGCTTGAAAATAAGGCATCTAATAAAGAGTGTGGTCTACCATTCACTCTGACAATATCATTGAAAATGGCTATAAAATCTGACAGAAACACTGAAAGATTACTCCTGTCGGGAATGCAGAATCTATTTTGCTTCTAAACTGACCCTGAAGATGTGTCAAAACGTTTGTAATATCCACAATAAAGAGTCAAGGCCATGGCTGGGAAGGTTCCTGAGCTTGAAATAAAACATTCAGCATAAAAACAAATGTGGAGGAATGTCTATATGTTTTGCTTAAATATGCCTGCTCATACTCACCTCTACAGTTTCATTATACATAACTAAAATACGCAAAAAAAGCATTTCTAATATTAACAGTTGCCAAAGGAAAGTACCATGGGCCTTTCTCTTGGTCATCAAATAAGGGAAGACATGAGAGTTATACTATTAGGATTAAAAATATAATCCATCTGAAGTCTGGCACTGGTCACCTAGTTGCCTTCAGCATGAGCAAACAATACATCATCTTCACAACTTGACAGAGGCATGAGGTGGGTTTTGCTTCTATTTGCGTTATTAAAAAATAATTAAAATCTTTTCTTTTCTCCTTTCCTCCCTCCAAACCTTTCCATTTGCATCCTTTAAAATTAATAACTTCTCTTTCTTTTTAACCTTTTCTATATGCTTCTGTCTTTATATCCACATATCCCCTAGTATAACCTCCTAAATTTGAATAATGCTGTTTGCAGGCACACCCTGACCATTAGGTGCTAGATAACATGTTGGGGCTTTCCTCCATGGAGAAGACTGTGAGAACTGGCTGTGACATAAACTTTCAACAATGTGCTTATTATTTGTAATAAGATGCAATCCAATAACTGGTTCAAAAAAACCAAACAGATTCTAAACGAACATTCTATAGACTTCTCACCTTTTATAAGAAGCAATTGTTCTATTCCAGCAGTTTGTGTTTTTTTCTAAGAAACTGACTCTTTCTCTTTGTTTGATATGTCTGTTGTGTTCCTCTCCAGTGAATTTTTTGGAATTATTAATAATTATTTATTATTAGTAATGGTATTGTTTAATGTTTCTTGTAAATAAAGGTTGGGAAACAGAGTCTTATAGATCAGTGTTTTAAACACATAAGTACTTATTCTCTCATAGGAGTAAGGTATATCCTAAGAGCTATACTCATTATATACTATTAGAGCTCTTAATAGATATCAGTCAAAAAAGTTTGTTTCTTTGTGAAAATGACATTTCCCATACAGGCACTTACACATTTGAATGTGTATTTGAAGACACTGGGGACTGTCTCCTTGTGATATTTCAGCATTTAAGCTTTTGCCCTGCCTCACTGAGCTCACATAAGATATATCTGAAAGCTTTAGTACAAATTTACTTCGAATAAAGTCTTCAATTCATTTTCATGGCACCAAAAAGACAGCTTTAATAACTGCAATGATAAATAAACTGGAAATCATTCCAGGCCTTTTCACTTAACTGACAAGTAGAACACTTTCATAATGAGCCGCAGGTTTTACGTTTTCTCTTTGACCATAATAGCTTCATTTAAGGGCGTCAGACCCTGACACTTCATCATTTATCTACATTATTTCTCATCTTCTTTCAAATAAATTATGGAATACTAGACTGAGCACATAAAAACAAAGTGACTTGTTATCAGTAAACAGCAAGATAAATTGTCCAGAAGTCCCTATTTAGTTCCTTTTAAATTTAAGGGCAAGTTATTGGGTGCACCTTTTTTTTTTTAACGTTCAGTGTTTGCATTTTTACAGCCATCCTATTTTTCTTTGCCACTGGCCTCTGTGCACTCATCCAGAGCCTGCTGTGGAAGGCATAAAGTAATCCCATTATCCCAAGGTTGGCCGAGAAACTACAAAGAGGCAGAAGGGAAGAAAATCAAATAAACAACATGGAGAGAGATTTCTCCACATCTGTAAAACTTCCTATCCATAATACATCTTGTCATACTAGAAAATGTGACACTTCCAATGTAATGAACACTGCAACTCTACGCTCTCCAGTCGTTAGAAATATAGCCCTCATTTTAAATGGTTGGGTGAGTGCCATCTCGTCTCAGGTTGTTGAAACTATAAGGAACTGGAGGAAATCAAATAAAATACCTATTAGTTTATAAGGGAAATCCTCACCCCCTTCCTTTTCTTACTATTGGTCTAGTGTGGACTTCCAAAGGCATAAAGGTTTGAGGCAGATTAAGATGAACAGAGCTGAGTATCAAAGACCATTATTGAATTATTCGTGTCTGCACACATGGAAGAAGCAGCTTTAGGCTGTGTTCATCTGTGAAGGGTGCCAGGTACAAGCAGGTTTACAGTTATATCTGATTAACTCACTCTCTATCTCTGCTAGAATTAACCCTCAAAGATATGTGCAGTTATTTTATGTTGCTTTTCGGAATGGTCTCAATTCATTTGATCATAAGATTTTTTAACTTTAATAGAATATTATACACAAATTTATTCATAGGTAAGTTAATGGTTTTTATAAGCCAGATACCTTATAGAAAATCCTGATACAAGGAGAAAGGAGTAAAAGGAGGGACATCCCTTTTTGGTCTCAAGGAACTCCTACAAGGCTTTACTCACATAATTTTTGGGTACAATGTGATTCTAAAAATCCAAAATTGTGGGGATATTGAGTGTTAATAACTTTTTGTGGTTGACTATTTACCCTTTAAGGAACTTTCCATGCGCTACTGACTAAAGGTATTCCTTTCAGAGAAGCAATAACTTTTTACTGAAGTGTGGATGTTGCTTTTAAAGGTACTGTTTAGCTTGATGGACAAATTATCTCATAAGGTTCCTAGTGTTGTTGTCTTTTTTTGGTAAGTCTATAATCCTCTAAAAGGATAAGGGAGTTTAGAGGTTGGGTGGGATGGGAGGTGGAGACATCCTCGTGGAGACAGGGTGTGGGGAGGAGTTATGGGATGTAGAACAGTTATTGGGTAGACCAGGAGGGACATAAAATTAGGAGTTTAAAATTAATTAATTAGTTTTTAAAATAATGTAAAAAATATAAATAAAAATAAAAATTTAAAGGAAACAACTGTATAATAAAGACAACATACTACAAACTTGAATAATATGTTAAAAATTTGTACAGTAAATGTTTCTAGAGCAGCACAAGTGACCACTGTGTCTGCAATGAGGGAAAAAATAGTAAATTATAACTGTGACAGATAGGCATTCTGAGCAGGAAATCATAAGTCAAAAATACAAGTCGACTCATTTTACCACTACATGTAGCGTAAGAACTAGCCAGATATATGAAAATTAAGGAGTTCATTCTGAAAAACAGAAAGGAAGAGTTATAACAAGAGGGGAGATAGACAAAGAAAAATTGAATTCAGATCCTTAAACTCCAAAATATAAGAAGGAGACAGTGGTGGGTGTAATTTAGTGAGTTGGTGATACAGCTTCTCAGAGACCAAAACATTTATGAGAACTTAAGTAGGCATGTTTAATGACAAGCCAAAAAGTATAGATAATGAAAAGGACCAATGCCCCAGATCTCTGTGCCATCCTATCTCCAGTTCCAACAGTGTAGGAACTCCATCCAGGCAGTGTAGGGCATGTGTTTTTCCTCATAATGTGGGGTTCAAGTTAAATCAGACATTGGGTGGCCACTCCCAAATGTTCTGGGTCACTCTTGCCGAAGCACATCTTGGAGGCTGGGCAGGTTATACTTCAAGGGTTATTTTTGTGTTTCGGTTGCTGTCCAGGTATCTCTTTTTCATAACCTGCAGAGTACCTTCTCATGCCAAAAAGAGTAGGATGGAGGCATGAATGCTCTATGCAGGGACTATCTCCACCTCTCTATGTTCTATGAGCTGTGTGGATGCTGTTCTCAGGAATGTACAATGCCCTCGGTCAGGTTTTGGAGAGGGAACCTCTGTCTTAACATCAACCCTGGATTATTTAAGGATCTACATTGGATTTCCTCTGTTATAAACTCAATGAAATATAACCAAGTCCCAGTACTAGAAGCCTTGCTTGACTATAAAAGATGGCCAATTCAGACTCCTTACACTCCATTATTAGTAGTGCTAACAGGCACCACCCTCAAAGATTACAGGAAGTTTCCATTGCACTTGGTTTCCACACAGAATCCCAAAGACCATCCAATTCCTACTGTCTTTTTCAGCACTTTCTCCCTCAATTCTACCTCCTTGACTTTATGTCTCCTGTTCCCTCCTGTCCCCACCTGTCCCCAGTCTACTTTCTAAACCTATTATTTGGGGCATGGATCTGAGAGAGAGGGAAGGTTGGTGGGTAGAGTTGGGAGGAAGAATGATGAAAGGTAAAACTGGCGTTGGGATGCATTGTATAAGAGAAGAATATAAAGAAAGGAAAAAACTAATATTTTTAGAATAGTGAAACTTAAAAGCTACTTAAAAGCTGTCAGAGGAAGAATACCATCTACATTAAACTGAGGAGCCATGATTATATACTGAACAATTAGGCATTGTCTTCAAAATTCCACAATGTCTTCAAGAGGAGAACCTGATGTAGATAATACTCCATGAAGACTCTTCTCAGGGGATACTGGGTTCTATCAGGTTGACAAAACTTACCATAGGGCTTAAGCAGTAAATCAGAGGCTAGGAGCACTTGCTCTTTCTGCAGAGAACTCACATTCAGTTTCTAACACAACCATCCAAAACTTCAGCTCTCTTCTGACATCTATGGCAAACAGGTACCCATATGGTATGTTGTGCCCTTCTCCCAGGCCTAAGCAGGCCTGCAAGTCATTGACCACAGCAAGACCAAACAACAATAGGACCTAGAAGGAGGCATTGCCTAGCCAGTCTTGGTGCCTTGAGGTCTGCTACAGAGCTAAGAAGAATGGACTGCCTGCTGAACTAGCCTTGACACCTTCCGGACTACTATCTCCTCACCTAGCCCCTGGGCGGTACGGAGAAGAGACTCTGGGGGTGGGGCTTCCCCTTTATATGTGAAAGCAAATTATTAAACTTCGGGCCTTGCTCAGAATACTTTGTCTTGGCCCCATGTTTCTCTCGCCCTCCTTCCCATTAATTCCTAGGCTTCGTCTCAGGAGAACCTGGTGATCGTGGCTGCAGGCAGCTACAGTATGTATGCATGTATTTAAAATACTCATATTCATATTTATAAAACATAAATAAATATTAAGCTAAATATCACAATTAATCAAAATGTGAATTAATGTTCTCTAACCACAGTTAATATTGCAACCAATAACATATTTGAGAGTTTAGGAGTTATGTGCTTATCACAGTTTCAGTAAAAATTGCACAGTTATTCCTATTTAGGCTATGTAAACAATTAGTTTTAATTATGTGCATGTGCATGCATGTGTGCACATACCTGAGTACAAAGACATCATAGAGCATACAAAATATGTTATTGGAGAGACAGGATCTAGACCATGTGATGCCAACTGACATGATTCTGGAACCCAAACTCAGGTCATCTACAAAAGCCAAATGTGCTCTGAACTACTGAGCCATCCTCCATCCTAAGACAAATACATTTTACAGACAACCTACTTACTTCACCCAATGTTACGTGCATGTATACATTTCAGGGGTGATCATTTGTTGTTAAATAACCAATCTACGTTCTCTTCTCTTGTGAAGACTATTTCTTCAGATCCCAGCATTTTTTTTTCAGTTTTTTTTGTAGTTGTTTGTGGGGTTTTTGAGTCTTCTTGAGCATTCTCCATCCATATTAACATGTCTACTGGTGTCCTCAAATTTAGTCAGCCATACTGGTGAGACTTCATTGAGGTATCTTCTGACATTACCAGGAGACACAGTCCCACAGAAAATTCCCTCTTCCTCTTGCTCTTACAATATTTTGATGCTAATACTTATATCAACAAGTCCTTCTTCAGTGCATCTTATTCCTACATATAATTATGAAGTAAAGATACAGTTTTAAAAATAGTATATGACTTATGACTAAGTAAAACTTACTGGTCTTGAATTAAAATTGTAATTACTTGTAATTGAACTAATTTAAACTTCTATCCATCCAGTTTACAAATAAATCAGAATCAGACTATTCTTATTTTATTTGGCTTTGACAATTACTATTTTCTAAATGCTAGCCTGGATACTTGCCCATCAGTATACCCCAAATACTTATTGTTTCTCCTAGCTGTGGGCTCATGACCCATCTCCACTCATGATGGCTTCCTTTTCTTTCTTATATTGTGCTTCTTCTCTCATCCTTCTGTCTCTCAACTCCCAACCAGATAACTGAAAACTCATCTACCTCTAATCTCTCCAGTAATTGATTGTAGCCATTATTATACAATCGAAAGCTTTAAATTAAGGGACAAAGTCTGCACAACAAAAGCTGGTTATCCTGAGAATTCACTCATAGGCAACTAGACCTTTAGGTACCGAATTTAGCATTACAATATATAGCAAAGACAAGCCTCAATAGATATGCGGTCTTAAAACATGACAGTAAAAATAAAAATCATGTAAGATATTAGTGAGTAAGTGTGGGAATCTGAGCATTCCAGGTAGACAAAAGACACACACACACACACACACACACACACACACACACACACACACACCTTGAAAACCTAATAATGTTAGGATACTGATTATCTCTAAATGATGATATCTAGATAATCCCTCAAGCATATTTACATATTGAGTAGTGGATTTATCAAACAAAAGGAAGCAAGGAAGCAAGAGTCTGAAAACAGACGTGTTGTTAGTTGATTTGTGTTAACAGATAAAAATAATAAACAGAGTAATTTAAAAGAATTACAGAGAAAAAACAAAAAAATGCAAAATATCATTCATATCAACATTTGTCATTTCATGTTGTACATAGACCGAAAAATAAAAGAAATAAAATAACTTCTAGAAAAAAAAAAACAAAAAAAGTGTGGATTCCATGAAAGACAAGCAATATGATGGTAAATAAGACCAAAATACAGCTGAACACTTTTTATGTCAGATTCAATTAAGAATAAAAGAATACCTTTTTGCTGGGGCAGACTCCTAGTTGGTCTGCTCCTGTGAAGACACCATATCCTGACTCATCCTAGAGGAGCTACTGTACTTCAGAGCAGCAGAGGATCCACTGCACTCAGAGCAGCTGAGAAAGCTGGACCTCCAGGGACTCTAACATGCCCAGGATCATTGGATTTCAGGATCCCAAAGGCAGCCTGAGTCCCAGGTGCTCTTTCACCCAAGACCTCAGGATCACAAGATCACAGAGACAGCTGGACTCTCAGGAGTTCTGAAAATAACCAAGATAACAGGAGAAACAGGCTCCAGTCAGAGACAGTGAGTGCAAGTAGCACTAGAGATAACCAGATGGCAAAAGGCAGACACAACAAAATAAGCAACAGAAACCAAGGTTATCTGGCATTTTCAGAACCCATTTCTTCCATCATAGAGAATCCTGGATACCCCATGACACTGGAAAAGAAAGATTCAGATTTAAAATCACTTCTCATGTTGATGATGGAGGAATTTAAGAAGGACGTAAATAATTCCCTTAAAGAAATACAGAAGAACACAGGTAAATAAGTAGAAGCCTTTAAAGAGGAAACACAAAAATCCCTTAAAGCATTACAAGAAAACACAATCAAACAGGTGAAGGAATTAAACAAAACCATCCAGGTTCTAAAAATGGAAGTAGAAATAGTAAATAAATCACAAAGTGAGACTACCCTGGAGATAAAAAAAACCTAGGAAGGAAATCAGGAGTCATAGACGCAAGCATCACCAACAGAATACAAGAGACAGAAGAGAGAATCTTAGGTGCAGAAGATACCATGAAAATATAGACACAACTGTCAAAGAAAATGCAAAATGCAAAAAGCTCCTAACCCAAGACATCTAGGAAATCCAGGATACAATGAGCAAACCAAACCTAAGGATAATAGGTATGGATGAGAGTGAAGATTCCCAACTTAAAGGGCCAGTAAATATCTTCAATAAAATTATAGAAGAAAATTTCCCTAACCAAAAGAAATGCCCATGAACATACAAGAAGCCTACAGAACTCCAAGTAGACTAGACAATAAAAGAAATTCCTCCTGTCACATAATAATTGAAACATCAAACACAAACAAAAGAAAAATTATGAAAAGCAGTAAGGGAAAAAGATCAAGTAACATATAAAGGCAGACCTATAGAATTACACTAGACTTCTCACCAGAGACAATGAAATCCAGAAGATCCTGGACTGATGTCATACAGACCTTAAGAGAACAAAAATGCCAGCCCAGACTACTATACTCAGCAAAACTCTCAATTACTGTAGATGGGGAAATCAAGACATTCCATGGCAAAACAAATATACACAATACCTTTCCACTAATTCAGGCATACAAAGGATAATAGATGGAAATCTCCAACACAAAGAGGGAAACTACAACCTAGAAAAACCAAGAAAGTAATCTTCCAACAAACCCCAAAATGATAGACACATAAACATACCTCTAATAACAAAAATAGCAGGAAGCAACAATCACTTTTCCTTACCATCTCTTAACATCAATGGACTCAATCCCCCCCGCCCCCAAAAAAACATAGACTAACAGACTGAGTACATAAACAGAACCCAGCATTTTGCTACATACAGGAAATGCACCTCAGTCACATAGACACTATCTCAGAGTAAAGGGCTGGGAAACAATTTTCCTAGCAAATGGTCCCAAGAAACAAGCTGGAGTAGCCATTCTAATATTGAATAAAATCGACTTTCAACCAAAAGTAGTCAAAAAAGATAAGGAAGGACACTTCATACTCATCAAAGGAAAAAATCTACCAAGATGAACTCTCAATTCTGAACATCTATGCTCCAAATGCAAGGGCACCCACATTCATAAAAGAAACCTTACTAAAGCTCAAAGCACACATTGTACCTCACACAATAATAGTGAGGGACTTCAACACCCCACTCTCAGCAATGGACAGATCATGGAAACAGAAACTGAACAGAGACACAGTGAAATTAACAGAAGTTATGAACCAAATGGATTTAACAAGTATCTATAGAACATTTCAGCCTAAAACAAAAAAAAATATACCTTTTTTTCAGCATTTCGTGGAACCTTCTACAATATCGGCCATAAAATTGGTCACAAAACAAGCCTCAACAGATACAAAAAGGTTGAAATAATCCCTTGCATCCTATCAGATCACCACAGACTAAGTCTGGCCTTCAATAATAACAAAATCAATAGAAAGACCACATACATGTGGAAACTGACCAATGCTCTACTCAGTCATAACTTGGTCAAGGAAGAAATAAAGAAATTAAACAATTTTTAGAATTTAATAAAACTGAAGGCACATCATACTAAAACTTATGGGACACAACGAAAGCAGTGCTAAGAGGAAAACTCATAGCTCTAAATGTCTACACAAAGAAAATGGAGAGAGTATACATTAGCAGCTTGACAACACACCTGAAAGCTCTAGAACAAAAAGAAGCAAACACACTAAAGAGGAATAGATGGCAGGAAATAATCAAACTCAGGGCTGAAATCAACCAAATAGAAACAAAAAGAACTATGCAAAATATCAACAAAAACAGCAGGTGGTTCTTTGGGAAAATCAACAAAGATAGATAAATCTTTAGCCAGACTAACTAAAGGGCACAGAGACAGTATCTAAATTAATTAAATGAGAACTGAAAAGGGAGACAAAACAACAGAAACTGAGGAAATTTAAAAAATCATCAGATCCTACTACAAAAGCCTATACTCAACAAAACTAAAAAATCTGGATGAAATGGACAAATTTATAGACAAATACCAGGTACCAAAGTTAAATCAGGAGCAGATAAACCTTCTAAACAGTCCCATAACGCCTACAGAAATAGCAGCAGTCTTTAAAATCACCGTATCAAAAAAAGCCCAGGACCAGATGGTTTTGGTGCAGAATTCTATAGACATTCAAAGAAGACTTAATACCAATTCCCTTAAAAGGATTACACAAAACAGATACAGAAGGAACACTACCCAATTCGGTCTATGAAGCCATAATGCGCTCATACCTAAAGCACAAAAAGACAAAACAAAGAAAGAGGACTTCAGACCAAACTTCCTCATAAATATAGATGCAAAAATACCAAAAATTCTCACAAACAGAATCCAAGAACATTACAAAACAATCATGATCAAGTAGGCTTCATCCCAGGAATGCAGGAATGGTTCAATATTTGGAAATCCATCAACATAATCCACTATATAAAAAAACTCAAAGGGGAAAAAAAACCCACGTGATCATCTCACTAGATGCTGAGAAATCACTTGACAAAATTCAACATGCCTTCATGGTAAAAGTCCTGGAAGGTCAGGAATTCAAAGTCCATACCCAAACATAGTAAAAACAATATATAGTAAGCCAGTAGCCAACATCAACCTAAATGGAGAGAAACTTGAAGCAATCCCACTAAAATCAGGGACTAGACAATGCTGCCCACTTTCTTCCTACCTATTCAAATTAGTACTGGAAGTCCAAGCCAGAGAAATTAGACAACAAAAGAAAGTCAAAGGGATACAAATATAAAAGAAAGAAGTCAAAATATCACTATTTGTAGATGATATCATAATATACTTAAGTGACCCCAAAACCTCCACCAGAGATCTCGTAAGCCTGATAAACAAATTCAGCAAAGTTGCTGGATATAAAATTAATTCAAATAAATCAGTAGCCTTCCTCATTTCAAAAGATAAACAGGCTGAAAAAAGTTAGGAAAATGACACCCTTCACAATAGTCACAAATAGTATAAAATATCTTGGTGTAAATCTAACCAAGCAAGTGAAAGATCTGTATGACAAGTACTTCAAGTCTCTGAAGAAAAAAATCAAAGATCTTAGAAGATGGAAAGATCTCCCATGCTCATGGATTGGCAGGATTAATATAGTAAAAATGACCATCTTGCAGAAAGGAATCTACAGATTCAATGCAATTTCCATCAAAATTCCAACTTAATTCTTCATAGAGATAGAAAGAGCAATTTGCAAATTCATTTGGAATAACAAAAAACCCAGTATAGTGAAAACTATTCTCAACAATAAAAGAACTTCTGGGGGGAATCAACATGCCTGACCTCAAACTGTACTACAGAGCAGTAGTGATAAAAAGCTGCATGGTATTGGTACAGAGACGGGCAGAAAGATCAATGGAATAGAACTGAAGATCCAGAAATAAATCCATACACCTATGGTCACTTGATCTTTGACAAAAGAGCTAAAACTGTCCAGTGGAAAAAGACAACCTTTTCAAATAATGGTGCTAGTTCAGCTGAAGGTAAGCTCATAGAAGAATGCAAATCGATCCATTCTTACCCCCTTGCACAAAGCTCAAGTCCAAGTGGGCCTTCACATAAAACCAGACACACTGAAACTAATAGAAGAGAAAGTGGTGAAAAGCCTCGAATACTTTTGCACAGAGGAAACAGAACACCAATGGCTTATGCTCTAAGATCAAGAATTGACAAATGGGACCTCATAAAATTGCAAAGCTTCTGTAAAGCAAAGAACACTGTCAATAGGACAAAATGGCAACCAACAGATTGGGAAAAGTTCTTTATCAATCCTACATCCAATAGAGGGCTAGAAAATGTGGTACATTTACATAAGGGATTATTATTCAGCTATTAAAAACAATGAATTCATGAAATTCTTAGGCAAATGGATGGAGCTAGAAAATATTATCCAGAGTAAGGTAACCCAATCACAAGAGAACACACATGATATACACTCACTGATAAGTGCCTGTTAGCCAAAAAGCTCACAGTACCCAAGATGCAAGACACAGACCACATGAAGCTCATGAAGAAGGAATACCAAAGTGTGGGTGCTTCAGTCCTTCTTAGAAGGGTAACAGAATACTCATGGGAGCAAATATGGAGTCAAAGTGTGGGACAGAAACTGAAGGCAGACCGTCTGGAGTCTGTTCCATCTGGGTATCCATCCTATGTGCAGTCACCTAAGGCAAACACTGTTGTGGATGCCAGGAAGTACGTGCTGACAGGAGTCTGATATAGCTGTCTCCTCAGGGGTCTACCAGAGTCTGACATATACAGAGGAGGATGCTCACAGCTAATCATTTAATTGATCAAGGGGTTCCCAATGAAGGAGTTAGAGAGAAGAATGAAGAAGCTGAAGCGGTTTGGGGCCCCATGGGGAGAGCAACAAAACCAAACAACCAGAGCTCCCAGGGTCTAAACCACCAGCCTGGGAGCATACAAGGAGGTACCCATGGCTCCAGCTGTATATGTCAGAGAGGATGCCCTTGCCTTGTTGGGCATAGGTAGGAGAAGAGGTCCTTGGTCCTGTGAAAGCTGGATACCCCAGTGTGGGGGAATTCAAGGGTGGGGTGGTGGGATTGAGTGGGTTGGTGGGGTCATATCCTCATAGAAGCAGGAGGAGGGGAGATGGTTAGGGGCTGTCTGGGAGAGTAGTGGGGAAAGGGGATAACATCTGAAATGTAAACAAATATAATATCCAATGAATAAAGAATAAAAGAATAAAGAGCAAGGAACATGGCTTGGTACATGACCTGCTTGCTAGATATACTCGTGCACTGCAAGCATACAAGAGAATTTGAACCATTGGAACCTGCTGCAGCTTGTGGCACATGGAAACTTCCTGTAATCCCAGCAGTATGGAGACAGGGACACATTATCCATGGCTCCCTAGACTAGGCAGATTTGGCATGCCCTTTGTTCACTGATAGACTGTAACTCAGTTAAGTTGAAAGTAATAAAGACATCTGATATCAACTTTGAGCCTTTACAGACATATGCCTCAATGGACAACATTCATGTGAACATACACACTCACACACCGCATTCAAAAAATAATAAAAAAAATGTATACTGAGAATTATTATTTTAATACTGTTGCTTAAAGGAAGATTTTATTTAAACATCACAAATATATATATATGTATACATATGTATATATGCATACACATACATATTTGTGTATATACATACACATATACATATATGTATGCATATACACACACATATATGTGTGTGTGTGTGTGTATGTGTGTGTATGTATAGGTATAAAGAAAACTTAAAGAATATGGTCAAAATTCTTCAGAGACTTTAAAAAGCAATCTAAGTATTGATACATAAAATTGCTAAATATCATTCGTCAGAAAAAATTCAGAAAACCTTAAAATGCCAATGAAATACTACTAAACTCCTCTCCCCAGAATGAATAAAGGAAAAAGAAAGAGGGCAAAACTAAAGTTTGAAAATGAAAAGAGCTGTGTGAGAACAAAGTGATACAGCACTTTGAAAATTTCTTACAAACTTGAGTATTTATGTATACAAGTGTACATAAATCTTATAAAAACACATGCAAATAACATAAGGAAAGGACATTTACAAGTATAATCATGTAGCATGTTTAATACCCTCAATCTGGAAACAAACATAATATCCACTTACAAGAAAATGAAAAATCAGCTTATGATATGTTGATACTATAGACTGTTACTCTATAGAAGCACAGCAGCAGTGGTTATAATAATAATAGTTATAACTACCACAGAAGTATACCTTAGAAACATTACATTAAGTGAATTCATGCTGACATAGAATACATGTTTATTCACAGCTTAAATATTGGGGGAATCTGCAATTATGACCATCAAAATTTTATATCTTAATTATGACTTTGGTTACTCAAAAGTTTGCTTTTGATTGCTGTGGTGAAGATGATGACCATAAGCAACTTGGGGAAACAAAATCTCCTTGGCTTAACAGGTTACATATGGGAAGCCAAGCAGGTACTCAGGACAAGAACCTGGAATAAAAACTGAAGCAGAGACCATGGAGACATGCTGCTTCCTGGCTTTCTTCCCATTGTTTGCTCAGCATACTTTCTTATGCTACCATGGACCTCCTACCCATGGCTGGCACCATACCTACTGGACTGTTCCCTACTAAATCAGTCATTAATGAAAAAAATATCCTGCAGACTTACTTACATGCAAATGGATTCATTTTCTCAATTGATGATTCATTTCTCAAATTACTCTAGCTTTTGTAATGTTTACAAAAGACTAACCAGGATCCAGGTATGCACATTTGTCAATGTTCAGTGATAAATATTGTATGTATAAAACATGGAGATTCTATTTTACTAAAATATAAATATTGTTCAGGTATTGTTCAGGTAATCACTGTTGGTGTAAGGTCAGGGATATAACAACCATGCTACATCAAATGGTATTTTTAAAGCAATCTTTCATTCTCTTAACGTTCTTTGGACCACAACTGTGTGTGGAAACAGGGGTAAATGGAGACACATTTCACGACTTTGCCAAGGATTTAGACTCCTGAGAACAGCATCAGAGTGCAAATCTAAATTTATTGTTTATTACATGAGCTTATATATATATATATATATATATATATATATATATATATATAGTTTTTTAGACAATTAGTGTCTGCTTAAGTATTCGAGGGCAAATCGGGGTGCAACAGGTACTGTTTAGCAGAATCTGATTCTTTTGTCTATGGGCCTGTAGGGGAGGGTTCAATTCCCAATGGAGATTTCTGTGAAGACAGAGGAAGCAGCCAATGCCATGGCCTTGGGTTCTTTGTGTTGACTGGCAAGCCCAGGGCCATGTCAGATCATACAATGTGTACAGTGTAGATCAAGACCCTTCATGGAGTTGCAGGAACTTATGGTGCTTTGATCTTTCCTCCACTTCTTCCACCAGGTTTATCTCTATATCCCCCCTTATCTATGCTATTCTCTGAGCTTTAGAAGGGAAGAGAAAGCAGAAAGGAGCTTACTTAACTGTGGTCACTTCTCTTTTCCTATTGTCTTGGTCTGAGCTGTTAGGGATGCCTCATCTACATGTGGAAGGGCTGGGGCACTGCCATGATTTGACTTGTCAACAAATCCTGGGGTGCGAGTGGGGGTGGAGTTGCAGCTACATGACAGCAGCCTGGTGCTGTGAGCAGGCAAAGCTCCTACTGTCACTTCAGGGTCTCTGGGGTTCCAAGCCTTTAGCTCGACCTTACCAGGATTCTTCTCACGGTCTACTAGTCTACAGCCATCTTGGTGAGGGGCTCTGAACCAAGTCAGTAGAGACTGAACCATCTTCTTGTATGGCTGGGCAACTCAAGGTCATCCAGCTGCCTTTTTCTTTGTTCATAGAGCAAAAACTGCAAGATTTCTCCCAAGCAACTTGCCTTAAAATAGGCAGGAGCTTTCCATTCTTTAGTGTCCTTATCTAAGGAGGCTTATACCCTGTTACATACATAGAAAGGTTAGCATAAGCCATTTAGTTTTTTAAAGATCAAGTACAAAGAATTGCTTTCACTGGAGTTCCATGTATATGGAATATGTATAACCCCAAATTTGGAAATGAAAAAAGGAGACTGATATATTTAAAGTTATGGAAGACCAACCAACCAAACAAACAAACAGACAAACTATTTAGAAGTCTAGAGTTTATCCATTTAATATGTGAGTTTTTAATAAAAGAGACTAGTTTTATTTCATTATTGTTTTAGATTTTCAAATTTATATTTATTGTGTGTGCATAGATGTTTTGCTTGCATGGACAGTTGCACACCGAGTGCATGCCTGGTGCCTGGGAATGGAACCTAAGTCCACTGAGTCATAAATCCATCACCTATGTGGGTGTTCTTATGGGAAACTAAAATGAAGCTCTCAGGCCCCAATAACAAAAATACCCAAAATATTTCCATCTACCACACTGAACACTGAAGCTTTCTTACAATAATTGATTACAATTAATTAATTTCAATAATTCTTGACAATAATTACTTGGTGTCATTGCATATTAGTACATCTTACTTGTCTTTAGCATTTCTTTAAACAGGGGCTAACTGTTAAGAGATTGCGTTTAAACCACAGAAGGGATTTTGACCTTCGGACTTGTGAATAGTGTGAGGAAGGTTAAAGTCTGTGGGATTTTTAGAGGGAAATTAGTATTTCACATGAGATGATGAAAATAAGATTTTTCAGGAGCCAAGAGTGAGATGTTAAGATTAAAAATGATGTGTGTATGTTTTGGAAGTTTTTTGAAAGTTAATGCACAATAAAGTAAGTGACTGTATTTAGAATTATGATGTAGATGCACCTTTGGGTGTATCTATTAGATTATTTCCTGAAAAGCTTCACCAAGGAGCAGAGACTTGTCATTGCCTGAACTTCTGGGATAAATAAGAAATAAGCTGAGAACCAGTATTCATTCACCTGTTTCCTGACTGTTGATACAGTGTGACCTGCTGCCTCACACTGGCTTTTCCCTGGCTTTCCACCTGTGTTGGACTATACCCTGAAACTGTGAGTCAGAATAAAACTCCTGTTTTGTTTTTTATAAAGCAGCAATTTTTATTTCAAGATATATGGTTTAAATTTTTTTTCTGTTAATGAGCAGAGTTCTGCCTCACTCTTTCCAACCAGTGCACAGTGCTCTCTGTATAAAGAGGTTATGATGTTTTGGTAAGACGTCCACTGATAGACACTCTGGTTTGAAGGTTCAAACTGACCAAACTACCATGTTTCCATGTGTAGGGTTTACTTAAGGGCAGACACAATTGCCATTTTACTTAGATTCGTCCAAACTGACAGTTCTGTTTATATTGTCTAGTAGACAATATATATCTCCCCACTCTTTTTATTAATTGATTTTTTGATAATTCCATATATATGTACAATATATTTTGGTTATTTTATCTTCTACAGCTTCTGTTATCTCCCTCTTGTATCATGCCTCCATGTTTCATCTTTAGCAGATCATTTCCCAAATTCATGACCTTTTGTGTCCTGTGACCTATTTAGATTAAGCAGGGCTATCTATGTGATCATTTGATTAGAACTACCCATTGGAATTGGGTTGGGGTCATAAGTGGGCACACAACTGCAGAAAATGATTCCCATTCTTCCCAAATCTATCTGCTTCACGTAGTTGACAGTAATGTACCCTCCATTATTTTAGCCAGACATTTTCATACTTAGTGATAGATGAAGGCACATTGTCTTTATGATTTTAACTTACATATTTCTGTGCTTAATTATTATGACTATGATTGTGTTTCATATTTTTTTATTTATACAACTGCTAATTTCTTTTTTTATATATTAACAAAAACTTTTATATGGGAGATGGCTCAGTGGTTAAGAGCGCTGACTGTTCTACCTGAGGTCCTGAGTTCAATTCCCAGCAACCACATGGTGGCTCACAAGCATCTGTAATAAAACTCTTTTCTTAAGCTGCTTTTGTGAGGAATTTTGACAAAATAAAGAGAAAAAGAACTAATCCCACTCTGTATTGAGACTGATGTCAAATAAACAACAAAAACAAAATGGAAATAATGTGAATGCAGAGTCTTTATAAATAATTATAAATTAGCAATAGGTAGCAAATAGAAATTAAAATAATTATTAAATATCAGTTCAGTAGAGATGCCAGTTGCAAAGGGCTGAGCAAGGGAATGGACACTGGGAGTTGCTGGGGGTAAGAAGCAGGGAGAATCAGGACTCTAGAAGATTAAGCAGTATCATCAGGAGATAAAGCCAACTAGCCATGTGAAGTTTTGGGCAAGTGACCATTGACCACTTCCCCAGTTGGGCTTGGGGTGACAAGGGAATGCTTAGTAGTACCAAGCCTTTGAGGTAGCCAAGGCATTTTAAAATTAACTGGTATTTCTCTCTCTCCCTTCCCCCTCCCCCTCCTCTTCTCCCTCTCCTCCCATCCCCCTCTCTGTCCCCCTCTCCCTCCTCCCCTCCCCCTCTCCCTCCTCCTCCCCTTCTCCATCTCCCTCTTCCTCCACCTCTCCCTCTCTTCCCTCTCCCTCTCCCTCTCCCTCTCTTCTCCCTCTCTCTCTCCCTTTCCTTCCTCCCCCTCTGTGTGTATGTGTTTTCTGTGAAGATCCAAAATAGCTCCTGGGCAAGCATGCACATACAAACAGCCATGAGCACAATATGGTACAGAAAACAACAACAACAACAACAACAACAACAACAACAAAAACAAAAACCCTAACTGTAACACTTACCTTCAGCCAATTACCTTTGCCTACCTTCAATATTCCTACCCTCCTGCTCCAAACTATATAACTATTAATGCATCACTGATACAGTTGATCTATCTCCCTGAATCTGATCCTGGATTGTCATTATTTTCATTTGTACTTCATTGACTTTGCTTCCTTCATTTTCATGGACTGGTAGCCAGCAACCCTAAGCAGAAGGGTGGACCATATGCTAGGTTCTTGTGGACTGGGCTCTCTAATGAAGAAACCAGAGTAACTCAGATGCTCTATTTAGCAAAGAATAACTTTCTTTTTCAGATGTGTACAATAGCCCTACTTCTTTGTTTATCTGTATGAAATAATCCTATCTCCTTGTGTTGGGGTCCAAGAGTTACCCCATAAGTCACACAAATACTAATCTCAGGCAAGTATGGTGTATTGAGCACACACTGGAATAGTGATGATCAGGAATGTAGCTTAGAATTCAGGGGCTGAGCCACAGTGATGAACATCTTTCTCTGTCAGCTTATAATGGTTAAAACCACAATACCCAGAGTAAGTTTATATGCCCCATGGTCAGCTCTAACTGAAGCCATTTGAAACACAGCAGATCATATTGACCTTTAATTTGATGGGTCCTATGTAAAGGTTTGTGGCACTTCTCAAGATTAATAAACCACATACAGAACACAACAGAATTTGTAATCAGCATGATCTTGCTATGAGTCAAGTTATTTTTCTGTGTCAATGACTGGCAGGCATATTACAGCAACAATATGAAATAGCTGGCAGGCATGAAACAAAACGGCTACAGCTATGCTGGGTGGCTAATCTCAACACCTTGTTTAATGTATGTAATTACTCCACAGCTTTGTGTAGCAGAAATTTTCTACCCAATGTATTTGCAGTGGGAGCCTTATCATTGGACAGAGAAAAGGGAGGCAGATCTAGGAGTTGTGAGGAGAGAAAGAACAGGGGAGAAGTGAAATGGCAGCAGATGTTATCCTCCTCGTTCTCTAGCAGTCTCAGTTATTCATATCGAGATTAGATAATCGGGATAACAATTCTAATTGTGTGGGTGTCTTGTGTATTGAATATTTGCACATCTATAAATCCATTTGTTTACTCTTAAGCCTTAGAGTTTTGCTTTATTGGGTTACTGGGATGTGGGTCTGCCAACCTGGTGCTCAATGACTGTGAAGGAACTAGCGGCCTTTGAACCAGGGACAAGCAAACTGGAGCTATGAGGGCAAGTTAGAGAGAGCAGCCCAGCGTAATCAGATAATCTTGGGAGCCTGCAGAGGACACCAGGCTGAGGCCCAGCAACCCTCCTACATTAGTGCGGGACAGGGGGGAGGGGGAAGAGAAGAATGGCAGTTAAGCCTGGAGCTAGCCAGACACCTTCTTTCTAATACCACCGGCAACAGCTTTGTTTATCTATAATAAACCCGCCCCTTATTTATATGAGTATAATACACTTGCCTGCTTCTTTATCTGTATGCAATAACCTTACTGTGGAGGAATTGTAATACAGTAACATATTTACTATAATCATATCCAAAAACTTCTAGGTCTGTGTGATTTTGCTGGAACACGAACACATCTTTAGTACACATCTTTAATCCTAAACAATGACATCTAATTGAGAACAGACAAAGAGACAAATCAAAGAATTGACAGAAGGAGTCAGATCTAGGTCCAACTGTCACAAGAAGAGCACAGGAAAATGAAGATATGTAACAGCCAGGCAGGGAAAGTGAATCAACCGAGTTCAGTGCAGTGGGGTTGAACGTAGTTGAATCAGTTCAGTCAGTGGAGTTTGTGTAGTGCAGTTCGGTTCAGCTGAATTTGTGAGTTCAGCACAGACTGCATTTCAGTAAAGACAGATAAAGCCATAGAATAAGAAGTAGCCAGAAGATTAGAACATATTGCTAAAGTTAGGATGTGTCCAAGCAGAGTAATTCAGTAAGAAGCCTTAGAGAAGCCATGTTGAATCGGTCATCTTGGAGAGGAGTTTGAGCCAGAACAGCTGAGTTGAACCACCCAGCCAGAGTTCAGAAAGAACTAAAAAAGATGAACTTCTTCAGCAGTAAGCCCCTGAGACAAATATTATATCGGGCAAATAAAAGACACAGTTACACTCTGCTATCTGGTTCATTGTATACAATGACCCTGCCTCCTTAGTCATCTTATATGTAATAACCTGACCGTTTCTTTTAAACTCTGTATAATCAATATGCTGAGCTCAGCTTTCTCTATCAGAGATCCCAGTCTGCTAAAAAACAATATACATAGGTGTCGGTGTGTTTGGCTTTTCTTCATTTCCTTGGTGTCCCTACTCAGGTCAAATGCAGGGGGACCATGTCATGGGATGAGTATAAACTCATAATCTCCTCTCCTACAAATATTCTTATTGACTCAACTGGCAAATGAGAATATTCTGATTCTATAATCACACTTAGAGTGTTAGAGTACTTCAGGATGAGTTGGAACTAAAAGATTAAAATTGCATTTTTAATTGGTGAATTAACACTTTATGTCATATATTATGTATAATATCTTATAGGAAAAATAATTAAATATGACAAGTGTATACAGTAGCATCAGATATAGAAGAAATGGGATAAAAAATTTAGAGCTATTTCGTTAAAAAATAATAAAAATTTAAGTTATGGTCAAACCAGCATATTATTTATACATTTTTTTGTCAAGCAAATGTAAAGAAATCACCACTGAAGAGAATTTCTAAACATTTCAATAGCATAGATATTTCTTGGATTGCTTGCTGCTATAATAAAACAAATATAAATAAGCTGTTTCATGCAATAGAGAAAAAATTTGATTAATCCAAACTATCAACTATTATTTAGTAATTTTAAAAGGAATGGCAAAACTGTGAATTAACTATAACTAAGTATCTATAAACATTAATTATATGCAGCCTAGTAGTAAGCAAGGTTTTATATTAGAGTCTCTTTTTGATATTAGCTACAGTGCTGAACACAAGGGAAGTAGAAGGCATTGGTTACATGCTCATAACTAATTATGTTGGCAGCCATAGGAGAGATTATCTTTATTACAATAAAATTCTATTTTCATAAATATGTTTTTATACATAAAGATAAAAGATAATACTAAAATTATTTTTGATTGAGAGATAATCAGCAATTTTATGTTAATGTTTTTGCAATTTATGTTATTACATTGAAATATAAATGCTAATTGAAAATTTAGAAGTAAAACTATGTAATCTAATCACAACTATTCCACCTACATAGAGAACACAATAGGAAATTCATTTAAGAACTATAAGCAAGTATTACTAGTTTGTACACACTTTATAGCTGAGCAATTATATAATTACTAGACTATTTTATTTATTTTGATAAGAACCAATAAAGATTTGGCTTTTCATCATTACTAAAATTTAGTTTTTCAACATTTATTTTGAATCCAAACACCTGTAATTATTGTTTTGAAGCAATTACTGTAATGACTCCATGTTTAAATTCAGTTCCCTGATGTAAGTATTCACAAATAATTCACTCAGATGAGGGAAAGTTTACTCAGTGGCTACAACTGAAGGACATGCATTATAGCTTAAACCCAGAAAAGAGACATCAGTTTTCTTCTCACCAAAATGTAGTAATGATGTCAAAATTTCTATTTAGTAGAATTCACAAAGATGTAAAGTCAGCTATGAAAGATGCAACAGATTAGAGACCTGTCTGCTCCTGACAGCTTCCTGTCTTGGATTCTAAGAAGAAATTGAGCATCTTTGGAGTTACTCCAGTTGTTGTGAGACAGTCACGGGGCAAGAATTGCCTCTTCCCATCTAAAGACAATTTACTGTCCAGAAAAGGACACACTTGCAGAATAGTTGACTGATTATATCTGCGTAGACAGAGTAATCAGCCCTCAATAATTCTGCATCACTAAGGTGGGTCAGATAATCCTGGGCCAGAAGGCTGAAGACCAGATGCTCCAACATTTTGTAGTATAGGGACTGTCCAGGTGTTCAGCGGTCTCTATAAATTGGCTAAGTTTTAGAAGCTATGCTTAATGCTTCCCATAATTTCAGTTAACTCAGTCAGTCTGGATTTCTGAAGGGGTTGAAAACTTATAGTCTCATAGCTAATCCTGGTTATTTACTTTGAGAGAAAAGATTTGAGTGGATGGGTTTCAGCTGACATTCATTCTAAAGCCAAGAAAAAATCCAGGTTCAGAACTAAGTGTTTTAGTTAGGAGAGATGACAGAGGTTCTGGTTAATCAACAAAATGATGGACTGGGTATTAGGACTATCGTGTACCTCACTGGTACAAACTGATCTAATTGTACTTTGAGAGAAAAGTTTTATTTTAACAGGAAGGGTGATATGTAGGAATACCTAAGGTGGAAGGAGTACGGAGAGGAAGAGAAGGAGTAAGGAGAGGAGGAGAAGAAGGAGAGGAGAAGCTAGGTGATGAGAGAGAGAAAGAGAGAGAAAGAGGGGGGGACATGGAGGCAGATGTTCACGTGTCTCCACTAGTCAAAGATAGTTGATATATCTAGGTTTGGTATTGGGTTACACTTCTGATTGAGCATTACCAAACTTATAAAGCCTTTGATTAACATTTTTTAAAAGTTGTATAAAAGCAAAAAGGAAAAGGGGGCATGGGATAGGGGTTTTCTAGGGAGGGGAAATGGGGAAAGGGGATGATATCTGAAATGTAAATAAAATATCCAATAAAAAAAATTAAAGTAAAAAAAAAGAAATATGCAACAAAATTTAATCAAAACCTATATCATTCTTTATCTTTTTACCAAGGATTTAATAATGTTTATGAGATCCAGTCAATCACTGGCAATATGGGCTGTTGGTCTATAAACCCAACATTGTGTGGAATTTGTTCAAAGTCTGTTTAGATTGTCAAATCCATTCTCTAATGCACCTACCTTTTAGACACCATATTCAATACCTTACCTTTCACGAGCACAATTTATAATCAAACTGGAATTCCAGTACCCCTGATGTATAAAATCTATCCCAGTACTCAAGATCTTGTTATCAAGGGACCACCAGTAGAATCTAGTGAGCTCATTTTAAACTTCTAAGCCTGAAAAAGGTAAATTCCTACACTCAGAGTCTGTACTTATTCCTAGCTTGTGATACTACCTCTGACATTCCATTTACATACCAACAACCAGATTGTTCACCAAGCAGTATTCAGTTATTTTCTAAATGACACATAACAAGGACACGTGTGCATGCATGCACACACACACATACACAAAACCACTCATTGAAGGAAAGAGCATACACATATACATATACCCACAAAGGAAAAAATCTAAAAGCACTTCTGTCGACTTGACTCCAGATGCCTAGGTTTCATACTAAAAACCCAAACATGGATAAACAATATAATATGTCTCTTCCAAAATTATTCTCTGAGAAATGCAACATACTTGATGCCCAGGACAGTGGTCTCAAACAGCAGTTATAAATAAGTTCAAGAGATTCAAAGAATGTATGAACAAATAAGTGAATAAGGACCATGAAAGCACAAACAGCCATACACCAAAAAGCAATTAATACGTGAAAATGTTTGATGTGGAATCTCCTAAGAAAACAGAAAATAATATAAAACAGAAATGAAAATCTCAGGGAATCAAGTCAAAAACACATACAAAAATCTCACAAAAAGATTGGATCAAGTAAAAGAAATGTATGGGCACAATAATAATGAAGTGAATCACCCAGTCACAGAAAATGGTAAATCTAAAACAAATAAACAAACCAACACTCAAATAAAATAAAACAAAACAAAAATCCAAGGAACTTAGAAATACTTTAAAAAGATAAAGGTTATTCTTAGTAGGTTTATGAGGAGAAGCAACAGAAATCAAAGGAATAGAAATTTTTTTCAACATAAACATGAAATAAAGTTTCCAAATATAAGAAAACATATTAGTGTTCAAGTTGCATGAAGCACACCAATAGAATGGACTAGAGAAGAAACTATCAAATTGCATAATAATGGACAAAACTAAGCATAGTAAAGAATAGAGATTGAATGTGACGGGAGAAATATCAGTCACATACAGAGACAAACCTATCAAAATAAAACCTGATATCTGAGTAGAAGCTTTGATTGATGTTTTATAAATTCTAAAATACTACAATGCCAGCCCAAACTATTGTACCTAGAAAAATTATTTCTCTTCACTGAAGGAGAAAGAAAAACTTTCCACAATAAAAACAGATTTAAGAAATTTTTGCACCAAACTTAATTGTACAGAATATCAGAATATAGTAGAAGTAATACCTTAGTCTGAAGAGAATAATAAACATACTCAAGGAGGCATATGGAATATAAAATTCCATATGTGTAATTATACTGAAAGAGATGTACAAAAGCAGTATGTCTACCTATTCCTGTCTCTTCCTTTCTCCCTTTCTCCCTCTCTCTCATTCTCTCTTTCTCCCTCTCTCTCATTCTCTCTCTCTCTCTCTCTCTCTCTCTCTCTCTCTCTCTCTCTCTCTCTCTCTCACACACACACACACACACACACACACACACACAAATGCACAGAGATAGGAGATAGTATGAGAGAAAAACATGAATTTATAGACATTATTTAGCCATAACTCTTAGTCTTAATAGTCTCCTTCCCCCAATAAATTGATAGAGACTAACAGACTGGGTTAGAAAACAGGATCGGTACTTCTACATTACCATTAATGATAGCAACCTCCCTTAGTAAAAGTTGGGGAAAAAAAGCATATATCAAGCAAAAAGAACTAAAATCAAGCAGATGCATTTATTCTAATATCTCACAAAACATAATTCAAATCAAAACTAATCAAAAGAAATAGTGACAATTATTTCATCTTCATTAAAGGAAACATCCATTAAGAGTATAGTACAATTCTAAACATTCATCTACCAAAAAGGACACCGAACATCTTTAAAGAAACACTATCAGATAAAAAACATGACAGTGACACAGTGATGGTGGCTGCCTGTTATATTACATCAACAAAATATAAGCATCAAGATAAAAACCCCATAGAGAAACTATGAATCAAGATGATCTTATGATCCCTCAAAATCATTTAACAATCAAATTTCTTCTTAGATGCCCAAGAAAAACTTCTCCAAATTGAACAATATATTAAGACACAAAGAAAATTTCAATATATTTATGAAACTTAAAATAGTATCTTGTATATTATTTGGAAACAAAGGAATAATGCTAGATATAAACAATAATAAAATAAAAAAATCTTAATTACTTTTCATTTGTAAAGAGATAGCAATCAACTTAACAGAGAGATTTTTTTGTTTTATTTCTTCTTTGTTTATTTCTTTGTTTCTTTCCTTCTTTTTCTTTTTCTTTTTTTTTTTATTGTACAGTTTGTAGCTTATCACTGAGGGAACTCAAGGGAAGAACTCAAGGAAAGATCATGGAGGCAGCAATGGTTGAAAGAGGGCTGCTTAGTTGCTTGCTCCTCATCCTACTTTTTAAAAGCATCAGGGAAAACTAGCCCAGGTATGGCACTTTCCACAGATATCTGTATACTCCAATATCAAGCAGTTGACTGAAACCCACACAGATACAGTTAACCAATGGAGTGAAGTCAGGAGTTGAATTAGGGAAAGGATGAAAGAAGCTGAGGAGGAGGGCTATCCCACAGGAAGACCAACAGTCTCAACCATGACCCCTGAGATCTCTCAGACACTCAGCCACCAACCAGGCAGCATACACTAGCTTGTCTGAGGCCCCCTGACACATATACAGCAGAAGACTGCCTGTTCTGGCATCAGTAAAAGAAGCACTAAACCCTTGAGATAATTGAGGCCCTAGCTAGTGGGGAGGACTGGTGGGGGGGTGGGGGTTGGGGGGATGGGAGTGGGGACATCCTCTTGGGGAAGTCGGTGCAGAGGAAGAATGAGATAAATAACTTGAGAGGGCATACCAGGAGGAGGGTAATGGTTGGACTGTAAAAACTAAAACTAAAACAAAACAAAAAGAACATTCATTGAACACAGACTCGGTAATTTTAAAAGTTCTAGAGCTATGTTTTTATTGAAAATTCTACCAGATCTTCAAAGAATTAATATCACTCATCATTTTTATAAAAGAAAAGAACATTCCTAAATATGTTAATCAATCAAGTATTAGCCTTTTATCAAAGCTAGAAAATGAACCCATGAAAAAAAATTTTTAGTCTGTCTCTAATGACCATGGATGCAAAATTCCTTAATAACCAACTTGCAAACATCAAATAACATTTAAATATATTATTCATCATTACCAAATCAGCTTTATCCTACTGGATAAATAGATCCATGGATGATTCAACATACATAAATCACAAAGTAGAATCAACCACAAAGTCATATTATAAAATAGAAACTATATATCATCTTATTAAATGTAAAAAGGCCTTTGGCAGTATTCAATGTTTTTTTCTGACAAAGTTTCTGGAAATTTAGGAATACTGAGGAAACATTTTAACTTAATAAATATAATTCTGTGGCCAAGAAATTGTCTTACAAATCATAAACAAAGATCTCAGTCATACATGGACAGTTTTATTGAGCATATGCCCCAGAACTAGTCAACAAGGACCATGGTCCAGATTCAGGAACTGAACTACGATATTGAGCTAAGAACCTACAGGGTTTTTCAACCCCAAATTTACAAATATATGCCAAGTTATTTTACCAATCAATATTTAGAGATAAGGGTATTTCCTTAGGAATATGTCTTTGCTATACATTTAACCTGTTTTTATTGGTTGGTGTATTCAACTGTGGCAGGGGACTTGCCTTGTCTAATATTTATGTTCTAACTTGTCTACCAGGATGCAACTTGTTTAATGATTATGTCTTAACTTGCAAACTAGGATCTCAGTTACCCAGTAAATGTTTCTTTTGCCAAGTAAAATGTCAGTTTCCATGGAGGTCTTGGGAACTTAAACTGTACTAGAACATTAATCAAAGTGAAAGGCTTATTCAAAATGAGAGAATATTGTGAAATACTGTGAATATTGTAAAAAATTGGCTATCCTACGAAAAGATAGTTAAATATTTAATTTAATCCTCATCAAAATTCCAAATTTCATTTGGAAGCATATGAAGCCCAGTATAGAAAAATATTGAATAATAGAATACCTAATACTAAGCATTACCATGTGTAACTTATACTACAGAGTTGTGTAATAAAATATAATGCTTGCAGAAATCCAGACGTATTGAACCATGGGTTAGATTTAAGCACACACATTTAAATTTGTATTCCTACAGTCATTTGAATTTTGTTACAGATGCTAAAAATTCACAAATGAAGAAAATAACTACAAATGATGGTAGACAAACTATAATTACACGAAGAACAATGAAACTAGATTCTTACCTCCCACCCTGCACAACATTCAACATCAAATTGATAGAGGCCATGAACATAAGACTGTGTATCCTCAATCTGACAGCTGAGATAGTGGCAGAAATATCTGCAACCATAACCATGGAAAAGGACATTCAGAACAGGCCTTAGGTAGCACAGGCATGAAGACTAGTAACTGACAAATGAGACCGCATGAAACAAGAGTCTGTTCAGCTAAAAGCACAAGCATTTGACAGGCAACCTGCAGAACAGGGAAAATATTTATCAGCTACACATGTGACGAAGAGTTAGTATCTAGAACAGGCAAAATAGCAAACTACAAACAAACAAATCCCTTAAACATAAAGAAAATCCGAAGAGAAAATAAGGCATAAAAATAAACAATTCTCAAAAGATTAATACAAATAGCTGAAAAATATTTTTAAATATTTAGCAAGTTTAGCTATCAGGATAATTCAAATTGAAACTGTTTTGCTACTTTATCCTACTCCATCCAGAAGGACCAAGATTAAAATTCAAAGGGCATTAGATACAGTCATGGACATGAGAAAACTTATTCAGTGTCAGTTGAAGTTTAACCTTGTGACATTCCTATGGGAATCATTGTGGAGTTTTCTAAAATATCCGGAAATTGACCTACCATAAGATCTGGATATATACTTTTCTAAGGCATATAATAAAAGATGAATATTATGTACCCTTTTTTTTAGAGATAATTGTAGAAAAATTTTAATCCTGCAACATGACTTCTCTGAACAGATCCATAGACATTCTGGATCTGTGTAATCTGGCTGGAGTGCAGACAGGCCCTTAGGACACACCTTCAATTCCTCTGACTAGAACCCACATATGAAACGAAAGCAATTGTGACACTATATATACGATTTTAGTAAGTTCCAGCCTCCTCCCCCCCAAAAAAGAATACCACTGAGATAGAGAGTGAGAGTGAGTGCAAGAGAGCAAGTGAGAAAGGAAAATTCTAATGTGAGTGGGTAGAGAAGTGAGAGTGGAGAAGATTGGTAAGATAGGTGTTGGAATAGGCGAATATGATCAAAGTATATCATAAGAAAATTTCAAAGAAATTAAAGAATTACTTAAAAGATAATGCCCTTAGCTGGTGCCTAACTAGAGCCTTCATCCCAATTGACTAGCATTGGTGACTCAGGGAGTTATTCTGCACACTACCAAAGGGAATGGTATTTACTAACCTAGCTAGAAACCCTGCGATCCACAGTTGTGACCTGCCATGTAATGTTCTGGTGCAACAGTGACATAACCAACCACTACCTGATTGGAATTAAGTCCTATTCCATGAGATGGAAGCCTTTCCTGATCCTGCTCATAAATAGGTTATGGACATGGTGGGAAAGCACATGCTATTGTTCTTCTAAGGAAACACAGAAAGCAAATTACCCTCACCATGTTCTGCTATGCTCACACATAATTCTGGTTTAGCAATTATTAGAGAAATTTCCTCTTACAACAGAAGCAAACTAATACAGAGAGAACTACAGGTACGGATGCGAATACAGAGACTAACAGAGGGTGGAACACTCAGTACTTAACGGGCCACCTTCGTCATCCATATTCCCACAGGGACCAGGAAGCTTTATAGAGGAGGAGATGGATACATTATAGGAGTCTGAGAGGATTGATGCCACCAAAACCACAGTGTCTTCCAGACACTCTAGGAGTGGGGCACAGAGATAAACTCACAGAGATGTTGGCAGCATGCATGGGGCGTGTACATGTCTAAGGCATACAGGGTTCCAGTGCTGAAAGTGGAAAACAGACATTAATCTCTTCTTCCTAACGAACCTTTCTCCAACTGGTAACTGTTGAAAAGGGGAAAGATAGGTTTCACCAATGTATTCTTTTTTATTGGGTATTTTTTCTTATTTACATTTCAGATGTTATCCACTTTCCCCGTCTTCCCCCCATAAACTCCCTATCACATCCCTCCTCCTCCTTTTTGATTTTATACAATTTTAATTACATGCAAGTATTAAGGTCAACTTTAGGTTGAGGAATACAATAGATGCAAATAGTCAAAGATAAAACAAGACATAAACACAAGCACTAGCTATTTTGACCATACTTTAGGGTAGGTCCCATGTCCAAAGTAGATGTACCTAATGGTGTTTTTGAAGACCTTTTTGTCTCACTTTGTTTTGGTGATTTTTTTTTTATCTCATTGGTATTTTTCCTGTATATTAACTTTTTTATGTGTGTGCATCCTTTGTTTTTTTGTGCTTTTTCACTCTTAAACTTTTAAATTTATTTATTTGCACGCTTGTTTTCTAAAGAGAGAGAAAGAAAGCATGAAATTGGATGGCTGGGGAGGGGTAAGATGGGGAAGATCTAGGAGGAGATGGGTGAAGGGAAACCATGATCAAATTGTATCATATAATTTAAAAAAAATGATAATCTTTTAAAAGCAAATGACTTAATACAAAAACTATTTTACTTAAATAATAAGTTAATTTATCCATGGTTAGTGAATGACCACAGTTTGAGATGAACCTGTAAAAAAAATGCATCATTAAGGTTCTAAAATATGGATTTGTTTAAAGGGCCATCCAAGAGACATTTCAAGTTCAGCCCTCTAAGGGAACAGAGGTCATTATAGTAATTCGATACAGGGTTCTACAGTAAAGACTGGTTTTTTAAACAGGCATGCTCCTCATCTTGCTTAGAGGAGAAAGATTTTAAAGCCGGGGGGCGGGGGCATTCATTTTAAAACAAGAACACCAAAAATCCTTGCCTGGCCCTAATGTTCTGAAGAATACTCCAGACATGAATATTGTTAAATGATGCTCCTCAGCTAATCTTTCCAACTTTATTTATTCCCATGCCTTATTCCTTCATGATGTCTCAGCCATGTTCTCTCACCATAGTTAGGAGAATATAAAGTCAAACGATAATTTTCTTTGTTACTTTAACACTTTCACTTTACTGGGAATGAGTACTAAGCAAGTATTAAAGGCTTACATTTATTCTGCCCCATGGTTATTCATGAGACCACACCAGAGCAAGACTCTTGGCCTCAATATGGTTACTGCATGACCCAATGGGGCAAAAATACAGCACAGATAGGTTCCTTCAATGCCCTTCATCTGGCTAACTCCACCTTGAAGTTTAAACAAACAGGTTACATAACTGAGTAGGGTTCTAACAAACAGGTTACATAACTGAGTAGGGTTCTAATTCAACATTGTGTTGTTCCATGACACTCTAATATATTTGGTGACTGTAAATGAATCCCCAACAAAGATACATAAATGCCAGAAATAAATGTGTCTAAATGCTCAACTCAAAGAACTGATTTTTCTTTATTCCAATTTGTACCTACGGAATCGTGCTTGTATTACTATGGAATAGTATTTGGCTGACTATTTTTTCTCTCTCACTTTTTGTTTACATCTAAAACAATCTTTATTTCAGTTCTGTTCCAGAGATAAATATTCACTGGACCTAAAAAAGTTCTGGATTCATTCTTGCTTTCCATTCTTACATGAGTGACAGGTGTTTGTGTATTTGTTTGTTTGTTTTTTTGAGGCTTCTGATGATGGGTTTGACCAACATCTGCAATCTTTGTTAGCTGTGCAAGAGGTGATTTCTATTGTTGATTTCTACTGCATGATCAGTAGGATCCTCTCTGTGGTCCAGTGAGCCACCTTGGTATGAGTTACTGTTTGAGACTGTACTTTGGTTTTATTATTATTATTATTATTATTATTATTATTATTATTATTGAGAAATTGTAGATTTCTCATTATAGAAATGATAAAATTTCATAATCATGTGTGTGTTGCAGTGAAAGTGTGCTGCAGCCTATTCTGTACTGCCTGTCATTTTATCTCTCCATGATTCCTTTGATATTAACCACTAGTATTTCTTAAATTTTTAAAACTCATTTTTACTCACTTCAACCTGCTGCACTTCTTTGTTCCTGGATTTTCACTTGTTTAAAGCTCTGAATATTTTTGTTCGTATTATTTACAAGACATTTTCTAATTCATTTTTTAAAATTATTTAAGATGTTATATTATTTTTAAATTTGTTTTCATATTTCAGAAATCAGACAGTCGTATGCCTATTGTTTGACTATACTTAGCCATCATTCATATTTGTCTCTTTGTTTTCTTTAATAGGAAGTCGTTGTTATGTATCTGACTTATTTGTAGGTATAATTTGGGATCTAGAGTGTTTTCCTTTTTTCTTTTTGGCTTGTTTAGCATCTGGTGAAAACTGTTCTTCAGAGAAATGTACTCTAATTTGAGAAGCAAATATTTCTTGAGCCATTACAATGAATAGAAGTTGAGCAAACATCTGCGTCATCCTGATTTGTTTTCAGTCTACCTTTGTTCTTTGTGTGCCCTAGTCAAAAATAAGAGAAAACTCACTATTCTTGTGAGGTTCTTACTCCAAATGCTGGCAGCAACGATCAAAGGGATTCCGAACAGTTCACTCTCTTCAGCCACTTTTTTGGGCATCTAAAGAAATATCTAGGGGAGTCGGGGGGGGGGGAAGCAACATGACTCTGGGGACTTCCAATTCCTCTTCCTGGATCTTGAGCTTCAGACAATTCAACTTTTCAGTTCTTTGACATGTGGTGCATTTCTCATTCTTTGGGTCCATCAACAAACAGTACATGATAGTACTTTACAAGCAGTTAACCCAAGCAGGACACACAATAAAGACAACAATGGAGAGTAGTTTTCCACTGGACAGTAATTTGAATAGATTGATGACAAATATTTGGCTTTTAGTGGTGGAGTTAAAAAAAAAGTAATTATGTTAAGAAAGAGCAATTTTCTCAAACAGATAGCCTTGCCAACAACTGAGAACTTCTAAATTTGTGCCAGATCTGTGAAGCTTTAATAATATATTGACATATATTCTGTTCAAAACAAACATACTACATGGTAAGCAATATGAGTGCTAATGCATCCTACACACACATTCAGTGTCTTACTGACATTAAATATAGTTTACCATTGACTTTATAAATTACATGCTATGTTGATTTTCATAGAAAAGGGAAATTCAATTGATAACATTTATATATATATATATATATATATATATATACATATATATGAATTAAATAATACATATTTTCATATAAACAAATATATATATATATGAATTAAAAACAAATTTCAAGAACACAGCTTTTCATTGGACTTAAATTGGTATTTGGAAAATATACAGCAATTTTTCCCTTAACTTCAAACTATTTTATTTCAATTTAGGAGGCAAAACTCAAACAGTACAACTCTGGCAAAATGTTTGACATTCAAGTTTGGCACACCTGATTGACTCATGACCAGATTAGCCAAACAAAGAAAAAAGAAAAGAAAAATAATTTGTTTTGCAAAAAAATAGATATATAATATTCTGCTAGTTGTACTTTTAGAAATAAAATATAACATGTCATAATGTTCATCAATTTAAATGTGAAAAAGCACAAAGCTCTTAGTATATATTAGTTTTAAATGTTCTTTGTGTATCTACATTACAGCAATCTTTATTATAATGTTTTCAAGTTGTTTCAATAAGGCAGAATACTCTTTATAATTTAGTTTAATGATCAAATATCTTTGTGAAATAGAAAACACACAGTTCACTTTGACTATTTCTGATCCACAATGTGAATTTAAGTATAAATCTTTTAAAAATGGTCTTAATATGTATCACTGAATAAAATGTATCTAGGCACGTACAATTTTAGTGAAAATGAATGGAATAATTTTGCGAAACAAATTGCAAGCTACATTAAAGGAGAGTACTTAGTTATGAATATATTAAATCAATTCACAATTTGTACTCTTTATAACTGAAATTATGTAATACTCAGCGCTGTGTGTGTTTTCCTTGATTGATACCCAAATGAATGTTGCATTGATTATATATTATCCTTCCTAATCCACTTAAATCTGAATGTAAAATAACACCATACACATAGAATTTCTGGGTCCCAGTAGCACTGCACTGTGCATGGTATTTTCAATTAAATTTGATAAACAACCAAACATTCAAAAATACCTCTTTACTCTTTTCCATTACTTATACAGGAAATTAAAATGAGTCATGAGAAGTAATGCTGTCATGCTAAGATGTTCAGCGCATCTGTGAATGCATTACTTTCCATAGCTGACAGGTTTCTACGGGCCCTTCTGTTTTTAAAGCCGTAGAACAGTCTGTATTTTTCACACAATAGATGGCTTGGAGAAGCCTGTCTTTTGAAGTGAAGAGCTCGAGAATGCTGCAAGAACTTACCAAATCACAGTACCATTATTAATCCAAGCATGATGAAATTGTTCCTTTAACTATAATCGTGTAATTCATCAAAATACTACTAGAGCATGTCACTTTCAATGGCTACACTGACAGAGCCCCATATTCTAATGTCTACAAGTGCAGAAAAATAATTCTGATGTTATGGATTTGACAAAGTAATATTTTGAATTTAGGCAACCTTGCTTTATAGTTTTATTTAAAAAATCTATACCGTGTTTTACTTAAGTGTGGGAATTTTGCCTCTGAATGACCTCAGGTATTGAGGTTGTGCATAGAAGTGTTTAGAACAAAAGTGATGTATTTCCCACATGTCAGCTACCTCATTCTCTTTATTGACTATACTAAAAGTTGTGCTAAGTCGGTGAATATTAGCAAAAAGTCACAAATGAACAGATCATACAAACTACACCAGGATCAGCCTACCAGAGTGCTTGCTTAGAAATTTAATTTCCAACAGCATGATAGACACTGTTAAATATTATGCTGAAAATTGAAATGTAGAACAAAACAGCACCATTTCTTAACATTTGTTCAAAAGACACTGAGGAATGTCTTTTTGAAATAAAAGTAAAATCATATCGTTTTTATGTTCTACAATACTAAGATGCCTGAAGTTGATCATTGCTCATAGACAGACTTAATAAAATCAGAATTACAATATAATTAGTGACAGTATCCACTCCATTCTCATACGCTGTGATCAAGTTAATAGAATGTAAAAATATAAGTTTCAGATTGAAATACTTGACTAAATTAACCTTACAAAAGGTGTGGCCCTGAACAGTAAAACTTTTCTATGTACTCTATGTACTGATTCCTTAAATGCTCTTACCATAGCCTGACCATTATGCGTCTTCTTGCTAGCACATTTTGCATTAATAGCATGAAAGTGAAAATAAGGATGTGAAACTTTGCTGTACTCTTTAATTGAAGGATCTTCAAACTTCCAAATATTATTTTATAGTTTAAATGACAAAATATTTTTGCAGCATAATTCTACTGGGTTTTAGTTTTCTTCAGACATCAGTAGTAGCAAATAAACTGCTTTATTTTTTAAAATAAAGTCAGTTTTTTACAGTATATTCTGATCAATAGGCAAAACAAACAAAATTTGGTTATAATTGCTGTTATTACCTTATAAGACACTCAGTTTTCATCTTTTCTTTATAATTACAATATTAGTAGTAGAAAAGTCAATAGTTATGTTCCTCAATTTGTAAGGAAGAGATCAATTTCTGATTTTCAATAAATACTTTGTATTTTAGAATAATTATTCTTAAAGAGTCAATGAATTATATTAACATTTGTTTAATTTGTTTTAAATGAAAAATCTGAGAACTTGCACTTTGTTTTAGCTGGATCACCTGAGAGCTTTTGATTTTTTTTCTCATAAAGAGATAACATGATTATGTGCTCTCCCAAAGCAATGCTCCTTTTGAAACAGGGTCTCCCTACATACTAGTATGCTGATCTGGAACTCACTCCACAGCTCCTACTGAACTTACACATATGATTCTTCTGTCTTAGTTTCCTACGTACTGAGATTACAAGCATGCAGCATCATCCCAGGCTGCAGATGTTTCTGCCTAAGGTCATGGATCTCTAGATATTACCCTACAGGAAATTGGAATAATTTTACTAAACTATTACCAAAATATTCAATATGATTGTCTCTGACAATAGATTTTCTTGGAGAAAAATTGTAATTACTACTTTAAATTTTCTTAGATTTCTGTGTATCTGTGCATGTGTTCCTGTGCATGTTTGTGCTGCAGACAGAAAGCAGTTGGTGTCATAGCCAATGGAGCTTGCATGTCAGTCAACGGTAAACTACACAAAACTGGTCATATTGAAAAGACCAACAGCCACCTATCTAGCCCAAGAGCTGAACTTATTTATGTGATGAATCTCATTACATCAAATGCATCAACATGAGCTTTTAGAATAAAGATTTCAGAATTCTTACTTTAAAAAAAAAATCCATTGCTCTCTTTTTCTTTCTCTCTAGTTCTCTGTCTCTGTTTCAATATCTCCTCCCCCTCAACACACTTTTCTCTTTCTCCTGATTCCGCTCTTCTTTTCCTTCTTGATACTCTGTACAATCAAATCTCATGCACTATATTTTTGTCAACTTAAGAAACCCAAATATATGATATATGAAAAATTATTACTGGTATATGTAGTTGCATTCTTTCTCAGACTAATATATAAAAGAGCTAATATCACTAAATAGTGTTATTTGATTCTTTTATGAAGTATAAATATAGGTATTATGCTTAATTATATACCATAATACTTATCATAAAATATTATTTGGCATAAAAGCAACCAAATACTCAATGACTACATATGTTTCTTTAGCATAGCTAAATTATAAGGAAAACAGAATAATAGTTTGAAAATTGAATGATTTCTATTTTTATTTCCTCATGGAAACATTTATGGAGTTCATATTGTCACCATGAACTTAATTGCTTTCCAGATATGAGTCTAGGTTCCAAGACAATTAGTACAATTTTGTTCTTAAAGCCATTAAAAATATTCATTAAAACTACAAGCAGCAACATTTTGTAATTATTGAAAATTAAATTATTTTTGTATAATGTATTTTTATCATGTTTTTGCTTCTCCCAACTCATCCTACCTAACTTTGTTTTAATTTTTCATTTTCCTTTTTAAAAAACAAACAACCAAGGAAGAAAATATATACAGCAAAACTTTGAAACTCTGAAATTCATGTGGTTTGACAAATAAATGAACTTTATGTTCTGGATTGATAAAGCATAGTTTCCTTAAATTTTTCTATACATTATTAAAGTTCTAGGGAAGAATATGTTGATATTTGTTAGAACATGTTTTGTATTTCTATGTTAATATTTTATTGTCAATATAAAACTGTGATGTTACATCTTAACTCTAAACCACTGGATAAGAAAATCTATGAAACACTTTGAGGAAATGTGTTCTAGAATATGTAAATAAAATCTAGAATCAGTGAAAGAAGACTGCAATAATATAGCAAGCACTGCAGATTTGCTCATATCTACCTGGCCTCATAGGAGACTGGGTTTTATCATCACTGTGAAGATTGAGACCTGAAGTTATAGCATTCAAGACCTGCTGAGGATTCATGTCTTGATGAGTATGATTCTAGTGGAAGGGAAACATGATACAAAATGTGTGTTGTTAAGGACCTAAACTATACTTTCTTCTATGGAATAGAGTAAATTGGTGGGGCAGTAATAAAAACAAATGAATTTGATGTGCAACTTTAAAACCATCCACATTTGAATCCAGTACTAAAGGGGGGAGGAGGGAGCGAGAGGAAGAGGGTGGAAAGATAATTCTGAAGACATTAGTTAGAAATATGAAATAACCATCTTATTTATCTATAGAAACAAAGAAGATTAAATTTCAAGAGTCAGGATTAAAATGTTTGTTTTGGACCCAAGTAAGAATCAAATGTGATGTCAAATGAAGGTTGGTAAATAAGACTAAATCTCAGAGGAGAATTCTGAGGTCCTAATTTTGTCTTGAATTTGAATTTTGTATATTTTAAAGGTATTGTCAGACTATAGAAATAGATCAAACCACTAGGAGTAAAGATGTAGATACAGAAGACAAAATAAAAAGCAAGTTCTCACAGTCTCTTGTACTTAAACTTAGGCAGAGAATGACAAATAGACTATGGGAATTAGTGTCTATAAAGAAGTGGAACTGATGCAACAGCATAAAGTTTAATTCTCCATTAAGACTTTTAGGAAGTTAAATGCATTATTTCTTTAGTATTGACATAAAGGTTTTTGATGAATGTGTTGTGAATTATTTCTATATAGTGGTAAACAAAGAAACCAAATGAGGAATATTAAATAACAAAAAGGAATTTGAGGCTCTGTGTATAGACAATTAATTAACCATGTTCTGTAGCAGATCTATAATATAAAATTTAGAACTTTTAAACCTGGCAAACCCAGTATTTTTTGTACACTGTTAAAATTGAGTCTGCATAGGTGGAAAGAGGACGGTAAAGCTAGAGGGTGAGGAAGAGGGGTGGTGAATGAAGGGAAGAGATGAAGAGTGAGGGTGTGGGAAAGAAAATAAACACCTGAGTAATAATGCATTGAGTATTCATCATCTGGTGGAAGAGAAACTAGGGGACACAGGTAAAGGAATACAAAGAAGCACATACCTATTATTACATGACAATTGATTAGTCTAAGATACCTGGATCATGTTGGCTGTCAACAAAAGTATAGCCTATATTAAATTTTAAAAATTTATTTATTTATTTATTTATTTATTTATTTATTTATTTATTTAATTTATTTATATATACCAAACTTGGCCTCCCCTCCTGGGCCTTTCCTCCATCCTCCTCCTTTTCTTTTAGAAAGTGCCCTTCCCATTTATCCCCACCCCCACTTGATGTATCAAGTTTCTGCAAGATTATGTATATCCTCTCCCACTGAGGCTAGATAAGACAGCCCTATTGGTGTATAGATATACCACAGTGAGGCTACAGCTTTAGGGGAGAGCCTCTGCTCCAGTTGTTGGGGGACCCACATGAAGACTGAGATGCATGTCTGCTAAATATGTGTCTGGAGCCTCTGTTCAGCCCATGTATGTTCATTGGCTGGTTGTTCAGTCTCTGAGAACCTCCAAAAGATCCAGGTTAGTTGACTCTGCTGGTCTTCCTGTGTGGAAGTTGGATACAGGATGTATGTGATTGGTTTATGGGATATTTGTTTGAATGATTTACAGAAGTTGAAATTTATAAATGTTCTCATTTGATATTTTTGATTTTCCTAATAACAAATTCTAAAGAAGTAGAATAATTAGGATTTGTAAGGTATCTGGATGCCAAAAGGAATATTCTAACCATGGCCTCCTTAAATTCCCACAGACTAAGAAACTCAGCTACACAACTATGATATCAAGCCCCTGAGAATCTTTAAAATCCTAGAAAACATTTGTTCTAAAGCTTGCACATATCATGCACTTATTAATAAATAAACACTGGATTGCATTTTTTATTAGATTATATGTAACTGAATCTTCTGTCAATATGTCTTTAATCCCTGAACTCCAGTGTCACTAACAGGGATATATTTGCCACGCTCACAACAAACATTTGTCCTTCACTGTTCCAGAGTGGGATTTATCCTTCTGTCTTAGGACAGTATTCTCTTTCCATCTGTGGCTTCTCAGACTCCACAGGGCAGTTTGTTCCCCAGTCAATATTTAAAGAGCTTCCACTACTTCTTTTCTTGCAGTTTATTCAATTAGTAAGCAACCCTGTGTGTATTTCTGTGTCGCTTTATTTTTAACAAGAAAGCTTACACAGCTTAAGGTGGAGGGCCCTGAATAAAAGACAGTCTTATAAGTATTAGCTATTAGCTATCTTATTTACTTAATAAAAATTCATCAGCTATAAAATCAAAATGCATCATTATCTATTTGAGTCCTAACTATCTAATTCTGGCTTGGGTTGTAGATAAAATAGAAAATGCAATTTGTCATCATAAAAGTATCATTATTTAATCATATGAAACTTACAGTTTATCTTGAGAAAAGTTTATAGTAATTTCAATATATAGGAGCCATTTTTGACAGATACAATGAAATAGATTCATCACTCTTGACAAATTATATTGGAAAATATCGTTCTGTGATTTGCCACAGAACATCATGGCCAGATCCAACAGGAATTTCACCTGTGATTCTTTTTTGTAACATTATTCCCTAGCAATTGAAAACTGATTTCTTTTTTGGAGGGACTGCCGAGGACTTTGTGTGTAAGATGGTTATAGGAATAATTATATGAATGAAAGAAACCTGTAGCCCTTTAAATCAAACTAAGTAGTGTTTTATTAAAGTGCTCAGCAAATCAATCTAAATCCAAGGATAATAAAGCCCTAATCAGGTGGTACAAAAAATAATAGGTTGTCATGCTTGAGAAAAAATAGGCAATCATGGAATGTTTTCTTTAATTAGGTCATGTAAAGTAGAAGAACTGAGTAGGAACTGGCAAGACATTCATCATGAGCAAGGTGGGAAATTATTTAGATTACCAAGGGAGGAAAATTGAATGTGATATACTTATATTTGCCTGGACAGAAAATTAAAACGTTTTATTCACTATATGTATTGTTTTACTAGTGATAAATAATGACAGGTGTGAATTTTTTTTAAAGCTGAAGTTTACCAGTTAGCCATCTAGTTGGTTAAATCTACATCTGTTAATTGTTTAATAATTATTTTAATTTCTGTGCTTGGTACTCCAAGACCACACTGGACCATGGCTCTGACAATCTTCCACAAAGCTGCCTCTCACCTCTAATGGAACGTAGTTCCTAATGAACTTAAGATTGGTCATTAAGCACTCTTCACTTCCTCTTTAAAGTGAAGGGCATAATTAATACTGTCGGCATTGTGAGTGTACTGCTCTGCATAGAGATGATGCTATAAGTTATCAAAATCTTCTTGGTCTAGATTCTTCTGAGTCACTGCTGCCTTTCAGCTTAGACTGGTGAGTGAACCATATTGCAAGCCTTAATTTGGAGACTGGAATCTGTAACTTCTGATGTCTGTAACATTATCACATCTATCTCAGACAACTATATTTAGGAATCTAAGTTTGAGAACTTGACTTCCTCTGTTATATACAGGATCGTCAAATAGTTGGAATATTGAGAATCTTTATTTCTCTTCTGCACAAATTATTTCTTTATGTCTCCACTGATCTTGATCCACTGTCCACCAGCCTCTTCTATTCTAAGGGGGAAGGAGCACCGAGAGGAAAAGATGGAGTAAGGATAGGAGAAGATGAAGTAGATGAGAAGCTAGGTAATGAGAGAGAAAAAGAGAGAGAAAGAGAGAGGGGGTATGGAGGCAGAAGTTCACATGTCTCCACCAGTCAAAGATAGTTTACATAGCTAGGCTGGGTAGTAGGTTACACTTCTGATTGAGCATTACCATACTTATAAAGTCTTTGATTAACATTTAAAAAAATATATATAAAAGCAAAATGGAAAAGGGGGCACGGGATAGGGGTTTTCTAGGGAGGGGAAATGGAAAGGGGTTGGTATCTGAAATGCAAATAAAATATCCAATAAAAATATTTAAAAAAATATATTTTATTTTTAATTTTGGTGTGTGTGGGGTTTTGTGTGTGTGTGTGTATGTCTGTGTGTGTGTGTGTGTGTGTGTGTGTGTGTGTGTGTGTGTATGTGTGTGAGTTTGCTGTGTGTGCACATAAGTGCATGTGCCCACATTGTAGTTTTGTAGGACATTAGATCCCCTTAGCTGGCAGTTACAAGAAATCAAACTTAGGTGCTGAGAACTAAACTACATCTCCATAAGATCAGTACTCACTCTTAACCCCTTAGCTAACTCTTCAACCAAAATATTTTTTGAAAATATTTTTGCACAATTAATCCATTGTTCCTGATTGTGTGGGATGAGACAAGTGGTCCACTGTGCACATGTATGTGGAGAAGAGAGGATAGCATGTAGGAGTGGATTTTTTTATTCAACCATGTGGATTCCAGGGATAAACCTCAGATCCTCAGACAAATCAGCAAACACCTGTAAGCACTAAGCAATCACACTGATCCCTGTATTGCATTGCTTTTTTTCATCAATCAACCATTCAGTTCTAAACATACAGCACAGAAGAAAGTCTGGTGAAGCTTAGAGTCTATGAATTGTTAAGGGTTAAAATATATAAGATTGACATCTATAGGCAAATGCACTCAGTACTTCTGGTGATTCATGCTCATCTATTAAAGACTGAGTAAAAAAAGGTTTTGTTTTGAATTTTCATTCTTTAATGTTTTCATGTAATAGATTTATACAATGTGTTTCCTCTTCTTCAACTCTTCCCAGATTGTCTCCATCACTCTACCCAACAAACTTTATCTCTCAATCTTTTTGTCTCTTTCTCTCTGTGTGTTTCTCTCTGTCTCTCTCTGTCTCTGTCTCTGTCTCTGTCTCTGTCTCTGTCTCTGTCTCTCCCTCTCTCTAATTCATAATGCACAGGGACAAGAGTGTGTGTATACGCATACACACACAAGTGCATACACATAAACCAAACTCAAAATGAACAAACAAATCAAAAGAACAACAGTGAGACAAAAATGCCCAAGCAAAACAACATAAAACAAAAGGCACCCTACTCCCTTCCACACTCACACAAGAAAAAGGTAGAGTTCATTTTCTGTTAGCCTGCCGTGGACTGTGGGAATGTGGTTGATTGAGAAAGTGGATTTTACCTTTACCAGTGGATACTAATTGCAAATTGCATCTTAGGGTTGGAATCTATGTCCACTTCTTTTTCCCAGTGCTGCGACCTATCTCAGGCTTGAAACTGTGCAGAAAACAAGAATCTTTAGATATAAACATAGTTAGTACATTGCTTATGTATTTTTTGAACCAGTCCAAAGTCATCTTGCATTTCAGAGGAAAGTACTAGTATTTGCCAGGTTTCCACCATAAGTGCCTGTTAATAAGGAACCTGGTTGACCAGGAAGTTTCAAAGTATTAAAAATCGCAAGACGGTCAGAAGATCCTGGGCCAGAAGGCTGAAGACCAGATGCTCAAACAATTTAAAGTATAGGAACTGTCCAGGTGTTCAGCAGTCTCTATAAATTGGCTAAGTTTTAGAAGCTATGCTTTATGCCTCCCACAATTTCAGTTAACTCAGTCATTCTGGGTTTCTGATGGGGTTGAAAACTTCTAGCCTCATAGTCAATCTTGGCTATTTACTTTGAGAGAAAAGATTTGAGTGGAGGGTTTTCAGCTGACATTCATTTCAAGCCAAGAAAAAATCCAGGTTCAGAACTAAGTGTTTTAGTTAGGAGAGACGACAGAAGTTCTGGTTAGTCAAAAAAATAATGGACTGGTTATTAGGACTAACTAGTACCTCACTGGTACAAATCGGCACAATTATGCACTAATTGTATTTTAAGAGAAAAGTTTTATTTTAACAGGAAGGGTGATATGTAGGAGGAGCTAAGGTGGGAGGAGTATGGAGAGGAAGAGAAGAAGCAAGGAGAGGAGGAGAAGAAGGACAGGAGAAGCTAGGTGATGAGAGAGAGAAAGAGAGAGAAAGAGGGGAGGGGACATGGAGGCAGATGTTCACATGTCTCCACCAGTCAAAGATAGTTGATATATCTAGGTTAAGTATTGGGTTATACTTCTGACTGAGCATTACCAAACTTATAAAGCCTTTGACTAACATTTTAAAAAATTGTATAAAAGCAAAAAGGAAAAGGGGGCAAGGGATAGGGTTTTCTAGGGAGGGGAAATGGGGAAAAGGGATGAATCTGAAATGTAATATAAATAAAATATCCAGTAAAAAAATGGCTAAATAGAACATCACCATACATGGTGTGTTGATGTGTTACTCCTTAACTCTTTATCCCACATGGCACCTTGCCTGAGCTCTAGTCTATGAAATGCTAAAGGAATCCTAGCAAAACAGAATGTCAGTTACCTAGAGCTACAATTTAATGAGTTTAGCTTTTGTCCCTTTTCTTTCTTAGCTCACCAGGTAAATGACCCTGTCTATTTCTGAGTCCACTTCTGAGGCAAAGTTTCAACATATATCTAGATAACTATCTGCAACTACCATCGCTGTCTGTGAGATAATCGTTTTTCCAGCAGTTTGTTGTTGGTCACACCACAATCTCTTTTCTCTTCCAGAAGCAGGAAATCAAATGGTACTGCTCATCATTCTGTTTTCATTAACTCTGTCACACTCATTCCTCTGTAATTAAATACAAAGTGAAATTATTTAGAGACTTCTTTTAGCTGGGTCTAGTCCAAGTTCTTACGTATACCAATCAAATGAAAAATACATTTAGAAGCAAGTATTTCTGGATAAGTCACCACTCCACACAGGGCAAACTTTTAGAATGATAAAATTTCCATTATCTTTTAAAGGAAAATATTGCTTATACTTGAATTTTTTTTTAAAAGAAGATATGTATATTAAGTAACAAGCAATTTTATTTAAATGAATATTTTACTTTAAAATTCAATATCACCGAGCATTTTCCTTAGAGAATAATACTACTCGCTTGCTTTACAGTTATTATAAATCACATACTTATTATTGTGTTAAAGAGAAACGTGAATAATGAATCTTTAAAAGCCTTAGAGATCAGGAAATAGACGGTAGGTCAAAAAAGAATGCATTTTGATGAAGTGTTACACAGGAAGATTATTTTATAGGCTAACAAAATATACCTACAGTAAATCACAATTGTGTCACAGTGATAAACCTGAGAAATGTACATTGCTTCATAATAATGAAAAGAAGTGGCCCACCAGGCCAATTTAAGGCACACTTAGTTTACTTGGATAGATGAAATTCACACGAACTACGTTTGCTCACCTAGAGGATGCTGCATCCCAAGAAAGATAGACTCTCTTTCAACTTGCTGACTTGTTGTTTTTGTTCCCTGAAATATATGAACTTAATTCATTAGTTCTTAAAGTTTGTATTCTATCAGGGCTATTAAGAAAGCTTTACAGAATTGCAAGGTTTTATTTAGCCTTCATCCTAGAATTTTGACGGTACGTCTGTATGGGATCTCACGGCATGTGTTTATGAAAGGATAGCAGGTAATTCTCACAGAGAAAAAAGTCACAGACCTTACTTTGAGGGAAACTGGCCAATTGAACACTTACATTTTAATGAGCTGACACTGAAAGTTTCAATCTGATCAAATAGAAATGGTTCGTAACCATTAGTAACCAATAGTAATGGTTATAGCAGAAGACGATAAAATACATTAAAATGAATATTTTACATACTTCCCCATCAATTTTATCAATCTTCTGACAGTTGGTGGGTATAGGAGAAATTAATTTCTTGCTGAAAGGCAGAAACCTGTTAGGCAATTGATTTACCTACAACTGTAATTGTCTGATTTGGTCTCAGGATGATGTTTTCCATTCTGGTACTTTCAGGTAGTATTAAACTAATGTCATATTGCATAGCTTTGATATTTCCATGTACTGCTGGGCAAGGTGTCAGTTGTGCTGTAGCAAGGTCTACTTGATTTAGTGGTTCAACAAGCCCATCGAAGAGGTCCCGTTGCCTCTCTTCCACCACTCATGAAGAACCAACCTACAAATCACTTGTCAACAACTTTGATCTACCTTGTTTCAGGTGGTTTACTCTCTGTCTATTATTTCTGCTAAGAGACCCGTGAAAATTAAATACAGACCCTGCTGATGCTTGACCGACCCAGTGCTCCATCATAACAGCAATGTAATAGCAATAAATCATTTCAACTTTAATCTATTGTTATTGATGAATGTACAATTATTTGTCATCTAATATGCTGAAAATGATGACCAAAGAAATAGATCAACTTTTTTTCTTCTTCCAAGTGCGGCATTGATGGATTGTATCCCTAAGCTGTTATTACACTTATAATGTAGTCCTTGGCACTGACAGCACAGCTAGTTTTTTAATCATCCCATAGTAATCAACTTAAGACAACATAGCAAGACTCATAACTCATGTTCTTTTCTTCTTTGGCAGTGATGGGAAATGAAAATGTTTTTATTCTTTTGAAATAATTCTTACCTGACTAGGCTGAAGATTGCTTTAAAATTGTAAATGAATGGTTGCTTATTGAGCTGGAACTGAAACGTGACATATTAAAATGTCTTTTTCCAAACAGGGAAAAAAATTATTTAGGCCAGCTCAGAGTAAGACAGTTTAAAAAATATTTTTTTTTCTTTTAACTGGTTCATTGCTAACTTAATACCTTAGGGGAATGTTTGAACAACACTAGCATAGGAACAAAATTATTATGGCTAAATATGACAATGTTAAAATGCTCCCCTCCTACTTCCTACAAATATCTGCCAATCTTCTCCATTATATTTCAATTATTGGCACTGGTGGCTGAGAATTTGCTGTGGGGGCTGCAAAGGTTAGAAATCAAATATTACTATGATTGAAGCAAAAGTTAATTCAAAAGGAGTAACTGTTATTAAGTCAACAGATTGTGCATCAGCCTATGCATTAGATTTAAGACCTTATTTCTGAAATGCACAAATCCCCTCCACACTACCTTTGCTCATCATGAAAAAAATCATCCTGAAAAATTTTACAAACTTCTAACAAAAGTCCCTCTTGCTGTATTTTGACTACACATTGCTTTCCCCTATAAATAAGATAAATACAAACAAAAAATTCAGTACTGGGTAATACTGGTTTTTATCCTCACATAAAGTCTGTATTCTCTTATGTCCTTATTAATTTGAACATGAGCTAGAAGTCAAAATTTTAAACATGTGTAGTTAGGGTATGTTGTTATTAAGTAATATATTATATCCCACTTTTAGTGTAGTGACATTCAAAATCAAGTCTGAAGCTCATTAGTGCCTGGAAAATTATGCAAATATGTAGCCTATCCTCTAAATGTTAATTTCTAGGATGGACTCAAATTGGAGATACCTCGGCATACTTTAGACATGTATGACTTTTGAGATCTACTAGCTGAAATTGATTTACTCTTTCTGATTTTTATTATTGTGAAGAGTCTGGGATGAACCTGGCAGGACAATGCTTTTACCTTTTCTTAGCATAAAAGAGCCATAGAAAGAAAGGCCCTAGGGGCACAGTGGTTTTTTTTAGTACAGCAACTGAGAGAGAACAACATATGTTACCCAGGAAAAATCCTGCTCTTACCCTCAGTTTGCGCATTGGTAAAATGTGTATATGTACACAAAAGGGTTCAGTGAAACCAGCTAGTTAATAGATGTTGTACTGGTTAGATTTATGTCAAAATAACATAAGCTAGAAACATCTGAGAGGAGGAAACCTCAGTTGAGAAAATGGCTCCATAAGACATGGCCGTAGACAAGACTATGACCATTTTCCTAATTAGTGATTAATACGATAGGGCCAAGACTATTGTGGGTGGTAGTCCTAGCCTCTATGAGAAAAAAGGCTATGTCAGTTTGAATGAAAATGGCACCCATAGTCCCATACGGAGTGGAACTATTAGGAGTTGTGACCTTGTTGGAGTAGATGTGGCCTTGTTGGAGAAAGTGGGTCTCTGAGCATAGATTTTGAGGTTCAGATGCTCGATCCAGGCCTAGTGTCATATTTTTTTTCTGATGCCTGCCGTTCCAGATGTAGTACTCTCAGCTCTTTTTTAGCACCATGTCTACCATTTTGCTGCCATGCTCATGCATCATGGGAATGGCGTGATCGTAACGGACTAACCTCTGAACTGTAAGATGACCAAAGTTAATTGATATATATATATGTGTGTGTACACACACACACACACACACACACACACACACACACATATATATATAATATATATATAAATTAATATATAATTGATATTTGTCAATATATATAATATATTATACATATATAATATACATATATTATTAAAATATACAATATATAAATACAACCTACTCAGTCTATATAACACTGCTTACATGTATATTTTCAAACCTTACCATCTAATATTGGATAACCAGAGTGCTTTGCCCTGGGAAAAAGTATGTCTTCAGCATTCTTCCATTCTTAGTTACCTATAGTTCTACATGTGAGCTTTCCCCCTTCTACATTAGAATTCCTATATTTGACCCATTTTCATTGAGTATTTTTTATCACATCATGTCCACCTCATTCTTTATTTTGAAAATATCTGTACATTATGAGAAGACTTTAAGATTAAAAACTGTCAAGTAAAATGTTTTTTTTTTATCAAAGCCAAACAATTATTTATCTAGTTATTCTATAAATGCTCAATTTTCCTTCTATGTTTTTATTCATTGATAAAAATAGAAAATGAAGAATTATTATCAATAATAATCATTTATCATTTACACCATTCACAAATTAAGAGTGAAAAGAAAAATATTACCTCCAGGAATAGGTCAAAGCCTGACAATGTTAGTTATTTGTGGCCCAAAGCAAAGAAGTAAACTACCTTAGAGCATGAAACTATTTTGTGGTATTTTAGTGACCTGATTATGCCGTCTTTAATTTTTAAGTAGAATGTGTGTCATTCAAGAGAATGTGTTTCATTATCACATTGTTATAGACGTTGTTGTCACCCTCTTTTGTTCCCCTTTCTCTTCATGATCACCTGCATTGTCCGAAAAGTGCTATTCAGCAACCAGGTCATATACATAAATGATTATCTGAATTATAATATGTATGGTCAACAAGATTTCACATATGAGAGAAAATTTATGATTTGTCTCTTTACCTGTGTTATGTTTTCTAACATGATGGTCTTTGGTTTCATTCATTTTCCTAAAATGTCATAATTTCATTGTTTGTGAATGAAGAAAATTCCATTGCATACATATATGGTATTTGCTTTATTTATTTATCTATTAGTAGACACACTGACTGATTTCATCTTCCCATCTAACTAACAAACATGTATATGATGGCATCTCTACAGTATGCTTACTTACATTCCTCAGAACTATTCACAGGTTCCATGTATATTAATCACATGATAATTATACTTTCAGTTTATTTGTTTATTTAATTAATTCCATACATAAACAACATTTTGACAAGTTTATTCATATTTGTATGTAATATATTTTTATGATATTTACTCTCCATTACTTCTCCTTTCCCCCTTCCATTCATGCTAACCTCTTTTTCCCCACTACTAGTTCTCCTCATTTTACTTTTGACCAATTAATTTAATTGGGATTACTTGCATGAGTTTGGGTAGAGAGTTATTTAAAGGTGAATGGGCAACTTATGCATGGCTAAAACATTGAAGAGATGATCTCCCCAACCATGAACTGACACTATTTCACTGAGGAAAGAAGGGTCTCATCACCACTCCACTCTGTCTGCCATGGAGTATGGGGAACTTCCTTGTTCAAAGTATGTTCAGGAGACAAATGCGTATTTATTTTCAATGGGCAACCACTAAGAGACCAAAGAAGCAATTGCACCCTGGTTGAGTCCGTGGACAAATGAGTTAATTTGATGTAATTGAGAAACAAGGATGATTGTTCCAAGGCAGCACTTCAGCATGGTGACTCACAAAGTTGCATCTCTGAAATTCGCTGACAACCTGCAGTTAGTCCCCACAGAGACACTACACTCCCATCCAGCAGCTGTTTGCTGGCATGATAAACTCAGAAAGTGACCTTGAGAATCTAGCAGTTTTCTGAGATTCCTGGGGTTCTGAATTCTTACAAGCATTAGTTTTTCTCTAAGAAGAAATGTTTTGATCAGAAGGAAAGAGCTATTCAACAAGATGCCATCCTGACATTCAGAGTGGATAAACGGATTCACTATCTCACCAAGAAAGTATAAAGTGTTCTTTCTCTCCTATATTTCCACCAAAACTTGCTAAAGTTTGGTTTCCTGATAATATTCATTATGATTCTGACTGGGAGGAAATGGAATCTCAATGTCATTTAATTTACAAATTGCTATGATATCTGTGGTTGTTAAAATTATTTTCTTTCAAATATTTATTGACAATCAGAAATTCTTTGAAAACTCTATGTTCAAATACGTTCATTTATTGATTGGATTATTTATTTATTTTTGTTGTTCAATTCCTCTTCTTACATTGTCATTTTTTTTTAATGTAATAGTAGTACCTCACCATGTTTTCTTTACAGTTTTGTGATTGCCAAGTCAGGTATTTTTAAGAGGACTAAACAAAACTACTCTGGGCACTATGATAAATCCTGAGAAAAAGTCTTAGTTTCATTCACAGAGCATTTTTAAATGTTCAGCCTAGTCAAGGTGCACATAGCTCCCTATTTTTTCCATGGATCATTGTTAAAGGTCAATATTCTCCTTCAAGTACTGTAATCAACCTATATTTTACTTTGTCCTTCTTTGAGAGAATGTCATTGTAGTCACAGTAACCGGATGGCTTGGTAAAGCATGTGTTAGAAATGAGCATCCCAATGATTAAATATGAAGCTAATGTTTGGGCTATTGTGGGATTCCTGCAACATGCCTCATTATACTTACTTCTCTGGCCTATTCTTGCTGCTATCCTCCACAAGCCCAATATGGCAGACTTACTGGTGACAGAGACTGTTATGTATGAACATTTCATCCTCTTTATTCTACAAAGCATAACAATAACTACTCCCATGTTTGTATCTGAAAAACTCATTTAGGATTGTGTCAATGTTAAGCATGTGCTATTTCTTGTAAAGTATGTATTTTGGTAACATATTATCCTTGTTACTGACTTGTCATGAGTCACGGAGGCCTCTGCATTTATCTTTATACCCCATTTTCCTTGAGGATTAGAGGAAGAGAAAATCAAGAGAAGGAAAAAGCATAAAGATGCAGAGAGGCATTTAGAATACGTTCCTTTTGTGGAAAGGCAACCTTTCTGGAACTTCAGTGTGGATGCTCAGTCGGCCTGTTTCGCTTGGTGTGGATGCTCAGTCGGAGCTGTTTGGCTTGGTGTTGATGCTCAGTCGGCCTGTTTCGCTTGGTGTGGATGCTCAGTCGGAGCTGTTTGGCTTGGTGTGGATGCTCAGTCGGCCTGTTTCGCTTGGTTTTCTTGGCACTTGGCCGCTTCCACACAACTACTTCCTCTCAAGTATGGACTTTAGTCTAAGTTTTTATGTTTTCCTCCAAAAGACCATTAATTCAGAGAGAGAAAAGTTGATGCCTTGGCAGTTTTATTTTCCGAGTCCAGAATTTTGTCTAGACAAAGGTAAGAACTAAGTAGGCCCTATTTCATTGTATTACAGTATTAAGCCCATGTTTCCTTTCTGCTACCATTTGTATTTTCAGTACCCTGTGACCTTCGGCTTTTGAGATAAAAAATGGCTATAAACCATTTGTAATACTTTAATGTCGTCCTAGCTCTAAAACCTGGTTAACTAATATTCACAGCTAAGCTTGCTGAGCAGTTGGCATAAAATCCCTAAGCAAATCTAACACAGCAGGAGGATCTAATTACTTAAGCTCTCAGGTACCAAAAATGCTGAAACATTCATTTTCTGTTAGTAAACTTTGATCATGTCTAATTTATATATTAATATTTCTAGTTATTTGAAATGATACAATTTCTGAAAAATTTGTATGGCAGGATTTTACCTATTTTATTGATTGATTAATAAATTTTAAGTTATGGCTTTTGCTTTGATTGCTAAATATCAAAATCTTGTGACGCACAGGAGCAGAAGAAAACGATGAGAATACAGATTTGTATACAACTTGCCATACTACGTTTGATTTAAAACTTTTACATTAGTTTTTATTTCATCATGTGTCATTCCACAATTTTATTTGTTTCTACATGCACTACCTACAATGAATTGAAGTATAAGAGAAATAAAGATATTAAAGACATCTTAAAACCACTGCTGCTCAAAATTATTTCTGGATTGTTCCAATATCCCCTTCTCATATGGTATCATTGAAATACAACACATTTAATAATTAAAAAACAAAACCCAAAACTATCATGATAACATAATTCTGCATTTGGATTAATGTTGCTCAACTTCTTTATTATTCAAAATACTTAGGAATCCATCTTTATTTAGAATTCTTCTTTTTAATAATGCTTTAAACATCTTAATTATCAGTAAGAATCTCACAGCGATATATTTATTTGCATACTGACAAAAAAACCCAGATAATTATTTTAAGCCAAGCATTTTGATTGGACAATATAGCTGTATTTGTTAAGCAGCATTTTTGAGAATTTTCTGCCTAATAGCAGACATAACAATCTAGTTAAAAGCATATAAGATATACCATTTTTACCACTTTTCTTAGTCAGTTCACCAGTAAACTCTGCTAGTCAGGGCTCCTTTCCCTTCCCTTCTCTGTGAGTGAGATCATTTAGTAATCTAGACATAAATTGGCTATGACTCTAGTAGTCTGAACAGAGAGTGGTTTCTGCCCATAATAGCTGTGGTAAACTATATGATCTTTTCTGGTTTTTTGCTCTCATTTCTCTTCCACACAATCACTTGCTGTCACAGATCACAGTCTTTTCCAAAACTATATCCAGTCTCACATTGATAGAATCATGCCATAAAATGACCTGTTGTTAAACAATACAGTTTATTTACTGGTTCTAAAGCTGGGAAGACTAAGGCCAAACCACAAGTAAATGCATTGTGCAGTGGTGTGATGCTGTTTCCTGCTTGATAAAGAGTGCTTTCCTATGAATCTTAACAGTGAAAAAGTGAATATGCTTACTTTTGGCTTTTTTTTCCCCAAGGGAATAGTTTAGGAAGATTCTGATCTCATAAATTATTTAACTTCAAAGGCAACACCATCTAGGACTACCAATTTGCTATTTGGCTTTCAACATACAGATTTTTTAGGAGCCACAAACATTCAAAAGATAGCAGCTAGCTACCAATTATATGACCCAATGGTTAAATTTGGTATTTCCCTAGATATACAGCTGTGTTGCACACACTTTTTAAAAAAATATGTCACACCCTACTCTATCTAGTTAAGTGTTAACGGGAGCATTCTTTCACTTTAAATTTCCCAAACTCTATAGAGGAATTTGTCATTTAACTATGTTAAATTCATATTCATATGTAAGATACTGTGTGTGCAAAAGGCACAGTCTCATACACAGCCTAATTGTAGAAAACAATTAATGGGACATTGTAAGGAAGACATTTAGAGAGCTTATTTTGTGCCCATACTTGATTCAGTATCTTGTTTATTCTGAAAACTCAATGCCAAGCAAGAGTCAGTTATCCTTGATTTCAAACGCTGAGTCACACAGAATTCATTCTCCCTGGGACTTGGCCAGAAACAAGGTTTATTAAACCTTACATCACTTTATCATCAAGGTTAACTCCTCACTTTAAGGGCCATTAAGAGGGCTTTATTATTAGTTTGTAATTTTGTATGTTTTAAATGGAATGACATTATTTTGCCCAAGTGAATAAAATGAAGTACAGTAATTGTAATTGCTATTGCCAGACTCTATAGTGAGCCTCACCGGAGTTTCCAAAAGTAAAATGATAATGTATCATCATCAACCTGGCCACCATCCTGCCACAGTGACTTCTGGCATATGTCCAATGTTCTCCAACAACCCTTGTGTGTCTTCACACAAGATATATTACATGTCAAAGTCCAGATTCATTATGTTTCTACACTTTTTCCTTCCGTGCAAGATAATCCTTCATCATTGACTCATTTTTTAATGGAGTCCTCCAGTTAAAACTATGTCAAGATCTTACCACAGGATGTCTTGACATTGACTCATTAGTATAGAGAATAATGTGCTCAAGGAAACTAATGGGTAATATAATGGCCAAGTGACAAATCACAGCATTATACACACAAGACGGATAGCATTGACAAAAGAAGATAGACTGGACTACCTGAACTTTCATGGTAATTAAATCATATCCGTTTAAGAAAAGTGCCATTAAAAATTTAAAAGAACCAACACATCATAAAGAATATGAATATGTAATAACAAAGTTAATTCCTTGGGCCTATCTTTCTGGGTGTCTGTCCCGAGAGAAAACTCATCATTAGCTGATAGCTAGCTAGCTGCTGGACTCTTCTGAGGATTAATATTCTTTTATATGCCACCTACCTGTATTTGTGCATCACTCTAACACAGAATATCAGAATTGTATTCAATGATCTTCAGCTCTGATAGTTTCTTCAACCTCACAGTCTTCTTATATAAGTGGGAATTAAGTCCTCTGCTATTTTCTACATTAGATAGTCAAGCACCCCCTTTCCACTGCTGTAACAGGGGACTATTGTCTAAATCAGTTCTTCCAGAAATATCTGATCACAATAAAAGAAACTAAGCTGGAACTCATAAAGGTCAAGACCTTAATGACTACGTGAACTGTACTCTCTACTTAGAAATCAGCTCTAACCAAGTGCTTGATACAGGCTCAGCATTTTCTATCATCCTTGATGAGGCACTGTGGGAAAGGAACAGTTTTTCTCACATGATAAAAGTATTTCCAATATGACATACCCAATTACAGCTTTCATCCTGCTGGGTAAATGTTAAATGTAGTTGAGAGTATTGGCTGTAATTGTAGTGAACATAGATATGAGTCCCAAGACCCACATGGGAAAACCCAACCGTCTGTAACTCAACTCTCAAGGGATTTGATGGCCTTTTATGACCTCTATAGGCACTGTACACGCATGTTGCACAAGCATATGTGTATAAAAAGACCTTTACATGTAAGAATGAATAGAGATATACATAAATATATATTATATTTAAAAAATATAGAAAAGCACAAAACTGGCTTCTAAAAATAGGATTTGAATCATTCTACCTCATTCTCCAAGTGGAATGAAAACTTCGAATGCCCTTTTAAAAATATGTACACACACTGGTATAATACAACTAGTAACTTAAGTTAAAAAAGAGAAAAGGTATTCAAAAGCTACTAAGTTGCATGCATTATATTTCTTTAAAACTACAGGATTTTTTGGGGGGGGCAATTTCAAAGTTAAAATAATCTACCTGATTATCCCTTTGGTATTGCACATGAATAAATTAAAGCTGCATGGGTTTAGAAAATAATATAACCACATCATTTAAAAAACAGAAACATACTAAGCAAATAGAAATTAGGCCCTCTAGAGACACCCAGCCAGCTGGTCCTTGTTCCTGATTCAATTGTTAAATACCCCTACTCCAGTTTCAAGTCTATAATTCAACATGCCAGTAATGTATACTTCACAGGGTTACTGTAAAAAAAAAACACAAAATAATATACAGGAGACTTCTAGACCAGAAGATGGAATATATTGATTTCCTCAACAATATCTATGTAACTCCTACTAGGTTGAGTATTCATACCATTCTTCCCTTGTACATCAGACTGAAATATATCACAGCAAGTGATATATATGTATGTTCCTTGTTTATATACCTGATACTAAAGAGTGATCTCAGATTTCTGCATATAAAAGCTAGTACTCTGTTTCTGCAATATATCTCTACCTTCTCAATTTTATATAACAATAAGGTATATATGGTATATTTTAACATATGTATTAGATAAATAATATGTTCCCCATACACCTAATTATTTTATCCAAAGGTATAATTGAAAAATTTATTGAAAAATTATTTTTCTCATTTTAAATGTGTGCAAATATTTCACAGTACTAATATTTATAGAATATCACACAACTATTTTCTAATATATGGATATTTATATTTTTCAACTCAAATGGTCTTCTGAACTGTGATCTCATAAACACTCTACATGTATATAATAGTTTTAATTATCAACTTGGTACAACCTAGAATCACTTGGAAAGGCAGGCTGAAAGAATTGTCTATACTGGGTAGTCCTATTGGGAAGTCTGTTAGAAATTAGCTAAATTAATTGATTTAATTAATTGATTAATTGTGACATTGAGTAAACTGTAGGCAGCATCATGCTCTAGGCAGGGAGTTATAAACTGTATAATAATGAGATATCTAGCTGGATACAAGCAGAGCAACAATCCATCATGTATGCTCTCATACCTCTTTGATTTTGACTGTTTGGAGTCCTTGAATTCACCATAGTTCTGTACTATAACTTGAAATTATAGAATTAAATAAAATCTTTTCACTCCTAGTTTTTTTTGTTTTGTTTTGTTTTTGTTTTGTCACAGAGTTTTTCAGAGCAACAGAAAGGAAACTAGGAAAGAACATTTTGTAGATTAACAAAGTATTTCAAACTCCATGGCTTTGCTCAATAATTACTGATTATTTTTTTATAGTTTCATTGATTTTGAAATTCAGACAGGGAATAACATAAAAGAATTGTTTATGTAGTATAATGGCTAAAGCATTTAAAGTAACTGAAGAAAAACTCCTAGAGAAAAACTATAGTTCAAGTTGGTTATTAGCAGAATTTGCCCATAAAAAACTCATTTGTGACCATTTTATAACTTCTGGGCTTACTCACAATGAAGAAAGTGGAATTCCAAATTTAGTTCCTCCCCAAAAGATTTTAAAAAATTGAAATGCAATTATACTTCATGTTCCAACTTTTCATAAGCCTATAAAGGCATCACATTCATTATAGAATTAAGACTGAAAGTTCTATCAAAATATATGATTTTAAGAAAAGGAAATGCAGCACATTTTTGGTAGAACATCAGCGCATTGAGGCATCCAATTTTAGATAATTATAAATATATGCCTCTGAATGAACTGTTTGAACTTTAGTAAATATTATCCAGTTCTGTTCCAAATTTTCATTACAATTTATATATCAGATGTCAATAATAAGATAATATTGGTTATATATTTTAAAGAAAAAAACTACTATATCCCTTACTAAACCAGTGTAATACCTAGCTACATTCTAAATACTTACCTTTAGACTCACAGAAAAGTGAAGCTCTCATCTGTTACCAAAGACGCTCCTTTTCTGCACCAGATGGGGACCATTAAGGAAAACCACAACTGGTCAGATTAGTAATTTTTTTAGACATTATAATACATAAACAATTTAAGTTATTTGCTGAATTTCAAAACCAATGAATCTGAAAGAAATTATCAGTAATTATTGAAAAGAGCCATGAAGGTTGAAATAATTTGTTACTCTACAAGACGTAAGAAGTCTGTCTGTCTTTATTCTACTATTTCTATACTGAAGAAAATATATTATCTTATAAAGTATTTTTTTCTAGTCTCCATGTACAGTCATAAGAAACTGACTGTGGTAAGCTAAACACTAATACTTACCATCAACAATTCAGCTCCTGTAACTAAGGCTCTAGGAGCATTTGCATAATGCAGGGCAGAAAGACTATAAGAATCAAATGACTAGAAAATCTGCTATTAGACTGTATCTCTTCAAAGTGGTTGGGAAGCCTTGCTAAAAATACCTAAATAGTATGAATACCTAAACAAGACCAAAGATAATATCGACAGACCTGCTAACATGAAGGTGGTGGGTTACCACAAGGAGGCCAAACCCTAGAAAAAGAACTACAGGATACTAATTAATGCCATGAGCAGGAGAATTGGTCTTACCAGTTATGAGCCCTTTAATTGATTATACAATACAAAATAGGAAACCCTGATACTTGTACATACAATCAACATGAAATGGAATCAAGAAGTTCTGTGTATATATTTATACAATTTCTTATAACTATAGTTAATTCTAAAACAATTTAGAAAGGGGGCTATTGACTTAGATTTTTCAAAGTCTACTTTAACAAATATATTTAAACACTTTAAACTCCTTTCTATCCCATCAACCAAAGATAGAGAAAAAACATGGTTAACAGGACAAGGGTGATGTGAACCTGTTTAGAAGTAGTTCTTAAGGGTGATTCCAATCTTCACTGTCAGGATCTCAGCAGTCCAGTCACAAACATCAAACATGAAACAGCAACCAGTGGCTTGATCCCGAAGAAATTGTGAGTCTCCGCAGAATTGGCAAGAGTCCATGGAAGTGGCAAAAAGAAGACAAAAGATTATGAGAAGTTCTTTGGCATATATATATATATATATATATATTTTTTTTTACAAAGTCACAGCAAGTGAAGATCAGCGAAGAACAGCAAAGTTTTGCAACGGGAACAAATGCAAGAGCGTTATTCACTATCTGCTGTGTTCTACTTATATTCTTTCTAGACATCACACATCCTCTCAAATGTCTGCCTCTGAAAAACATCATCTCATGTCTTTGCTTCAGAAAAAAAAATCCTCTGATAAAACAGCTTTAGCAAAACATCCTTTCCTCAGACAACTTCCAGAAAAAAAAAAAAACCTAATGACAAAACTATGTCTCCAAAACCCCCAGAAATTACCACATCAAATGCCCATCAATTTGAGAGGGACCAAAGGGGTGACAGTAGCTTGAGGAAGAAAAAGAGGAAATGATATAGCTATATTTCAATATAAAAAATTAAAAACCATAAAGATACCCAAGATTTTCAGAGAGATGCTAGAAAAGAGACATCCAGTATTATTCTAAATTTCAATGAAAAGAAGACACTTGATCCATGACTCCACACCAAACAGTAGAGAGTGAGAAAATAGAAATCTAGAAACATTGAATGGTAGATCTGAAATGGAAACAAGAGAATCCAACTTAGAGCTTTTGACAAAGCAAGACAGCAGGAGTGAGAAAGACAGAGACAGAGAGAGAGAGAGAGAGAGAGAGAGAGAGAGAGAGAGAGAGAGAGAGAGAGAGAGAGAAATGATTTTACAAAGCAAATTGTATAAAAAATAAAACTTGGATGGAGGTTTTATGTGAGATCAGTGGCACAGATGAATTGGAAGTAACCTGAAGATAGCTTTGTCTCTCTTCGTCAGGCTGAGATAACGGACAGAATCTGAGAGAACTCTATGGGTAAACTGCTCTGGCAGAGAAAGCAAACATTTTACCACCATTTCATCTCCAAATCTCAGGTACCTTACACTGTCAAAACAAATGAAGATGAGATAATCTCAAAATCACCAGAAGTAAGCTAATGAGTTACATAGTTCCCAGACAAGAATGTACTCAGGCTAGAACTGTGGGGTCTCCCAATGAGAGCTGCAGGAGCAGTAGCAAAGGTAACCACCAATGTTTACATCTCCATCATTGTACCTTTGACTTTGAAAACCACTTGTGCTTAAGTGTGATCACCTTGTAGATGGCCTCAAAGGGTCACGATTTAGAGGAACACTCAATGATGAGGATAGGGAAATTTCTATTTAAGACTGATAATTGTGCCAGAATTAAATCTAACAAAGTATACATTGTGGTCTAAGTATTTAAATACAGAGAAAATACCAAACTCTTTCTCATCTGCAGAGTCATCTGCAAAAAAAACCCACAGGGAATGCTGTATTCACCACATAAAAGAAATGGTGATGCTACATTATAGTTTTTACTTATATTTTTAGTTTGGTTTATAATTTTAGTTATTTTGTTTTTTCTTTTATTATGATTCCTTAGAATTTCTCCACCAATTCTGTCCAGTATTCTCATTTCTCTTATATATCTAAATCCCTATACATTTATACTTTCCTTCCCATTATAATCCTTCCCTTTCCCCAAATTCTCCAATTTTCACTTGGAAAGGGGATTCGCAGGGTTTCTCTGTGTAGTCTTAGTTGTCCAGGGACTCCCTCTGTAGATCAGGTTGGTCTCAGATACCCAGAAATCTTCCTGCCTATACTCCCCACCTCTGCCTCTGTTCCCACGTTAGGATTTAAAGCCTTCTGCCATCACTCCCTGGCACAATTTTTACACCTTTAATGTTAATACTCTGCATTAAAAATCTTTAAGATTTATCCTAACACTGCTCTAACTTTTTAGATAAATTATTGAAGTATGGAAATGCTATATTTTAATATCAAATCATTGTTGTCACATCATTGTTTTTGTTTTTGCGTTTTTGCTTGTTTCGTTGTTTTTGTTTTGTTTTACTTCTGCCATCCTTCCTCTGTCTAAAGAGTAGTTAAAATTATAAGCACAAGAAAGGACTAGACATGTAAAACTGCGACATGTACATATTGTTATAGATATAAGTAAATCAATCAAACAAACACAGATTGGGGCACAACAGTAGACAAAATCAAACAGAAGTAACAATAGGAGTGATAAAAGACAAAGGTGAAATAACATCTCAGGCATCAGTTAAAAATAAACATGATCACAATGCTCAGGAACTCTAGGATTAAATACACAGATCTAAACTAAATGTCCCTGCAGTAAGTTAACCATCTGTGAGTTAAAACCTAAGGGCACAAAAATCAATATAATAACCCATTATAGAAGAAAATTATGAAAATATGTATAAAATAATTGATATGAACTACTAGGATTTTTGAAACACAATAGATGATAGATAGATAGAAAGATAGATAGATAGATAGATAGATACATAAATAGATATGTAGATACATAGATAGATAGAATTATTTATAAGTCATAAAGAGAATTTGAAAAACACAGAAAAAGAAACAATAATAGAATGTGTTTAAAAGTTCAGCTTATTTACAGAGGTAAATATGCCAGAAGTTTATGAGTGCTTCAAAGCAACCTAAAAATCCACAGACCGTGTAATTATGTTTTTAAAGCCCCGTAAAAAAAAGCAAAATTTCCCCAAATCTGCTTTATCCACTAAAAATATATTTTTTACTTGACAGAGAAATAGGGACATTCCAAGACAAGTACAAACTGAAGCAACTCATTACCACAGGCAACCAGTAAGAAAACATTTAAAGGACTCACAAACAACCAGACTAGTTTCACTTCATGGAAATAATATCATAAATAAGGAAGAGATTACCAAAGAAAGATGCCATAATTCTCTATGGAGTACATCAGCAAACCATTTGGGGCCACCTTCCTATTATGGTAGTAGTCCCACATGACTGGATGGCTTTCTGAGCTAGCTCAGTCATAGAATAGAAGACTCTTTTGATTGAGCAGTCTCATTCTACCTTCTTAACCTGGCTCTCTGCCTCTACTCTCTCCCTGGAGGCTGTTGGCCACAAGCTTGAGGGAAAAAGGATGATGAGCACAACATCACTAATCCATAAAGAAAGAAGAGAAAGAAAAATAATTCAACCAAATAAAAAATACTGACAAAAGTACAGAAACTAGCAAATCAACATCAATAACAACTTTCAGAATACGTGATTTTAGTTCTTCCATTAAAAGACATGGACTGCTTGACTGAGTTTTAAAAATCCAACTATCATTTACTGAAAGAAATATATGCACTGGCAGAGACACTAACAAATATTATTTAAACATATTTTATTACATCTTCCCCCAAGACAGAGACTTAAATTAAATTCAATATAAATTTTATATATATATATATATATATATATATATATATATATATATATATATACACAGAGAGAGAGAGAGAGAGAGAGAGAGAGAGAAGCAGAAGACCAGTGATATCCAAACTGATACTAAGAAGAATGAGCAATGCTGGCAGTATCACCATACCTGATTTCACATTATTCTCTTGAGTCACAAGAAAAGCAGTGTGATACTGACACAACCAGATATATAAACCAATGAAAAAGAACAAAGCACCAGGAATAAAAATCACAGACTACTCTGCCACCTCATTTTTAACAAAGATGTCAAAAGCACACATTAAAAAAAAAAAACACAACCACTTTAACACTGGCACTAAGAAAACTGTATACTCAACAGAAGATAAATATAGCAGAAAAAGGAGTTATGCATGAAAAATCAAACATAATTTTAAAATGTGCAAGACACTGTTCTGAAGGATAAATTCAACAAAAAATATAGTAGAAAGGACACGGGACATTGGAAAGCTTGTTTACTATGGTATGAAAACAGGATGCAAGAGGTGATTATATATATATATATATATATATATATATATATATATATATATATAATTTAAGTCTTTGTCTTAGGGAAGATGTAATCAAATATGTATCCTAATTATGTGTAAAGTACAGATTATTTTTGGTAATATAACCAGTTTCACACACATACTTATTTCTATAATGGTCCCTACTCCAGGAACAACATTGCCCTGTCATTATAAATTCTTAGAGATTTTTTTTTTTTTTGGTGGTAGTAGTGGTAGAGTTGGGGTATGGGGAATATGGTAGACTTCTACTTTAGTCCATATATTTTAGTTAGGGTTACTATTTATGTGATGAAATACCATGACCACAAGTAACTAAGAGAAAAAAGAATTAATTTCACTCACTGTCCTATATAAATGTTCATCATCAAAAGTAGTAATGGCAGGAACTCAAACTGTATATGAACCTGGAGGTAGGAGTTGATGCCAAAGCCATAGAGAGAGGTGATGCTTACTGATTTTTTTCTTATGACTTAATCAGTCTGCTTTTTTATAGAGCCCAGGACTACCAGTTTAGGGAAGGCAGCTATCCACAAAAGGCTGGACCTTCCTCAACTGATCACTAATTAAGAAAATGTCTTATATCATGATCTTATGAAGGTATTTTCTAAAATGAGGCTTCCTCCTCTCTGATGAGCTTGCTACATGTTGACATAAAACTAGACAGTGCAACTTTGAACAATTAAATGGTGATTCATAAGGAATTATCTTTCAGGAAAATTAATATTCAGTTTGGCAAGTAGATCCACCAAGTACTTCAATGGTTTTGTTTCCAGCTTTAGGAATAGCATCTTATAGAATTGTGAAATGTCCTTAATTAAACAAAGACCCATATCATCTTGTTGTATCATTTTATATATACAAAAACTCAAACCTAAAGAAATGAGTCTTCCCAAATGATTTTAAATATTTCAAAACATCCAAATTACAACATTTAGTCCCGCCGGGCATTGGTGGCACACGCCTTTAATCCCAGCACTTGGGAGGCAGAGGCAGGTGGATTTCTGAATTCGAGGCCAGCCTGGTCTACCAAGTGAGTTCCAGGACAGCCAGAGCTACACAGAGAAACCCTGTCTCGAAAAAAACAAAAACAAAAAATAAATAAATAAAAATAAATAAATAAATAAAACATTTAGTCCTAACAATATGCTATATCTCAAGTAACAAAATAAAATCATAATTAATTACAGTATCACATCATCTTTAAAAAACAGATTCTAGTTATCTAAAGAAAGCTCTTAAGACATAAATGAACTTAATCTTCTCATGTGTCAGTTTTTTATGCAAAACTGAGATGGTTGACACAGTATTACTAATGTTTCTTCTATGAAGATTAATATAAAATTGAGTTAACTAATGTATGTAATGTTCCCAAATTAAATAATAAATTACTGAAACTAAAACCCAATTATTAATTATTTGATATTTTATTATCATGCTCCATAATTTTCCAGCTCAATATATTGAAGGAGAAAACTTTATGGAATCTTATTTATGCTTCTACTCTTTTTAAATTAATATACTTTACAATTTGATTTTAATTTATTTAAAAAAATGGTTTGCAAGTATTAAAAACTTATTAATAGTAGGTATTTTTGCTATTTCTATAGTACTTAGTTTTCACTCTATTTTAAGTATATATGAACATATGTATTTATGTATACTTACCTGCATACATAGTCCCTCACGTAGTATGCAGTATTATCAATGTTAACCAATAATTCACTTGGTTTGGGCTGGAAAGATATCTAAGCAGTTAAGAAGAAGAACTTTGTTCAGTTTTCAGTGCAGATGTCTCGTAGTTGTTTGAAACTGCAGTAGCAGGAAGATAAGGTACTTCTGGTCTTCACAGACTCCTTCACTAATTTGCATATGTGTGCACATACAAGCACATTAACAATTAAAAATAGTATAATTTGTTTATAAAAACAATTCTTTGCCAAATTTAATAATTTAAGTATAAAAATATTACTTGAAAAATATTTAAATTCTATTTACACATACTGAACATTATATAATTATTTATATTTATAACTGCTAGAAACGTTATTAGAAATGTCCTGAGTGGTCAGAAGTAGAAGAATGCATATTGATCCATTCTTATCTCCTTGTACAAAGCTCAAGGCCAACTGGATCAAGGACCTCCACATAAAACCAGATACACTGAATATAATAGAAGAGAAAGTGGGGAAGAACCTAGAACACGTTGGCAACAGGGAAAATTTCCTGAACAGAACACCAATGGCTCATACTCTAAGATTAACAATTTAATCTCCAAAAATAAAAAATAATAATTATTAAGGATTGTTTCCTAGTAAGTTGACCATATTCCACTGGGAGGTCTTATACCTAGAAATTCATAGATAGCATAAATTATACTTAATGTATGAATAGAAAATGAACAGAAAGTTGGATGAAAAGGGAAATCAGGATGTATCAGAGAGAAGTTAGGAAATGAGATGGTATATCTAAAACACATTTTTGTGGATATTAACCCACTTTGTCACACCAAGTTGCAGTAGAAATAGGCACATCTTCTATTGAGGCTAGACAAAGTAGCTCAAGTAGGGCAAAGGGATCCAACAGGGTCAGACAGCTCACAGTCCTGCTATTTGGTGTCCCATATAAAGACCAAGTTGGACATCTGTTACATGTGTTCAGAAGGCCTGTGTCCATCCCATGCATGCTTTCTGTCACGTATGGGAATTTCAGTCACCTATGGGCCAGGGTTAGTTGATGCCATAGGCATTTTTGTGGTATAATTGACTTCTCTGCCTCCTTCACTTCTTCCTCTTCTCCTTCTATAGGATCCCCCAAGCTGATTCTAAGTTTGTTGTGTGTCTTTGCATCTGTTTCCATTAGTGGCTGTGTGAAGCCTCTCATATGACAATTATGGTAGGCTCCTGTGTGCAAGTAAAGCAGAATATCATTAATAGTGTCAGGGGTATATTCCCTCTCATGGATGGGTCTTAAGTTGGGCCAATCATTGGTTGACTACTTCCTCAATTTCTGATCCATGTTCATAACACATTCCTATGAACCTCTAGAACAAGAACAATGCCTGTCATGGAAAGGCATCCATACTGAAACAGTCGTGTAAAAGAACATCAAAGGAGTTACCAACCACTTCTGACTATATGTAAGTTCTGCTTCATAAGACGAAACGTATAAATAAAAACCTTATCAAGCTAATGTATGGCTAGACAAATAATGGACTTGAGGGTGGAACTGACTACCATTATGCTGCTCAACTAAAATAATATTAAATTGAATCATAATTTTTTCTTGTAGTATTCATAGATTAGTACATATCTCACTCTCATCTAAGAAGCTTCTATTTGAAACGTGGATGGCGATTAACACGTTGACCCACAACAACATAAGGTGTACATAATAAGAGATTACAGAATGCTCAACCCTAAAATGAGCATACATACCACATACCATTATGTTGCTTGGGGATCATTGTGGAAAAAGAGGGTGGGATAAGTGTAAGGGGCTGAAGTGTTGTATGATTACAAAGAATCATCATTTTCTGGACATCAGCAGGGCAGCTACACATATAAACTCATAGTGGTTCCAACAACATGCATAAAGCTCATGCAAGCTCAATCCAGGTCTAATCTTAGCAAGAAGAGAGGAGTTGGGCTCATAAGCCCACCTCAAATATTAGAGCTACTGTCATTTGTTCCATGGAGATAGAGTTTTCCGTAAGACATTAGACCCAGGTAAATCTACAATTAATAATACAATATATATTAAATTACTCAATTTATAAAAACATTTGATAGTTTTGGAGGTTGAGAAGGGGAAATACACGTAGAGTCCCATACCTAATCAAGAAGATATTTGTGAATACATATCATGCATATCCTTTTGAGTCTGAGTTGCCTTACTCGGGATGACATTTTCTAGTTCCATCCATTTGTGTTCAAAAGTCATGATGTTCTCATTTTCAATACCTGAGTACTATTCCATTGTGTAATTGAACCACATTTTCTGTATTGATTCTTCTGATGTGGGACATCTGGGTTGATTTCAGCTTCTGACTATCACAAATAAGGCAGCTATGAACATATTGGAATATGTGCCCTAGTGACATGGTGAGGAATTTTTGGGTATATGCCCAAGAGTGGTATAGCTGGGTCTTCAGATAGATCTATTTCCAATTTTCAGATGATCTTGCAGATTGATTCCAGAGTGGTTGTACCAGTTTGCAATCTCACCACCAAGGAAGGAGTGTTTGTCTTTCTCCACATCCTTACCAACATGTGCTGTCACTTGAGTTTTGGTATTGGCCATTCTGATTGGTGTAATGTGGAATCTAAAGGTTGTTTTGATTTGAATTTCCCTGATCAGTCTGGACTTTGAACATTTCTTTAAGTGCTTCTCAGCCATTCGAGATTCCTGTTTTGAATTCTCTGTTTAGTTCTATACCACATTTTGTGATTGGATTGATTGGTTTCTTGTTGGTTAGGTTCTTGAGTTCTTTATACATTTTAACTGGTATGTAGTCACTAATAAGTAAATATTAGCCAAAAAAAAATGTACAGAATACCCAGGATACAATCCACAGAACTCAAAAAGATTAAAAAGCCAAAGGTCCCAAAGTATGATTCCTCAATCCCATTTGGGAAGGAGAAGAAAGCAATCACAGGGAGGGGGAGAGAGAAGAAACTGGGAGGGAAAGGGAACAGGGAGGAGAACATGGTGAATCTGATAAGGGGAACAGGACTGAAGCATGAGGGCTAGCAGAAAGAATGGAAACAGGGCACTTCAGGAGGTAGGAGGTGGAAGTACACCCCAGAGTGTACCAGAGACCTGGGAGGTGAGAGACTATCAGGACTCAAAGGGAGGGACCTTAGATGAAATGCCCTACAGTGGGGAGAGAAAACTTGTAGAGTCCACCTTTAGTAGAAAGACAGGAAATCAAGTGGAGGGATGGGGTTGCCATCACAAAGTCAAAAACTCTGACCCAGAATTGTTCCTGTCTGAAAGAATTGCAGGGTCAAAAATAAAGAAGACTCTGAGAAAAAAAGATGTCCAGTGACAGGCCCAAATTGAGATCCAGTTCAAGGGGAGGCCCCAAGGCCTGACACTAGTGCTGATATTATAGTGTGCTTACAAACAGCAGTCGAGCATGACTACCCTCCGAAAAGCCCACCAAGCAATGGAGTGTCAGATGCAGACACTTACAGCCAACAAATGGACAGAAGCTGGTGACCCTTGTGGTTGAATTAAGAAAAAACTGGAAGAAATTGAGGAGAGTAACCCTGTGGAAAGACCAGCAGTCTCAACTAACCTGCACCTCTGATATCTCTCAGACATGGAGCCACCAACCAGGTAAAATACACCAGCTGATGAGACCCCCCAAAATATATACAACATAGGACTGCCTGGTCTTGACTCAGTTCTTCTTCAGTTCTATTTTAAAAAAACTCTCTCGTTATTTTCTTCTCTTCTCTCTCTCTCTCTCTCTCTCTCTCTCTCTCTCTCTCTATCTCTCTCTCTCTCTCTCTCTTTCTCTCTCTCTCTCTCCCTTTAGCACTCATACATCTTTCAGAATACATAATCACATGGTAAAAGTTCACCGCAAATTTACACATAAGTTCAAATCATAAATTGAATAAGAAGTTTACAAAAGAGAAAGTTTACATGTATATCCATTCAGAGTATTTATTTGGCTAAACATTCATTAAACATTCATTATCTGTCACAAGCTCAACAGGTTCATTGAAAGTAAAAAACTATAATTTTTGTAACTAATGTATTAATGAAGTTTTATATAGATATATCCAGTCAATATTTTATCATCTATTCTTGCCCCTACAGTAAATTGTTAGTTCCCTTTTTATAACTTTGTTTAATTGTTTTACAACTTCTTGGAATGTGCTCTAAGATATAGATGCCTGCATGCTATCTCAGAAGACACATGAATACTGGCAGATGTTTCAATGCAGTTTTCAATTTTGACTTCTAAAATAACATAATAGCAGTCCTATTACAAAAGAGCCTAAGAATTACTAATATAATTTTAAGAATTCTTACAGAATCATCATTAATAATTAAGAAATCATCTGTTTGTCTATATAGCTACACTACAAGAGAGTACATTTTTGGTGTTCTTTAGAAATCTGCTCAAAAGGATGGGCTAATACCTAATGATTGTTAGATATATTTAATAATAAGAGGAAAAGCATATTAATAGCAAGAATCTTTTTCTCAGATGAAATATCCTGTCTCTGCCTCAAGAAGCAAATCTGTCATTAACTTTAACAGTCCATGGTGGAACCATCTCAGGAAGATCATCTGCTAGTTTGTAGCTTCTCTTTGATGGTCTCTGGCCATCAACTCTATTCCTGGGCACGGAGCATGCCCAGAAGTAGTTGCCCAATGTTCAATATATCTGATACCTGATTGTTGTGATAGATGCATGAGTGTATGTATAAGTCAAAACTTTGTAAGGGTTATATTTTAAATATAGTATTTTGTTACATGACAGCTATTTATCAATAATAAAATATGGAGATAATATTGTTTTAATTCATATAGCTCAATTACAAAATTCAGTGCTAGAAAAATATGAGGTAGCAATATTGACATTTCTACATCAACTAGAAAAGAGAACCAATTGCTTATATAGAGGGAAATAGGAAATGTCTATGAAAATAACAGTAGAGGGTAAAGTGTGGAGGTTCTCTGAGACTTTCCAGTTTCTCATTGTAGGCTAATTCTGAGCTATTCATGCATAGTTATAAAGAATTAAAAAGCTGATGCAAAATATTTTGAACTATCTCTAGTTCACTTAATAGCTGTTCATAACCACACTTGTGTTTTACCAACTATCTTATTATCTAGGAAAAATGTTGAAACTTATTCTTATTAGACCAAGAGCTTCAACCAATCAAACATTAAAATCATTATCAGATAAGAGATAAAATGTACACCAATTTTCATTTTATCATAATGCATTACTGGAGTCTCCTAACCCCAATGTATTTTGTAAGAGCCTTTGCTGATGGATGTCTTTTGTTCTGTAACTAATAAAAAACTCATTTAGAATAACCTAATCCACTGTTTTCAATCAATATTCAGTCACATTTGGCTAAAGAATTAACTTTGCCTAATTTTCTGTAATGAAAATTCAATGTTTTACCTCACAAACCCTTTCTTTACCTGTAAACACTGACATTAAAAATTAAAAATAGGTGAGTAATACTCCATTGTGTAAATGTACCACATTTTTTGTATCCATTCCTCTGTTGAGGGGCAACTTGGTTCTTTCTAGCTTCTGGCTATTATAAATAAGGCTGCTTTGAACATAGTGAAGCATATGTCCATGTTATATGTTGGAGCATCTTCTGGGACACGGCCTCATAGAAGCATGAGGAGGGGGGATGGGATAGGAAGCTTCTGGGTGGTGGGAGGAAGTGGAGTAAGGGGATAAAATCTGAAATGTTAATATAATATTCAATAAAAAATAAAAAAAATTAAAAATAGGGATGAGTTTGGGTCATATAGTATTTCTTTATACCTTGGTTCCATCTCTAACACCATATAAACATGTTAGGATAACACATGCATGTAATACCTGTACTTTGGGAGTCAAAAAGATCATGAATTTAAGGTCATTGTTAAATGAGGAAATTTAAACCTAATCTCTACTATAGACCATATCTCAAAAATAAAATCTTTCCTTATTTATAGATTTAGCTGATACCTCATAATAATTTCTAGCTTCTGGAGACAGCAATCCTGACATTAACAAATAAATTTGAAAGATGTGAAAATGTAAACTGAAAGCTCCATTCAAACATGAAAGCTAGGTCTTGATTTAATAATCAGAAGTGTTTTAATACCTATTTAAAATTATTTTTCTGAAATTTATTTGTGTATGGGAGAACCTACAAATTTAGGTTCATATGCCATGGTGCACTTATGTGAGGTGCAAGATATTGAATTCAGGTCATCAACATTGTAACTGGTTCCTTTATACATTGAGTCACATTGCTGTCCCATAAATATTTTTGTCTCTGTATCATAATATGAACTTCTTTATTTAAAATATAGTTTATTCATTGTTTCACATCTCAATTAGAAGCTAGAAACAGCCTCCTCTTCCTACTACCATGACTTCCCTTCCTTTATTAACTGTAACCAAGAGCTCTTTAAGATGCTCTGTATAGTATTAGTCACAGCAGCAATAACAGCAACTGATACAACACTGTAAATGTGATTCTTACACATTTGGATGGAGGGAAAACAGAAGAGTTTGAAACTCTGGGTAACAAAAACACCACTCAATTCATCATTCTTGTGGGATGTTTGAAGACAACAACACTGAGAGAAACCAAGATAATAATAGCCAACTCAAAAGGATTCAAAAAGCAATAAAGACTCTATTAGAAACTGGACTAAAGGCCACTATTCCTACATCATGACAAAGAATTAGGCTAAAGCAAGTATAGTAGAGGCCTCTAAGGTCAATATTCTAGAAGAGATAAAGGATTCCAAAGGTAAGTTGACTAGCTAGATTGGTGAGATCTTGGTTGGACTGGGAGACTTTGCCTAATAAATAAAGTGAAGTGTGATCAAGAAAGACACCTAATATTAATTTCAGGTGTCTACACATGTGCACACCTACAAATGTATTCCACATACACAAACACACACTCTACACATGAAAATATATACACACATTCAGGAATGATACAAAGCTAGTTCAGTGGTAAAAGCATCTAACACTCTTGCAAAATATAGTTTCAGGAAACCACACCAAATAGTTCACACTCACCTTAACTCTGTGTCTAAAGGATAAAATGCCCTCTGGCAACAAGTACTGTCATCTACACAAACATAAACAAAATTAAAAATAAAATAAATATTTTTTTCTTAAAAAGTAAAGTAAAAAAGAATGTGCCTGACTTCTACCCATGTCTTGACAATCCTAATGTGTACAGAAATAAGGGACTAATTTGCTTGATAAGGAAATTCTATGACATGCTATCATTCAGAGTGTGCCCTGACTAGAAAAAAAAACTATAATTGTAAAATAGATAACGTATGGCAAGAAAATTAGGGATGTAGCAAGAGAAAACACAGAAGGTATTCTAAGGGTAGGAATCAAGCATAAGAGACTGGATTAAAGATTCATTTTTGTTTCAAAGAAGAGACCCTAAACCAAAAAAAAAAAATGCTGTTGTAGAGTTAGGTGCCCAAATGAGTATCTAGGACAGTGTCCCACAAGTCAACATAGAAAAGCTGATATAACTGTGGCTCAGGTCATGCTTCTTCCTTAAATGATAGTGCGACTTAACACCATCATCAATGTGAGTAATGGTTTTGCAGGCATGAGTGATGCAGGGTAGAGGTCATGAAATCTTGCATGGTTGTTTTAGAGAGCCACTGAGGATAGTCAGAGTGGCAGGATTTGAGACCTTCTAAGGAGTCCCAGCAAAGCCACTATATAAAACTATGAATATGAAACCTAAGTTACAATGGAGACCCCAGGATATGGCAGATACGGAAACCACAACTTCCCTTGATACCATATTATATAATGGAGAGGAGCTTGCCCTAAAATGAGACAATGTGTTCTAGGTGCATCAGAACTACATAAGGATAAACCATTTTCTTTTAATTAATTTATTTATTTATTTAAGTCCAGATAATTATATCATGATCTGAGCACTGAGGAATGAGGTACAGATTTCATTTTTACATTTTCTTAGCCTTGGTATTGCTGCTTTCTGACAATTCATTGCTATGCATTCATTTTTCCCTTTTAAAACGTAAATGTTTACTATGTACATTTAGAGTTATGGGGAGCTTTTTCTTTTATGCCTGGTGTCTCTGACTAGACAAGATTTTGTATTTAGAACATTAAAACAATGTGGTGACTCTTAAAATATTCCCGATACTTCTGATTTTAGACTGAAGACGCTTTGTATTGAAATGGGCATGAACCCATGAGGATGGAACTGGAAAGTTATGTGTTAAATCCTATGTGTTTTATTGTGAACTTGGCAAGGGTAGAATTATGATAAAAATTGTCAGTTTGAGATGATACTGATTCACCATGGTAACAAGCATCTGAACATGCCTGTGAGGATTCTACAGATTATATTAACTGAAGTGGGCATACTTACTATAAATATTAAGAATACCATTCTATTTTCTACAGGTCTAAATTTAAGGGAAAGAATCTGGAAGCTACCTGAGCCTTAGAATTCTTATCTCTTTTATTTTCTGACTGTTAGTTCAATGAAACCAGTAACTTCTTGCTTCTGCTCCCATGCTGTGTCCAGTATAATGAACAGTATCTCCATGAACCATAAGTGAAAAATACTCTCTCTCCTTTAAGTTGCTTTGTGTCAGCTAATTTTGTACTAGTAATGAAAAATCTAACATAATAAACAAATGAGCTATTAGAAAATCTCAAGAAAGCCTGAAATTGAAAAGGTATTTGTTCTAGACAGAAACAATAGAAACTACTATTTCTCAAATATATTTAAACAACCAGTTATGAAAGACCAAGGAATGTTAAAATTCAAATCTACTCTTAAATAGAAATGGTGTACTTTACACAGAGTAGACAAAACAGAAAGTCTATGACACTGACAATGCCAACTGTGTCAGTGGCTATAGAGCAACAAGAACAGCCACTAGTCACTCGGGGGGAATAAAGAATTATACTGCTGAAGAAAAATTATCATGCTCTTACATGCCCTTAACCCAATAATCACAATAATTGGCATTGATCAAAAGGAAGAAAAAAAACCCTTATGTCTATACAAAAACACGTACATGAATGTGTATACTAGCATTATTCACAGCTGCCAAAATATAAAAGCAACTAAGATTTTCCTCTGGACATAAAGAGGTAATTGTGATACATTCATATAATGGGACATTGTATAGCAGTAAACATAAATGAGCCCTCAAAAGACATAAAGCAGTACTAAATATGAATTATCAAGGAAGGGAACTAATCAGACATAAGGTGTGATTCTAACTGAAGTGACACATAACTCAGAGTCAGGGATACATTCGCAGAAATATGTCACCAGGTGTTTGTGTCATAGTTAAAACAGACAAGAAACTAATATGACAATGATGCCACCAGTTGATATAACCTTATTAGACCTCTAATAGATATGTAAACTCTTGTTAATCATAGTGGATGTGTGTAGTGCCTGAATACATAGTAGTCTAGAAAAGCTGAAGTAGAGACATAATGAAAGGATTTGGTTTTGTAGTGTTTTAGAGATGAGAAAAAAAGAGGAACAGAAAAGTCCTAGAGAATATTTAGGGTTTTCATAACACTATTAAGTACAGATGCCATTACCAATTTGTCCAAGACTATAGAATAAGCATCAATAAGTGTGAACACCAACATTAGCTACTGCCAGTAGGTAGGTTTTTTTTGTTTTGTTTTGTTTTTGATTTTTTGTTTTTTTATCAATTCTAACATACGTATTGCTTTGGTGGGAAAAGTGTTACAGCAAGATGGGATTCATGATAAAAATCTATAGCTGTCTAACAATTTTGCTGTGAATGTGCAAATGTTCTTTTCAGTCATGTAGAGAATTCATTCTTCAAGATTTGCTATATTAGAAGCAGTCTATTACTAGACAACATAGATACTGAACCTTACCAGGATATGGTTTTGGTCATAAGCCTGTGAATCCCTTTCAGTTCATCATGTCCAGAATTCTCTTGTGAAGTTTCCGGATATTCTTTCCAAAGGTGAAGAGATTGAATGTATAGTATATTCAGTAAGAGCAAGACATTGAGAAATACACATGAAGGAACAGACCCCTCAATCTCTTTCCAGATCAGGCTGAAGCACAGGGGTTTCATATGTTCATATTAGACAACGGCTAACAGGATGTCGATGAAAAAAAGCAATTGAAACAATGAACATACCCACATATGCATATTTTTACCTGTAAAATCTTTGGGGTTCTGATATTTCTTCATTCATCTACTTCTCTAGAACTTACCTTATTTTGAAGGGGTTCTAACAGTTTGGGATTTTGATTTCAGGTCTTCTCTGAGGGGACTCAAGAAGCCTTGTGGGAAAAGTTTAATTTACAGGTTATCTGAATGAAGGAAAGTTCTAGCTTCTTAAGATGTGAATAAAAGTCTAATGTTATATAAGGTTGGTAAACGTAAAACTGAAAATTTATTATAAGCCAAACATCTTATTGAATACTATACATTTGTTAGTTTGCTATATCCTCATAAAAATATTTGAACTAAATATTAATATTTCCGGGCGGTGGTGGCGCACACCTTTAATTCAAGCACTTGGGAGGCAGAGGCAGGAGGATTTCTGAGTTCGAGGCCAGTCTGGTCTACCAAGTGAGTTCCTGAACAGCCAGAGCTACACAGAGAAACCCTGTCTCTAAAAACCAAAAAATATAAATAAATAAATAAATAAATAAATAAATAAATAAATAAATAAATATCAATATTATCCTAATAGTTAGGTTTGGAAATAAGTGACAAAGCAAGAACTGAGAAATCAATGTATCTCATTGGCTTTCTAATAGATGGGAATGTAAAACGTCTCACCAGGCTCAGTATCACACTCACTTTACACCGATGTGGCTGAACTTTACCAAATATCATAAAAATCTGTTTCAAAACTCAATGACAATGAATATGTAGTCATAAACTGAAAGTTTCCTTTTATCCAACACATTTATTCTGTCATTGTGGCATTTTGTGAACCAAGATAGGTACTGAAGACACAATAATCTATATGCCAAATACTTCCTGAGGGTACAGTTTGAGTCAGGCCAAGAAATAAAGCATTGTAGGTTATTGCACACTATTCTCCCCTTAGCAGATGGTCAATCAATAGCTTTTGACTGACACCATGGGTGATTAATATTGTATACAAAAGCCTGTTTCCTGGATATAAAGTAAAACCATGGAAAGTCAAAGCATAGCCTTCAACTAAAGAATCATGCATTTATTTTAGAAACATGAATAGAAGCTTTAAACTGTACTAAGAGTATTAAATTAATGGTTTTAAGATGCCTGGAGAAGAAATCATGAAAACAAGAAAAAGTGCATGATCCCAAGCAACTGATAACAGAAAGAAAAAAAAAAGCAAAGTCATATTTCACTTGAACTATTTATGTCTAGACATTCTAAAACTAAACATAATATATATTCTTTCCAATTCAAGTATCATCGTTAAACAACCAATTTTAAACTCTAATAAGACAGGTAGAACAATATATGTTTCACTGTTTCACAAATTATAGTTATTTTAATGTAGAAAATTATTTAGTAAAAGCAAAACCACACATTATACAGGAAACACAAAAAGTGGAAGTTCAATTTCACTGTATTTGGTAACCAAAAGAAAAGCCTTATCTGTGTTATTTTATATTTGGATAGCATTGAATTTTTTTTTTTTTTAGTAAACATTCAAGCATAAAGATAGAAGTGGGGAAAGAACCTTTATTAGAAAGAACCCTAATGTTTCAGGAGTCTTGACCATAGAGAAAAGTTCTCTACCCAAATTTGGAGCCCTGCCTTGCTCAGGATTACTATAAAAACATTCAGAAAAGTACCGAGACATCTGGAACTTTCACAGTCCTTTACCTAACTCATGTGCACCACCTCCATGGTAGTTATCACTGTCTAACGCAAGAATAAGTGCATCAGGACTCGTCCCCTGGAGATTTACTAAACTTTAAAAACCCCACCATCTCACTTTATCTCTCTGTTATTCTGAAAAAAAAATCCCCAAAACAAAAAACCAAGAAATTTCTTAACTCCCTTCAACAGAAGATTGACACATATCTTCTCCTCTGCCCATATCACATGTTACTTAAACATGGTTCATGCCATTGTAAAATCAGCATTCATCTTATCATGTAAGTGTATATTCCATGGGTTTCCCACCTGAATGACAATAAAACATTTATATGCTATGATTTACAAAGACTGTTGATGACATTTTCATATCTCAATTAGTAAAATCAAATTTAACATTTCAGATTAATCCCAGAGAAAGGGCTATGCTTATGTTATGTAGTGCATGCCTGCAGCAATTGACAATAAAACAAGAAGCAGATAAGTTGCAGGAGTAGGTAAGAGTGAGTCATAATACACAATCAAACCCAGAGTCACTGGTCACAGGCTTTAGTCCATCTGTAGGTTTCATAAAATTTAGAAATAGCATGGACATAGAAATTTTGTGAACTGAATGAATACTTTTGTCATACATTGAAAACAAAAACGTTTAAAAAATGTACAACAAATACCCTAACAATTGCTTCTGATTAGAACGACTGTTCTTGTCCTTGTTCTGCTCATGTTTATCAGTCTTGGCTCTCTTGGTGAGTGTTTATGGATGTAGCTTCTGATATTCCTAGGAGACACAACCTCATAACAAACTCCCCAATCTTCTCGTTCTTACAGTCTTTCTGCCACAACAAACACTCGAATACTTCAACAATTAAAGTGGGAGAAATAGTCTTCCCCAGGGAGGAGCACAACTATTGTTGATCCAATATAAATAGTCATCCCTGAAAACATATAAGACAGGTTATACAGATATGTGCATAAAAATAATTAATGAGAAAAGAGGCCTTAGATTTGAAGGACAGGATCAAGGAAGAGTATTTGTGAAGTTATGGAATGAGGAAAGGGAAGGAGGGAACTGACAGAAGTATAATCTAAAAAATAAAGACATATCTAAAAACTATGTTTGTTGCTAAGAAATGAGAAAAAGTAAGAGAGTCAAATATTCAGGCACAATCTTTCCATAGATTAATCCATAGAGTAATTTGTTCCTAAGCATATCAGGTGACTTCATTATCTTTTCTTGGAACATGGGCAAGTTGTCAGAGCAGCACTCCATGAGCCTCGGGAAGTCTTCATTTGATTCCAACTATGTCTACAAACACCTAGTTCCCTTAATAATAAAAAGTACACATATTATATTGCATATCCCTTATCTATCTATCAAATACCATAAAGTTTTACTTCAGTTCCATCAATACATAGATTAATAAGTGAGACAATTATTGTGTGACTGCTAAAATAAACAAACAAAATCACAGAGATTACCTCCTTAAAAAATTGAAATCTATATATCATCTGATTTAATTCAAACTCAGTTGAAACAGATAAACCTTGGCCCTATAGAGAGAGAGTCTTACTCAGGGAAGAGCAGACCAATTGATTGTCAATACAAATGATGAAAGTGTATAGACACTACAGGAAAACATAGAAATGAATCTTCATAGCCCATGCTTAAAAAATGTCACCGGGCAGTGGTGGTGCATGCCTTTAATCCCAGCACTTGGCAGGCAGAGGCAGGCAGATTTCTGAGTTTGAGGACAGCCTGCTCTACAGAGTGAGTTCCAGGACAGCCAGGGCTACACAGAGAAACCCTGTCTGGAAGAAAACAAAAAACAAACAAACAAACAAACAAACAAAACAAACAAACAAAAACCAAATGCCAAAAAAACCAAAGGGAAAACAACAACAACAACAAAAATATCACCTTAGAAGAGATGCCAAAAAATAAAAATAAAAGAACATATAGCTTAATTAAACTTATCAAAATTAAACCCTTTGCGCTATCAACTAGGAACAAAACAAACGACTGGATGAAAAAAGTATTTTAAACATTGTATTTCATAATAGACTCACATCAGGATGACACCAAGCATTTGTTTCAACAAGAAAGCTCCTTGGAAAACAGGCAAATGATTTCTGATAGACATTTCTCCAAGGAAGTTATACAAATTGATGATAAAACGCAGAAAGATCCTGAATATAATTAGTTATTAGGGATATGCAAATCAAAATCACAATTATATACCACTTGTAAATACAGGGTGGTGTTCAGGTCAGAATTTTCATGACTGAGACAAAGCATTTGAAGAAAGCAGGTTACATGTGGATTTGTTTTGGCTCACAGTTTCCTAGATCTCAGTCTGTAATGGAGCAGAATGGCTTGAGGCCGGATATAGGAAGGGAGGTGTCTATGTTCATGAACTCTCTCTTGCCCATTTTGACACACTCAGTTCCATATACCATAAAACAGTGAGACAGCACACTCACATATATGAAGGTCTCCCGCCTTAACTTGTTTGGTGGGAGCACACACACAGAAATTCATTGAAATGCTTAATAAAGAAAAACTGACTTCTCAGTCTTTTAAGCTGAAAAAAATTAGCAATTATAGATGGGTACAATGCAAACATTTATGCTGGTATTTTGGGAATGGGGGATCACTGGACATTTACTGTGTTGCTGGTGAAATTTAGATTTATCAACTTCATTCTTGATTTTGAACACTCCAAAGTGAAAATATAAAATATAGTGTATGAAAAAAATCTATTTTCAGTAACAGAAAAATAAAAGGTTAAACACTTGTAAATACTTTTATTTCCAAACTGAAAACCATTTGTATTTATACTTAAAACTGTTTTGAACAAAGTAAATTATTTGAGATTTTTTTTTAAAGTGAGGTATTATTCACCCATAAAAGGAATGGAGTATTACAACACACTATATTGTGCCCTGAAAACACTCTGCTAAGTGAAACATGTAAGTTCAAAGAGATAGTATGTTGTATAATTTTATTTATGTGAAATTTCTGGAATGAGTGGTCTGCTGAGACATAAAGTAGAGTTTTCCCAAACATGTAACATAGGAGATATGTAAAACTTCTTTTGTGAAGAAAACCTCTGAAAATTCCACTTGCCGTTGGCAGCATTCTGCTTCTGTATATCCTGTGTTGTCAGAACATTCAGCAGAGTGCTTCCTTCCACAAAAAGAAAAAAATGCTCCAGTTTTTATCCGTAGACATAGATATGCCCATCTATTCAGAGTTTAATAGGCTTGGCTAAGATGAGCTATAGTCTTCAGAAAAGCTAGATCCAATAATCAGATCTGTTGATCAGCAAAGTCTTTACTAAATACTTTACCAAGTTCAAAAAGAGGGGAGCTCCAAGACTCCTTCCTAGATTCCAGAGTAGAACTGAAAATGTAGAATTTGCTTGAGTCTGTCAAGTCAAGGAGAAGCAGTGATGTCACGACATCACTCACCACTGACCACTGCATCCTTTACAGCACCATAAAATATCTACTGTTCCTACACAGGGAGAGAAGAAAAGGTAGAATATCTCTCAGGGAGAACTTGTGACTTTGAAAGTCTTGAAAGGTCACTGATATGACACTGAGATGATACTAAGCATTATCAAATGTGTCTTGAGGATAGGACACGCAGGGGAGCTTGGGAACTTTTGGCATATGTCCATGTGGAAAGGTGGCAGATGGAGAATCATGGAAATATTTAGTTGTGCAAAATAAAAAAGAAACCCCTCTTATAAAGTAATTTGTACTAAAAGTACTCTTTGTATATTTTCAACCTGATTCGAAGTTAATAGTTACATATTTTCATTACATCAATTACTTTGGAAATAAAGGGAATGATGATTTCAAATATATAGTTACATACATATGCTATCAAGTAAGCATATTGAAATGAGCTAATTAAATGAATACTAAAGGGAACAACTGATTATAAACACTGAAAAAATATCAAATAGAGCTTCATCAGGCAAACATACTCAATCTAAAAAAAAACGAATATCTTTCTTTTGTTATTAAGCTATTGGCAAGACTTAACCACAGCTGCTCCATGGAGAATCATGGACAATTGATTATTCTTCTTTGTTGCACTTCAAAAGGCAACCTGCTTAAAGTAAAGGCAGACATTGACTCAATCAGAGTTTGCTTAATTATTTTGCTGTTTTCTTGGAGAGGTTTAAGTGGATATTTTATAACACCAGATTCACTGGTCCTAGGGACAGTGTGATCCATTCTCTATAGCAATTCTCATTTTTCGGAAAATCATGACGCATTGGATATCTTAAAAACAGGAGCATTAATTTTAATTTGTCATATTGTAAAGTATAAATTGACTAAATGTTAATAGCATTCTTGAGCAATCAGTCCCACATGATTAACCTAAAAATTGCCAAGGCATTGTTTACTCTTCATTTGTATCTGAAGAAAAAAAAATACGTGATGATGCCGACAGAGTCAGATTAATTTACTTTCTGATCTGCATTAAAACTTGCCAGAATGATTCATAGCCATTTTTTCCTTGATATTCATCCTGACAAAACATCTTCATTTTGAAATCAGTGCATTGGGAAACAATTCAGGGGCAAGAGGTGTTCCACGTCATGACAATTGAGCGGCATGGAAAATACCGTTGCGTTTTATTCTTCTCACTTTTCCTCCAGTTAATAAAACAGGCAGGAGACAAGCCTTTGAAACCTTGTAAGAAATCTCTTTTGAAAACCTGTTTGCTTTTTTTTTCCCCCTTAATAAAGTCAAAATACATAGCTTGTGGTTTTAACACCATCTAGTGGTGTTTTATGCGACAGCAAGTGAAAAACGAAGTGAGACAAAGGAGCAAGGGCCTCACACACTGAAACTTTGTATAGAATTCTTGAGAGCCCTATGAATCCCATACTGATAAAAAAGGATTTGGCACTGAAGAAGCCACCGCGTTATGTGCTCCAATAAAAGGCAAAGTGTTTTTCATCTTCTGTTAAGAAAGAGGAAAATAAGAAGTCACCACACAAATACCTTTCTTTCCTAAATGCAGGTGAAGAAATGCAAAAAACATTAAGGACATCATCAAAACTCTAAATTGGTATTGTTTGTTACAGCAATAAATCAGAAAGCTGCAGCTAATGTAAAATACATCAGAATATCAAAATTTATAAAACCCCTTAATCATATTTCAAATGAATAAGATTTTGCATATAGGAGATGGCTGGTAGGAAAACTGTCCAAGCATGAGGATCTGTGCTCTTATCCCCAGCAACTCAGTACAGAGTAAAATGTGATGACAGCTTCCTGTCGCCACAAAGCTGGAAGGAAAAGATGAGTGGACACATAGACTTATATCCAGGCAAAACAGGGAGCTTCATAATGTGTTTCAAAAATATGGTCCATCAGTAATTGAGGAAGATATTTAATATCAACCTATGCTATATGTACCTGTAGGAGTATAAGCACAACTACACACACAAACCCCCACACAAAACATTTTTAAAAGTAAAGACTGAATTCAGATTTTAAAACTACTGATAATGGAAAGAACACATTATAAATAACTACAGTGTCATTTTAATTTTATCACAGAAAGACAGATTATAAGCAACACTCAATCTTTCAAAGCTACTTGGCTCTAAGGTTAGATGCAAATTGAATAAATTACTATCATATATTATATATATCTTTAAAAACATAAACTCAAGAGTTTTATAAAATAGGTAATGTTTCTACAATGCTTACGAATAAGCATAAGAATAAGATTGTGATGGGCCAGGGCTGGCAGGATGGCTCAGTAGGTAAGAGATCTTGCCACATAAGTCCAGAAATCAAAATGAGAGGACTAATTCCTAAAAGTTGTTCTTTGACCTTTGTACATGCCCCTGGCATTTGTGCATGAGCACATGAAAACTCACACATACCAAACACACAAATACATGATCATATTCACCATCATCATCATCATCATCATCATCATCATCATCATCATCATCATCATCATTATTCTAACAATAAGGATAAAAATATATTTTTAAAATATCTAAGCTAAAGCCAGTGAGAAGAAATGAACGGAGATGAAAGTTTAAGAGCTAATTGTTTTAGTATTGCTCATTAGATCACAGAAAAGTTTAGTTTTCTTGATTGTTTATATGAAAGATGAGAGTCACATGTCAGTAACTGCAGGTTAAATCCATTCTTTGGAATACGAGTGGTACAAGAACAGCTTTGGACTGTAATATTGGATAACATTGGAAGTTTGATGCAGTCTGCGATATTCTATAAAACAGACAAGTTTAATCTGATGTGAAGTTATTTCAGAGGGCAATAATGTAAGAGGCAGAGTAACCGGACAGAATAAAATGTCCAAGAGTGGTATAAACAGTTCAGAACTCAGAACATAGGAAACCACCAAAGGTAAAAACAATGTGTCTAAGATCTATGGGAGTTAAAAGAATAACAGAACCAACAACTCTTCCTGAAAGAAATGTTAGAGGAGAGGAAACCATCAGGAAAGCACAGAGAGAACCATGAAAAGGGTTGTACAGTGACCAGAATTGGGAATGGAAGAGGAAAGGGGAGATTTAGACATAAAGGGTTAGCTTACAGAGTAAATACTTCCTGATCTTGAAATAGTGCTTGGACATTCATTTGAGAACTATAATTTGGAATTTGAGAACTGGAATGAGAGAGAGATTCTGGATTATAGTGCCTTCCTAAATGAAAATCAAAAAAAAAATGCCCAGGAAAAGAAGATAAGAGAAAGATAAAGGACCAGCAAAGCAACAGGTAAGGAAGCTGGGGTTGGGGTAGAGGATGAGAGACAGAATAAAACCAGTAGGGAGAATGCTGACTCATACACCATTAAAATGACAGTGCTTCAGACAACCCTGCAACTAGATCCTCATACTCAGAATATAAAATTATTTCTAAAACTGTCAAATATTCCCTGAAGTAAGAATTCTAAAGAGCTGGGACAGTTTAATTAAAACACATAATCATTGAAAGACATGTGGCTTTAATTTTGCTAAAACGTGTTTCCTTAATTTTATCAATTCTAAGATCATACACAATAATAATACATAATAAACCATCTATAGATTATAACTTTCAAAATTACAATAAAGCCATTAACAACATTGTTTCAATGGTAAAATCAAATTTTAGAAAAACCTACTGGTGTCACTATACCAATATTAACTTAAAATGTACATAAGATAGAATTTGGTGAGTAATTTAAAGCAGCATCCTTCAAACTAGTACTTTATATTTTAGAAAAGAATAAAAATGGTCACAGTAATTGAGACATCTAATGAAGATGAGAGTATCAAATACCAGCCACACTGCAGCACACACAGTACCCACATTGTTTTATTTTTTAAAAACATTCTGTGAACACACATTTGGAAAAAAATCATGTAGAAATCAGCACCTGCCTGTAGCTTTTTCATTTAAAAGTAGTTCTTGTGTACCAAGAGCTAAGGCACCAGTGCATAATATAGAAATACTGTTTTCCAAGCACTCAGGGCAAATGCACTTAAAATTCATATCAATTATGAAAGCATGTGCAATACCTTCTCAAGGTCAGAGAAAGAGTATGGATGTAGAAAGCTTTAGAGGGGGCAAGGTAGATACATAATCCTAAAACTAGCTAAGGAATATTGGCAGTGGATAACTACCGGTACAAGGAAAGTCAGATTCCTTTAATGTGACCCATATATAATATATGGACCACACACCAAAGCAAGACCCAGCACCAAAACTAGATGAGAAATGCAAACTGACCTCAATGGGACAGAGCAAAATATGGTATCAATGTGTGTGCTAAACGATGGGATAGTCGTAGTGGGAAGTGTGTAAGTGGAGTGATTGGGGGCATGAATATCTTCAACACGCATTATTTGGGATTCTCAAGGAATTAATGCAAAGATTATGAAAAACAGATAGATGAAAATCACTGTCCTATTCACATGGTTCCAATACTTGGCATTGAACTTCCTTAAGCAAGAGTTTGGCACTAGGAAATGTAGAACATTTGCTCTTAAATGTATCCCTGTAATTCACATGTTTTATAGGTAACGGAAATTTATTTCCCCTCTGAAAATTTGTCTTTGAAGTATGAGAGAAACCAAATGACCTTTTCTCCTGTCACCTCTAATAAAACTTAAACCTGATTCATAGCGATCTCACCCCACAAAAGCACATACCTATTTTCAAAGTCAACTTGCTTATTACAACAGTAACATGTACAATATATATTTATATGTGTTTCCAAGTAAGTGATCATTGAGATCCCATGACTGAACTTTGTCCTTCCTGGAGGCAGCATAGATTTTGCACCTAATTAAGTAGTGACTGCATGATGAATTAGCACACTCTCAATGATTTTCTGATTTAGTTGGCTAACTGAAAACTTCCACAGGGCAGAGTGCAATTTACTTGTGTGCCCCAATTAGCACTGCTAACTGGGGCACAAAATCGGCATAAAATTGAGCCCTGATTTTTCCATCAGCCACCATTCAGAAACTGCAAACAGCTAACCAGACTCTGAGAGCAGCCTTCAGCAGCCTTCCATGTCTTTCTTGCCAAATCACACAGTAGCCTGTTGTTATCTGAGTAAGAAGGATTTGTTTGCGGTTTACCATATAGTATCAAATAGGATTTAGTGTCTTAAGAAGACTAAGGGTGGAAGACGTAACACTGATCAAGAGACAAGAAGGCACTGGAGATGTTGGTATTAACAGGTTGTGACTGTCAAACCAGAACCTATTCAGTGACTTCTGTTGTAGACATATGCTAATGTGTAGAATGTAATTTTGTACCTGACAGCGAACACCTGTGCTACATTTTAACAAACTAGTTGTTTGAGAGGCCCACAGAGCCATGTAATGAACATTTCCATCTACACTCTGCAGATTTTCTTTGATATCATTTATGGCCTTTCAGAAGCCTACAGAGCCACATTCAAATAACAAGACTCTTTAACACACTTGTTTGTTATTTGAAGTCCAACATTTTTTTAATATAATATTTCATTTTCCTATTATTTATTCATTTAATAATAGACTTCAGTACAAACACATAGTAATGTTATCAAAAGGGCAAGGGTAATAAATGCTCTTATAAAGGAAAGTCTGCCAGCTTTTCATAATGCAATTTGGGAATCCTGTTAAAACATGACTGTGCATAAGACCTTTACAGAATGAGAACTATTCCTCATGACCCTATCTGAGCTTTTCTTCAATTACATAGGCAATGGCACCATTATAGCTGTTTCCTAGCCCCAGATGTATGTTGCCTTGTCTCTGTGGATGCCGAAAGCCAAGACTCACTGACAGTACTGTGAGGCATGCTAGTGAAGCAGAAATAGTTACAAGAGAAGAAAGTCTTGTGCTCAGGGAAACTTGGTCTAGAAGAGTGATCACATTAGGCCAAGATACAACCTTTACCCTGCTCATTCTCTGATAACAACATTTATCAGCACATCAGGACAAGGGCTTCTTGGCATCACTTAAGTAACATGGTATATTTATTCAAATAATTTGTCAGTGCCTAAGTGATTTCCCATCAACTACAGTGTTCAAATAATGTCTTAAAAACATTTTCATTTTTTTCACTTTAGATGTTTATAAATCGAGTATGTAAATCAAGTTCGAGAAGTTGTCAGATGGATTTAAAGGTAGGATTGTGATGAATTTACATACTCAGTGCTCCACAATGACAATTGTAGAGAGAATAATGTTGTCTTGCCAAGAAAATATAAAGGTTACATAAAGAGATGGAATTTATTAAGAGG
>JANHMN010000002.1:119357780-119394165 GCA_030674055.1 Rhabdomys pumilio
TTTTACATGTACAACACACATACACACACACACACACACACACACACACACACACACACACATATATATATATATATATATATATATTATGCATGGATATATAAATACAGTCTAATAAGTCAATTCAATGTTTTATGTGTATGTGAATTCAGAGCTGATCTCTTGGAACTAGACAACTAATCAAAAAACTTCTCAAGGACTATTTCCCTCACTTCAGGATTTGTTAGTTGCCTGTAGTTCTTGTCTATGGGTGGTGTTCTGAGATATTTATCTCTCAACATCAGGATGTCTATTGCTATAGACTGATCATATAGAGCTTAGTTACTATGTAGGTTACTAGGTTTTGTATATTTCACTAACTATATCTATTTTATTTCAGGTATTATATGCTTGTTCTCTTATCTGTAGTAGCCAGAAATGCCTCTAACCTAAAGAATACTAGGAACATTTAAATTATTCTTACTAATTTATCATTGTCTTTTCATAATAAATAATAATAATAATAGTAATAATAATAATAGTAATAATAATAATAATAATAATAATAATGTTCTGACTTTTGTGATGTTGTGTTTAGTTATCAAAATACAGTGGCCACTTCAATAGCATACATTTCTTTGTTTTGTTTATTCATTCATATGCTATAATTTCAATTTTGCACTTTTAAAAGCAATTTGTGATTAGCTTAGCTGAGTAAAGGAAATCTTGTAACTCTCAAAGAACCCTTTTGATTTGCAATTTGCATTTTTTTAATTTGCTACAGGATTTCAATACTCATAAGTTTTTTGTGAAGCTCTGTGAGGAAACTGGAAACTTTTGGTTGCAAACAGTATAGTAAATGACTCTGATGTCATCAGTGAGTCCTGGAATCTGTTATACTCAAAAATTTAATATATATTATCTCCATTATCTCCACTGATTTAAACAGAGCAGCTTTCCTTGTGACTTTTATAGTTTATACTTCATACTTTTTGAATGGAAGGTTAAATTATAATATGAGCATAGATTTCAGCATATCAAATGCAACTATAAATAAAATTAGAGTTAATCACAGATCAAAATGTTAAATTTTAAAGTTTTAAAATTTCATGAGACAACATAATAGATGATCTAAAGGAGCTCAGTTTCATTTATGATTTTAAAACATCAAAAATGTGTGCTATAGATGGATATAAAGAACAACCAGTCTTCATTATATTCAATCCATTCTTTTCTGTAAAAGAAGATGTTATAAGAATCAAGAAGGAATATGTATAATGAGAATGTGGTTTAGCAAAATACTTATCTAGATATCACAAAAACCACGAAGATGTCTTTGTGCACAAAGAATTCTTTGAAGTCAACTGTAAGAAAACAATAAAAAATTCACTAAACAAGCACACAAAAAAAGACACTCTTGTGAAAGACAAACAGATTAGTGTGTTCAAAAACTATCATTAGAGCATTGCAAATTTTAAAAAAGGGACAATTGGACAGCTCTAGTAGAATGACTTAAACCTGTAAGAGTATGTGATACTATCACAGGAGGGCAGAGAACAGCAACAGAAACAGTCTCTTGATGTTGGCATTTAGCTTGAGTATTATGAACTGTGCTTTACATTTCTTACACTTTACAGCTTATCTATACAAGTGAAAGTGTCAGTTATAAACTAGTGTGTGTGTGTGTGTGTGTGTGTGTAATCATATGCAAGATTATGCATTTATGCTTCTGAAAATGTATGTATTCTACTCCTTGAATTTAATTTTCTACAGGTTAGCTTACCTAAATTATGACACCCTGCACGTAAATCTCAGAATTAAAGATTTCTTAACCATTTCTGTATTGGGCTCACATCTCCATTTCTTTAGCTTAGTTCAAGAAGATCTTTCCTAGGAAAGCAAGAGCATGTCATCTTCTCCATTGGAGATAATGGTAGGAATCCTATCAGCTTTTACAAATAATAATTAGCAGTAGTAATAATGGTAATATGGAGCCAGTGTAAGCTCTAATGACACCCTGAGTGAAACGAAGATCTGCCTTCCTCTCCATCACTGCTCTCAGTAGCTTGCTAATCAAGTGCTGGCAGAATGAACTGCAGTTTAAGTGGCATCATTATTTTGACTTAAATGTAAGTTCTTATGCTAAGACTGACAACCTTGGAAACTAGTCATTCATTTACAGACAAAGAAGGCTGGATCCTTGCAGTGATAAGCTTGCTTCTCCTTCACTGACCTGCCAAGTGGCTAGAATACTTATCCAAAAGACCACATCTGGTAAGAAGAGACTTTTAACCATTAAGGGATAAATGACTACCTGATAATAATCATGAGTGCACACAAACTGAAAGACACATAAAGCTATGAGTGCTATTTCCCACATTTTAGGCTACCTTGAATCTTTGGAAATTGGCAGAGTAGAATTTATTTAAACTAAATATATGACATATATTAGCTTTAATTCTGTCTCCAAATTTGAATATTTTTTGAGGATCTAATGTTCTATAGAGACTTGATAGGAGATACCACATAGTTAGACTTTCTTTATTATTTAACATTCCACCCAGATATTTCTACCACATCTCAAATGATATAGAGAGCCAAATAGGAAAAACAATGTGTTTGTTTGTTTGTTTGTTTGTTTGTTTGTTTTGGTTTGGTTTTCAAGATAGGGTTTCTCTGTGTAGCCCTGGCTGTCCTAGAACTGACTTTGTAGACCAGGGGACCAGGGTGGCCTTAAACTCAGAAATCTGCCTGCCTCTGCCTCCCAAGTGCTGGGATTGAAGGCGGGCGCCACCACTGCCCTGCTTTTTTTTTTTTTGACAATAAAATGGCATTTAGAATAATCAGTCACATACAGCTCAGTAGAAAAGCTATTTTCATCTAATAGTTTATATAGTTGGTAGTTGTACCAATGAGCAAATTTTATTCAAAAACATGACTGAATGGGAACAAAATGACACTATAAAGATAATATATAATATAATGGAGAACTTGGGAAAAGTGAATGACTACATCAGACAAGTAGAACTATAGTATATGAAGCTCATTTTAAAAAATTTTAATAAAAAAAATAGTTGTCAAAACATTGTCTGGGCAGTAACCATTATTCTGCTCAACATAAAAAAAGAAGTGATTTTTGGAGTAATTTTACTTTTACTCAATTTGCGATAATTTTAGTCAGCATAACACCACATTTATAGATGTATAATTCCTGGGTTGTTATCAAATCCAATTCTGTTCAAAGGTATGCTAGAATTAAGTTTTCTCCTCCCAGAATATTCTCCCATTGAGATAATCTTATTCTTCTCTACAGGGGAATTCAACATTATCAGTTTTACCTTATCTATACATGACCTTGTGTGCAGCTAATCTAATGCCAAATTACATAATTTTAGTATAACCTATCCCACAATATTTTATAGTCAGAGACTCTGCGTTCACACTATTTTGGCTTCTCTTAAATTGCTGTTAGATGTGTATCCAATAGTAACCTCGTAATGAAGTTCTTATTAATCATTATTTCAAATAAAGCATTTCATATCTAGAGCTAACAATTTATCCAGCATAATACCAAATTTTGAAAAAAATACAATGGGAGCCATGACAATCTGCCACTAAAATAATGGTGAGTTCTTGAATGCTATCCAGCTGATTCTCAATGTCCTAATCATTCAAACACCTCACAACTAACATTTATACAACATGTCAACCAAATATGGGAGATTCATGTAAAGTTTAGATAAATCATAAGTGATCATAATTGATAAACCATCTGAAAGATATGAAATAAATATGATGAGCAGTATTGACATATTGACTTTTTAAAATAAATGACAATCTTTTAAAGTATGCCACACTGAGTATTTTTACTCTTGACCTCTTCAATAGTTGAAGTAGATGGCAGAGCAATGTTTCTCCAGAGCTAATTTCTACCCCATAACATAGCAATTGCTGCCTTAACTATTTCTTATCACATCTAGCTGATGGAACATCCATTCTAGGAGATAATATTTCTATTATAATAGTGATCAATAGTTAAACCTATCTACTACATTACAGCATCAAATACATCTATTTGCCTAATTAAGATATCTTTATGGAAAATTATGATGATTGATTGTATTGATTTTTTTCCTTATTTAGTTGCACTAAGGTATCAAAGTCATTATCAATAAAATTCCAATACAGACAACCTAGGATTGAACCACAAAGTAATGTGTGCTTACTATTGTTGATTTAGTGAAATCAAAACATCAAATTCCTGGGAATGTTAAAAAAAACTGTACCAACTTTACTGTGGCAAAGGCATTATTTTATAATACTCAATTGTAAAAGAAAATGAGTGACTTACATATTTTACTTTATGGTGATTTACGGTTCATGTCTTTTCCCAAAACATCACAGTTATCTAGAATTTATGCTAAGCAGATGTCATATATCTCTTTATTATTTGCATGTGAGATTAGCTTTGCTGCCAGTCATGTCATTTACCAACCAAACTTCTCTTGTCTTTCTACCATGTCATTTTAGATCCCACTTGGTACACTGTTTTCTTTAACAAGAGACAACCTCAGAAAAGTTCCACTACCAATTTCTGCTCTCTCACAGAGTCCTCACTCCACACTCCCCACACCAAATTGCCACTCCTGTTCCCCTCCCCCAACCCCTTTCCCACTGTATTCCCTCCCTTTATCCACTTCCCATGTCTATTTTACACCCTCTTCAAGATGAGATTTAAGCATCCTCCAAAGGGTCCTCCTTGTTTTTGTCTGTGGATTGTAGCATGATTATCCTGCACTTTATGGCTAGTATCCACTTTCAAGTGAGTACATACCATTAGTGTATACCTGGGTCAGGGTCATGTTACTCGGGATGATATTTTCTAGTTCCATCCATTTGCCTGAAAAATTTATGACATTCTAGTTTTTAATAGCCGAGTAGTATTTCATTGTGTAAGTAAACCACGTTTTCTTTATCCTTTCTTCATTTGAGGGACATTTGGTGGTTTCCAGTCTGGTTATAAAGCTTCTATAAACATAGTTGAGCAATTGTCCTTTTGGGAGGGTGGACCATCTTTTGAATTTATGCTCATTTGTGACATAGCTGGGTCTTGAAGTAGAACTATTCTAAGTCATTTGAGAAACTGCCAGATTGATTTTCAGAGTGGCTGTACAAGTCTGTACGCCCACTAGCAATACAGAAGTGTTTCTCTTGCTCCATATCCTCAGAACCATGAGCTGTCACTCAAGTTTTTTATTTTTTTATCTTAGCCATTCTTATGATTGTAAGGTGAAATCTCAGAGTCATTTTGATTTGCATTTCCCCAAAGATTAAATATGTTGAGCATTTCTTTATATAGTTCTTGGCCATTTGAGAGTCCCCTGTTGAGAATTCTCTGTCTATCTCTATATCCCATTTATAAAATCAGGCTATATGGTTTCTTGGTGTGTAATTTTCTGATTTGTTGTATAATGCAATGGCTTTGATTTTCCCTATACATCAACTGTTTTCTTATCACACTGTGAAATACTGTTTACTCTACTAACACCCAGGATATATGTATATGTACATGTACACATACATGTACATGTATATGATGTATATGTATGTGATGTATATGTATGTGATGTATATGTGTATGTGTATATGTATATATGTATATGATGTATATGTACATGTACATATATCAAACATACATGCCCAGGTCCATTTACAAAATATTTATAATCTATTGTTTCATTGCCATTATATAAAAGGTTTAACATTTTATAATCTACTTCTTCAACTTCATTATATGTTTCAAAAACATTTCTATAATTTTGTGTATTATGTACTTCTAAATGTGATTTACAAACATTTCCTTAATGATTTTGTTATACAATTCTGCTTGGAATTATGAGAGTACTATTGATGCTATAGTTTAAAGTTAATAAATGAAATTCTGATGATGTCTAACAGAAAACGAGACAAATCTGTTTATTTCTAATACTTTTAAAAGCTTTCTCGTTGAGGGTACAGTCTTCTTTTGATGTATATTAGAAAGAAATATGAAAACGAAGGATCTGTGCTATAGAAGAGTTTCAGCTATAACTGCAATAAAGCAAGGGTTTGTTTTTATCACAAACATTTCTTGTACCTCATAAAACCATAAGTAATGTCAAGCCCACTGTCTTTAAAAAAAACTAAATATGAAAATGCAAATATTCTCAATAGGGGCAAGAAATAAAATCATCTTAAATATCAAATTGTTGATTATAATTTGATAAGGAAAAGTAGCTGAGTGTAGCAAAACAACTTAGCAGAAACCTAACTTACTGCTACAGTATAGTTATTTGTATCTCGTTATAATTTTTGACATATTTCTACTGTTTTATCACCTTTTTAATTTTGTTTTCTGAAGGAGTCTCCAGACACATGACACTCTCACACTTTTCATCTGTGGAATATGACATTCTACATTTGTGGAGATGAAGATTTAAACAGACATAAAAATTTTTTTATTTTCATAAAACACATTCTACATTTTTTAACCAAAACTTTACCAGTGCCATTTTTAGTAATTTTTGTTGTCTTTTAATATATATCTAACACTCTGAGGTGTTCTTTGGTAGTGATGGACTTGAGCAAGTAAGGTAGAATATAAACAGTCTAGAGGCTTTATATTTAGATAAATATAAAGATCTTCATGATTAATAGACATCTTTTTATACAAGATAGATTCTCCACTGCATCGTCAGCATGCATTGATCTTATATTTACCATGGATGTCTGGATGTCACAGGCCAAGAAAGCCCACAAAACCATTTGAAAGTTACTCTCCCTGCTAACTCCCTAACTTTGAGAAATAGGGTTGAAAACTTTCTTTCTATTTTAAATTTAGAATTATAATATAATTAAAATATGTTTCTCTTCTCTTTCCTCCCTTGGAACCTTCTCATATAACCTTCTATATTCTTTTTCAAATTAATGGCCCCCTTTGCTAAGTTTTATCATATATATATATATGACTGTTGGTTACTTCCTTTCTTTGAAATATTACACAGTGTCTTCTTATAAGCTAGTCTTCAGGCATGAGGTATTTCAGTCATTTCCAGCTTGGGGAGGCCAACAAAGTAATGAATCAGACCAGGATTTGACAGAATGAGTCAGAGACAGGACACACCTAACTTTTATGGGAACACACAGAAAAGAGAAGAGACTTAAGAACCGTGATGGTTGCATCTATGAATCCTGACCTCTTTCTTAGATTTTCTATCTCCAGGGTAGTCTCCCTTGGAGATTTTTTTTATTGTTTCTACTTCCATTTTTAGATCCTGGATGGTTTTGTTTAATTCTTTCACCTGTTTGGTTATGTTTTCTTGCAATTCTTTAAAGGATTTTTGTGTTTCCTATTTAAGGGCTTATACCTGTTTAGTTGTGTTCTCCTGTACTTCTTTAAGGAAGTTATTTATGTCCTTCTTAAAGCCCACTATCATCATCATGAGAAGTGATTTTAATTCTGAATCCTGATTTTTTGGTGTGATGGGGTGTCCAGGGCTAATATCCAATATATACAAAGAACTCAAGAAATTAGACTCCAAACAACCAAATAACTAAATTTAAAATGGGGTACAAAGCTAAACAAAGAATTCTCAACTGAAGAAAATCAAATGGTCGATATGGGCCTAAAGAAATGTTCAACATTCATAGTCATCAGGGAAATGCAAATCAAAACAACCCTAAGATTCCACCTCACACCAGGAACCCCCTATTCCATCCCCTCTCCTCCTGCTACTATAAAGATGTGCCCCCACCTACCCATCCCACTCCCGCCTCCCCACCCTCGAATTCCATCACACACAGCATCCAGCCTTCATGGGACTAAGGATCTCCTCTCCCACCTATGCCCGACAAGGTCGATCTCCCCAACATATGTAGCTGGAGCCATGGTTGCTCTCAGACATCAGCGTGTCTCCAGGAGGAGCCAAAACTTGGCTTTTTTGGTAACAGACTCCTACTGCTGTACAACCAGGGATCCTGTTACCACACCCAGTTTTAATATAGTAGCACAAGTTAGAGGTTTCATATCAGACCAAGAATCATAGCAACGAACATTTGCAAGCAAAGAAGTGTACACAAAAAAGTATAGTGCGGGACACACCACAGTTTTCACAATAGTTGCTGTTGTTGTTGTAGTTTTCAGTTGCAGGAGAGGTTGTACAGGAAGAGATGAGTGAGATTAGGATACATGATGTGAATGTCATGAAGAACCAATAAAAATTTGCAAAGTAAACTTGTTAGGAGAAATTATTATTTAATTTCATCAGTCATCTTATAGAAATAGGGATATTTTCAATTAGTTTATAAATAATAAAGAATGACATAAGAGAGTTTAAAATTATTAGGTAAATTTAAACAGCTTTTGCAAATAAGCTAAGTAATATTTAAAATTAGGCATTGTTAATTAGAAAGTGAAAATATTTCTATTATTTTATATTTCACTACATATGCTTGTTGTATTTACATATTTGTGAGGTTCTAATGAACACCTTTGCCAATGATTCAAGTAAGCTGGGCCAATTTTTGTTCTTACAGTGTTACAAATTATTTTCAAAGTGATGCAGTCAATTAAGGCATGTTATGACCCCAAAATAGGGTTTGTAATATGAATAATGAGAACACTAAAGATAAATGTCTTTAAAGAGAAATACATCTCTTAAAGAAAACCGACAGGGTTGAAGACTTATAGTCTCATAACCAATCCCGGCTATTTACTTTGAGAGAAAAGATTTGAGAGAATGGTTTTCAGCTGACATTCATTATAAAGCCAAGAAAAAAAGGCAGGTTCAGAACTAAGTCTTTTAGTTAGGAAAGATGACAGAGGTTCTGGTTAGTCAACAAAATGATGGACTAGGTATTAGGTCTATCTTGTACCTTACAGACACAAATTGGTATAGTTATGCTCTAATTGTATTTTGAGAGAAAAGTTTTATTTTAACAGGAAGAGTAAAATGTAGGAGGAGCTAGGGTAGGGGAGTAAGAAGAGGAAGAGGAAGAGGAAGGAAAGAAAGGGGAGAAGGAGAGGAGGAGCTAGGTGACGAAGGTGGGGGGGGGCATGGAGGCAGATGTTTGCCTGTCTCTGCCAGTCAAAGATAGTTGATATATCCAGGTTGGGTATTGGGTTACACTTCTGATTGTATGGACATCTTGCTATTGAACATTACCAAACTTATAAAACCTTTGATTAACATTTAAAACATTGTATAAAAGCAAAAGGAAAAGGGGGATGAGATAAGGGTTTTCTAAGGAGGGGAAATGGGGAAAGGGGATGGCATTTGAAATGTAAATAAAATATTCAATACAAAATAAATAAATAAATAAATAAATAAATAAATAAATAAATAAGAAAACTATGAAAAAAACTAACAGTAAAAGTTAATGAATAAAACCACTCCAGAGTGAAAAGTGGAAATAGGTTCAATAAAGAAAGCTAAAAGTGAAGGAAATATGGCTAAATGAAAATTTTAGGAACTTATTCAGGAATGTCAGTTTCATGAACAGAATATAAGAAATACACATCAGAATCTTGTATAATGAAGATACATTGTAAAAAATAGATACCTAGTAAAAGAAAATATTACATCTAATATATCCTGACACAAAACATCCAGGAACTCTGGGAAACTGTAAAAAATCTAAATGTAAGAAACATAGGAATAGAGAAAGTAGAGGAAATCTAGGTCAAGGGCCAGAAAATAATTTCAACAAATTAAAAAACAAATCACCTGAACCTAAGAAAGAGTTGTCTATCAAGGTATAAGCAACATAGAGAACAATAAGTAGACTGGACCAGAGAAGAAAGGTCCTTTGACATATAATAATCAAAATAAAAAATAACAAAATATATAATATTAAAAATTGCAAGGTGAAAATGACCAAGTAACTTATAATAACAGACCTAACTTCTCCAAAAATTATCACATACTCAGACATAAAGCACATCTCATCAAATATAACAACAAATATGAAATAATACCCTGGAATCTGATCACCATGGATTAAACCTGAACATCAACAACAAAGAAAACAACAGAGAGCTTGTGAACTAATAAAAATTTAAAAATACACAAATAAACCACGCCAGAAATTAAAAGGACAAGAGATATATTCTTCACATACTCAGGTCTCAGAGAACTTTGCAGAAAAGGGTGCAGAAAGATTGTAAAAGCCTGGATGGATGGTGGGTACCAGGGAAAAAAAGATCGACTAGATTAAACAGTAATACACACGAGTCACAGAGACAGTGGCAACATGCACAGGTCTAAGTCAGATGGGAGTCCTAGTACTGAGAGAGGAACTGGAAAATGTGAATGTAAACATTGCCCTTATTTTCTCAGATGAATGATGAGAACTTTACACAAACTGTGTGAATACGGAGCTTGGGCTGAGCATTTCCTTCTCTGCTCTAACTATCCTTAAGCCTAGGCCTGGAAGGTACTGTCCTCTATAGAGTCTAATCTCTTCTATACCTAGACCTTGAAGGCTTCAGCTTCTAGCCTTTATCTTCTAGCCTAGGTCTATAATGCTTCATCCTCAGACTTACTGATGAATAAATTTTTTCTTTCTAGCTCTTTCTGAAATCTGGATGGCTGGATCAACTCATCTGTTCTCACTCAGACTCCGCTTCATGTTGACTGATTCAAATTGGCTTCTCTCGGCTTCTGATTGATTTGCTCTGCTCTGAATTTGATGAACTGAACTTCTTCAAACTCAATGGATCTGCTTTGAGCTCAACTGAATCATATCAAATTACTTTGATCTGAATTCAATCTGTCTTTCTCTTTCTCTGCTCTTTAAGTAGCCTCTCTTTCCTGTCCTCTTGAGCCTTGGGCATATCCTATCTCTGACTCATTCTGTCAAATCTTTCTGATCCATCACTTTCTCTCCTCTTCAATTATATGTCATTGTTTGGTTTCATGGTATGTACTAAAGGCGTGTCTGTATTCCAGCCAGAGGGATCAAACATTTGTTCTAACTGCATGCCTGTATTCTAGCCAGATCATATCTTAGGATGCATTCCTTGACAGACCAGCCATGCTACTAGGTTACAATTCCTATATAAGATACAAACATTACAAAAAGCTATACCTAACTGATAAACCCTAGAAAAGAGAAAAAAACAGTTTTATTCAATGGATCCTAAATGGCTATACAAAAGATACTTACGATCATGCCCAAGACCAGCAGTAGGTGACCAACTAAACAAACTCACTGGCATTTTGGGAGGATTTTCCATCTCACAATATTTTGTCTGAACATTTTTCTCTCCTTACCAATTTTTGTTTATATATTATGCTTTCTGATTTGTCTTTTATTTTTTATTTCTCTCTGTGTGTGAATGTGCATTTATGTCTGTATGTGATTTTATGTGAGTGTGTGTGTGTGTGTGTGTGTGTGTGTGTGTGTGTATGTGTGTGTGTGTAAATTTTTCCATTGTGTTGTTTGTTTTGTTCTAGTCTGGATTATTTGTTTTTACATGATTATTATTATTGCCATGACCATTATTATAACAATAATTATTATCATTATTGTTATAGATGCTTGTGCTCAGAAAGGAACAGTATGGATATTTGGGTGGGTTGGGGAGTGGAGAGGATCTGGGAGAAGTAGTGAGAAGAAAAATCATAATCAGAATATATTATATGAAAAATATCTATTTTCAATTAAAAGAAATTAAACCTCTGGAGAGGGGTTTATCTAATAATTCTCTACAATTTCATTTTGGGACTCGGATCACTATGGAGGAAGGTTCATCCAGAATGTTGCTTTTACTATTGTTCCATTTTTCTATGAAAGAAATATAATAATATTAAAAAATGAAAAACAAGCAAAGTTAGGTTAAAAGAACTCTAGGTTAGAAATTATGAGGTAGAAATTTCATCACATGCATATTATAAAAGGGCTGTGGGAATTTAGAAACCAAAATAAATAAATACATTTATCTCTTAAACTATTTTTTAATTTCACATGAAAAATTGGGTATATATCAGTTGTATTCAAAACACTTTTTCAGCAGCACTTTTTTCTGTGATAGTCCAAGTGACATGCTCAAAATTAGTAATAATGAGAGCCGAAGATACACTTTCCTGTCTACAGTGATTCCTTCTCATTCAGGGAATTTGAAAATGCCACACTACTTGAAATGCTGAACTGAATCTCAGGGGATCACTCTAGTACTAAAACTCTGTGATTGTTCAGTCAGGAGGTCTAATTCAGTTTTATACCCTCTTTATGCCTTAAGAGAAGATGACTCAATATTACAAATTGAGAAATTCATGATACTTTGCCACTTGGAGAAAAAAATTGTAGCCCAGCCATTTGTACTGTTCTTTTCATGTAAACAGAGCAAATCCTACATAAGCTCTCCAAAGTTGCCAAGAAGAGCCCTTATACTAAACCATTCACAGATAAGTTGCTATTCATTAACCTTATTTTTTGTGTTAAAAAAGAGCATTGAAAATCATGAAATGTAGTATTCAGACTATAGTCCTGTTGATATTTATTCTCATTTTTGCCTTGCTCTTTGGGGTCAGAAAACAAGCCAAAAGCCCAGGAAGGCACCAAGGCAACAGGGCCATGTCTATATAAAGAAGACTTTCATTAACCTTAGTGACCCACTGTAATTTCAAATGTCAGTAGCTAATCAGAGACTCGCTGACATCATCAATGGATTGAGAGGAAAGATGTCCTGCGGGATCCATCTTTCTCTAAGTCTGAAATATATATTTATAACACCACAGGGTTACATTTGCTCTGAAGTAATGGTGGGAAAATTTCCCTCTACTATTGAAATACAAGCTTCTAATGCTAAAGTTAATGATTAATTTTGACAGAGCAGCAAAAACATTTATTTAAATGTCAGAAACTGACTACATTATTGGTTTCTCTTGTACTAAATTCTCCTATGGCATTTTGACAACATGGGCAGCTGTAATGTTTGGCTGAGTAATCCAGGGATAGGGGGAAGGTAAGCTAAGCTATATTTCTTTTCTATAAAGCATTTCTATCCATGACTCATATTTATCTCAATGTTAAAAGAACAGAATAAAGTATTTTCTGTGTTCAGTTGCTACAGTTAACAATACAATAAAATATCTAATAATTCATCCATTCTCAGAGAAATAATCTCAAAGAAACCTCTGAATGTTTATATAAATTCAAACAAGTCCAAAGGAAATGGAAGATAGCAAACTACAAAAGAAAAGCAAAGAATTTGCAATGTACAATTTTTTTTTTTTGGTTTGCTAATCCATGTAAAACCAATTAAAATATTTGTTTAGTAAAGTACTGTATGGAGAAGGAATTATGACAGCTCAGTAGGTAAGAGTACTTACCTCATGCATACATGAGGCCATCAGTTCGAATCTCTAGACTCCACATGAATTACTGAACATGGCAGCTTTCTCCATATACCTTAGCATATGAGGGTGGATTCAGGTAGATTTCAAGCATTCAATAGAGAGTTGTCTTAGCTAAAGCATAGATTCCAGCTCAATGAGAGATCTTCTCTAAAGGTAATAAGGCACAGAGTGACAGAGGGAGACATTAACATACTATTCTGCATGTACATGGGCACACATATCTACACAAATCACACACATGTACCACATACACATAAATAATACACATACACAAACACAAACACACACACACACACACACACACACACACACATACTTCACAAGTAGTATTACAACATATGTTCAAGGAGAAAACCATAATATACAGGGATTTTAGTATCCTCAATGAATTATCTAGCAGTTGTAGACAAATGGACCAATCTATTCATGGATATTTTCACATATACAATGAATTACTACAGTAGGTCTCTAAAAAATTCCTTTAGTTATCAAGTAAATTCACTAAATAATGTTTCTTCTAGTATAAACCTCTTGTGCTTTTGATTAAGTTAACCTTATCCTCATTCATCATGGAAGAAAAAGAAAAGAGAATCTGGAAACATCAGATACTAAATAAAAATCTGCATTTAATTCTGGCTAATTCATCTCAGTTAAAACTCCATTGGTAAGCCCTTCTCCATGATTTTCTTTCCAGAGGACCTCTTACACATTCAAGCCCATCACATTCCTATGTGAAAGGCTCCAAATCAACAATAGGTAAATTTTAATTGTGTTGCATTCTATGTAACATAGCACCATCCTCCTAAACTTACCATTAAAAATGAATCATCTCTTTTTCTAGGGTATACATGCAGTACACAATTCCTACTCATTAATGATTATGTGGCTGCTTGGTTATTATATAATACCCCTGTATTTGTATTCAAGCAACATTAATTTTTTTTAATAATGGCTCCAGAGTGCAAGAAGAGTGGTGACTTTTAAAAGTATTAAATGAAAGCCCTCTCTCTCTCTCTCTCTTTTTGTGTGTGTGTGTGTGTGTGTGTGTGTGTGTGTGTGTGTGTGTGTGTGTGTGTTGGTGCTCATATAAATGTGGATACATTGGCAGATCTTCATGCTCCTGTATGCATGTGCAGACAAGAGAATATTTTTGATACTGGTATTCAAGCACCATATTATTTTTGAGGTATCATTTCTCCTTTGTCTGAAACTAAGCAAATGGTCAATTGCTAATAATGTAAGAGACTTTGTGTATTATTGAAAAATAATGAATCTTCTATGCTGGGAAATGAGAAGAAAGTAATAGAAACACATGCTCTTGTATCTCAAGCAGAAAAATTATATCACATGTGTAATCAAATGTTCAGAAAAGGTGTAAAAATGTATTAAATTTGTGGGTATAAGAAAAGAATAGTATATATGTTTTGGTTGTTTTGTTTTGATTGCAGTGTTATGGGTCAAGCCCAAACCACAGAGCATGTGATATGTGAATTGTTCCTCAGTTTCTCAGAAATGTGTGCTTCTCTCAATGCATTTTGCCAGAAAGCAATCTACCATATGAACAGAGATTTCACTCATATATTTTATAGTAGTATATTTTTATACTTGCATTGTGTTAAGTTTGGTTGATTTCTTATTGAAATTAATTTAATTCAAATATAAATTAATGTAGATAAGTAATTATCTATAAGAAAACAATACAATTAAATAGTATTCTGCACTCTCTGTACACCAGGAGTCTTACAGTATAAGTAAAAGTGAAACTAGAGAATCTATAAAAAATTATATTTTATACTTTAGAACAGTTAGGTGGTAAAAACAAAAAGGAAATCTGAAGTGGATCTTGTACTCATTCATGTTAAATTTCTACAAATGAGCACAAGGAAGAAGAGAAATAAGTACATAAAACCAACCAAGGCAAAAGCAAATAAAATTCTGTAAACTTAAATACTTGTGAGATTTTTAGCACCTGATTTGTAAGATTATAAATATCCAAAATGAAATATGAACAATTTATATGTATGCTTTCACTTTCTGTGAGATTTTTGATACACACACACACAGAGTATACATACATACATACATACATACATGTATATAAATAAATAAAATGTGATATTTTTATTTGATTTCTTTATAATAATCTGGAAGAGAGTAAGATTCTAAATCTAACAGAACTTCCCATGGACTATCTGTTTTTAAAGGTTCAACATCATGAAATTCTCTAAGTCATTAGTGATTCCATTTCTGTGGTTGCCACGCATTGAAAGGAAGACATATACACATTTTCAATTAGACTCATTTGAAAATCCAGGTTATTGATCTAATCTAGAAATATATCATCCTTAAATACATGGAATTCAGCGTGTGCCTATTTTTGTGCCATTGGGGAAGGCACATAATATCCCTGCCATTTGTCTAATGATCAAAAACATTATGTCAATGAATCAGTCTTTTTGGAATTCTGCTGAAGAATAAATCTAGTAAAACAAAGCTCATACTAACCATCTGTACTGAGGTGATCTGCCTTTGTTGAGCCATTGGGGTACTCTTTACATTATCGAATGACTTAAGTCCCATGTTCACCACAGGTTTCAGCAGCTATAAACAGGTTTCTCTCTATGATGCATTTGTTATTCTATTGGTATTTCTACTAAAAGGAATAAAACTAGTAGAATCTGAGTATAGAAACACATAATTGAATATGGGAAACTAAAATATACACGTCTGAAAAGTTTTAAGATTTTTTTAACTTATGCTACAATATAAGTATATTTAAAAATAGGCTCCATCCAAAGAAACTATTTGAATCTATGGAACATTTAGTAAAGAATATGTTCATGAGGAACAGTACACTTTAATTTTCATGCTTCAAATTCCAGAAAAGATGTATCAATAAATATATGTTAAATAATTTAGTTAGAGTCCTCCTTCATTTCTCTCTTTCTCTAGTCTCTTAAATATATGTGTGAATATACACACAGGATAATTTGTGATATCAAATGTATTATGATTTTTAAGCCTTTGTAATAAAACATTTATTTTCTGAGAAAATAATAAATGTGTCATATACGTTATACCATAGATTCATCTTGGTCTATTTTTTCATACTGGCTTTGAATAGTTAAATATGTAAAACATTATAAAAATTTGGATATTTTATGCATAAAGTTGCTGATTATCTAATCCAAAGAATGATTTTGCAAAGGAGAAACTGAATTACCCATCTCTAAGATTTATTGCTTTATATGAAAATAGTTATTAATATGAGTGACTATAATGATTTTCACATAGAAAGGGTTGTTGAAATGTACTGTCCACTGCTGCTTAGGTTTTATGGTTTAGTGCTTTAGATTTGCTCTCATTTTTGAAAGTGGCTTAGTTTCATCATAAACATAAGACAAACTTCTTATATGCATATGGCTTATGGAGCAAAGGGTCATTTTCTTTGGAACAGAATCTTTCTATATGTAGACTTTGTTGGTCTGGAGTGGGCTGTGCATACCAGGCTGGTCTTAGACTCACAGAGATGCACCTGGCTCTGCCGTCCAAGTGGTACACTTGAAGGTGTGTTGTAGCACACCTGGCTTGCCGAAGGTTGTTTCAAAAGAAAGATTTATTATTGAAATGTACAATGTAATTAGTGTGTTTTCTTCATACCTCTTAATGCAGCTTTTATTTGACTTAGACAACGCTTACAAATTTAGAACCATACTGAGAGAGAACTTGAATAGGTGTCATTTCTCCAGGTTCAGTTAGGGTTTAACTATTTTTGAACAGATTATATACATTTCATTTAAATTGCTGTCCTATCACCTAAACTTATATGCAAAACCTTCAAGATTTGAAGCATAGTTTGCGATACCCTCAATCCACTGCTTTGTCATAAATATAGCTCACATTTCTTAATAAAAAATAAAATAAAATTTTCAAATAAAAATTTGTTTCTACAAAGAAAATATCACTCACTGTTCCTGAAGAATGGAAAAATCTAGCTAATTGTCTGCATTGGACATGATTTACTTTCCTTTACCTTAGTTAGTATAAAGGACATTTTTCAGACTTGAAATAAATAGAGGGATAAATACAGGGATATACTTATACAAGGAATATGTACAGAAGCAAAATGTGGTTTTTGTTTGTTTGTTTTCAGTTTGTTAATGTCTAGTTGTCTTAAGATGACTTTCTAAAGTATTTACGTGATACACTTTCCCTTCCTATGTTTTAGTGCTTTTGTACCCTAAAAGTACAATTAAGGTCTATTTTATTTTTATGTATTCTAAGCTAACAGAGAGCATGCTTTTCCCCTCCTTCCTAATGTTGACATTAATTTCCGTATAAAATACATTCTTTCTTTAAAAGCTCCACTGAGAAAGACATTTACATCCGTTCACTACTCACACTTATTTCGGCATTAAAATTCCTTAAATTACCCTTTGTGTTATTTTGCTGATGACCCTTACAAGTTTGTAAACAAATGCATTTGTTTTCTATGTATTTATGGTTTTGCCTTCTGAACAGAGTGAAAATGACCCCAGAATCTTTATCGTATTCTCAACAGGCTTTGATGATACAATTAAAATACAAAGTAACCAGAAGTTAAATTATCAATAAGAGTCATTTATTTTGCATTTTTATTTTAAAGAATACTTAAGAGAATTGTGATGAATTAGCAGTGACAAACTACTTCTTGCAGGCTGATTTTGTGTGGAGAGTTTAATTAAACATTGCAGCTGTTTATCTCTATGGTGATTAAATTTTCATATGTAAATTACATGTATTAAGATCAAGATACTTATGTAAATGTCATTTGCCTTAATGTTTTGTGTTACCATTATTAGTCATCAGTTTATAATCTTCTTGTATCGCAATCTTTTGTCATGTGATACATTGCTAAGTCTAGTCAATTTAGATGGTAGGAATAATCAAGTTTATTCTGTATTTTTTTTCCTACAACCTAAAGTTTATCATGCAATTTAAATATATTACATAAAAGAAAAATCTAAAGCATCTAGGAGAAACAGCTGTCTTCATTCAAATTCCATCTCATAAAGAATGTGTTTTCCTACCTAAATATACATAAACAGGCTGTTATGAAAATACCAACAAACAAAAACAACAATTGTGTTTTCCAGAAATACAAAATGTGTAGACAGGAGTATTGCATACAGCATGGTATGTGCTTTTGGAGCTGGTTGTTATCAATGTGACACTGTAGTCAGTTAAAATCACTTTTTATGAATCCATGTATTGATCTACTGGGATTTTACTTTCCAGATTAATTTTTTGTTCCCTAGAAAAAGGGAAAGGAGTACTCAAAGTAAGATTTGAGATCCTGTTGCTAAAGAAATGACACACTTCAGGCACAGACCAGGGAGGAACTGTGATGGGACTGACTTGGAAGTCTCTTATGTGATATCTACCTCTCATAGTATAGGAAGGTGCTATGCAAGCTTCCACGAAAGAATGTAATTAGTAGTCCTAACCGGATGTTATGCCTGACAATCACAGTAATCAACCCAGTAAGATGTCACCAATCATGTAATAGTGTTATTTATATCTTAGGGTTAATCCACAAATGGCAAATTGGACTAAAGGTTTTTTCAGTACAAAGGCAGTCATTCTTGACTACAAACCCAGCCAAGTACTTATGAATGAATAACTCCTAGATCCTGGATGAGAACTATAACTATGATTTTTCTAAGTCAATACAGTTTCTATTTTAAAAAACATATCTTTGTACTCACAGATAAGTATAGCTCTCACCTCTTATCAAACAAGCTTCTTCCCTCAATAGATGAAAACTAATGCAGATATTCACAACTAGTCAAAATAAAGACAACAAATGTCAAGAGGATTCACAGACATAAATAATGTATCTCTAACACAGCATCAACACCTATGGCTTAGGGAGTGTTATGAGACAGGCACTGGAAAGGGTGTAAGAGCCAGAGGACACTAATGCCTAATGTTAGATGACTTCTAGACATGACAGGGTAGCAACACCCATAAAATTACAAACAATATAATTGTCTAAACAAGCCTGAATACCGATCAAAGCAGTTAATTTGACAAGGAGGGTATGAGATTTCCACCAGGCCCCATGCCTACAGGGAGAACTTCAGATAATCAAATGTGAATGAGAAATTATCAGTTTTCTCCAATGATAGTATGCTTGATAGTATGCTTGATGCTATTGACACCTGTGTGTGTGTGTGTCTGTGTGTGTATGTGTGTGTGTGTGTGTGAGTGTGTGCACAAAACAATTTTAGAAGCCCAAAGTCAGTCTAATGTCCTCCCAATTTACCATCATCCCAAACTCTTTTCACTTTCTTCAGTGTTATAGTTTGGCTGTGTTTCTTCCCTTGGTGTTATTCTAGAATATAAGTGTGTCAATATTAGAAAGTGGAGAAATATTTAACAGTCGTGACCTTTAAATGGGCTAATTGTGTCATATTAATTGTTCTTACAAGAGGCTAATGAAACTTTTATAAAATTTTGGTTAGGTTTTTTGAAAGTGTTCCATAATGAACATTCACTCAGTGAGTTTTGTGTTTTATATGTACTACTTACTTCTCTACTTATCCCAAATTTGTGGCCCAACCGAGAATCCCAACACTAGTACTATTCTCTTTAATATATAAGCCTGTAGATTAATCAATCCTGTTACAAAGTTAAGTATACACCGTCAGATGCTTTTTTGTAACAATAGATAATTCACTGATATAGTCAAACCCCTCACTTATGGATCATAGATGAAAACATTGATGTCACCAATGTGATGACTACCTTTTTTGTCATTATTTGGAAATCATGAATTGTGAAATAATGTACTTGTTTTGTCATTCAAGTAGCAGGAAGACCATCTGGCATGCTGTTGATGGATGAAAACAGGCATTTGAAAGAACTGTTGAGGGAACATAGTACCCCAGGAGAATAAAAATGAATACTGTCAAGAATATAATACCAGTGACAGCAACATGTTCCCTAAAAAGTCTTTAGAAGTCAAAAGAACAACAACAGAAAAAATGATTGTAATGAACAAGGAGAGTGAGCAAAATCAATAGTCAAGGGATAAGACAAGCTATTAACTCAGGCACTGAGTTCAAACTCTAGGTAATAAAAACAGTGACTCAATTTGGAATTGAACATTTTCTTAGTGGAATGACAATGGTAGTCCTAGCCAAGAAACAGTTGTGGCTTGTAGTAAAATAGCTGTGGCAAATGTGTTAGTCATCTCTAGGAACTTTCTTGTGGTTCCCCTAACAGCAATATGCATTGGGGTTATCTTCTAAAATTTATACCAATCATCCAGCTACAGGTTGGTTGGGCTGAGGAAAAGGGCACCTTTTTTGTTATTATTACTGATTCTAAAGTAATTATGTAGAAGAAATGATAAATATCTAGTTAGAAAATTTTATCTAGGTGTCAGTTTTCTCATGACTATGACAAAATTCCTGATAGAAACAACTTAAGACAAGATTTAGTTTTATTTATATATCTTATTAATTATTTTAGTTATTTATTTGCATTTGAAGTGTTGTCTCCCTTCCCAGTCTCCACTCAACCAACTTCCCACCCAACTCCCCTCCCCTCTGCCTCTAAGAGGGTGCTTCCTGACACATCCACCCAACCAACCACTCCCACCTCACCCTGTCTCTAGCATCCCCTTTGCTGGGGCAATAAAGCCTCATAGGACCAAGCACGACCCCTCCCATTGATGCCATATAAGGCAATCCTCTGCTACATATGTATTGAGAGCCATGGACCCACTCATGTATACTATTTGATTTGTGATTTAGTCCCTGGCGGTTGTGAGGTGTCCAGTTAGTTGATATATTATTGTTCTTCCTGTGGGGTTGCATTCCCCTTCAGCTCCTTCACTCCTTCCCATACTCTTCAGTTGGTATCCCTGGGCTCAGTCTAATGAGTGGCTGTGAGTATCTGCATCTGTCTTAGTCAGTTCTGGAAGAGCCACTCAAATGACAGCTATATATACCAGTCTCCTGTCTTCAAACACTTCTTGGCATCAGCAACAGTGTCAAAGTTTGGTGTCTGTGGAGAGGATGGATCCCAAGGTGTGTTGGGGGGGATGTTCAGGACGGCCTTTCCTTCAGCCTCTCATCCATTTTTTCTTTGTCCTCAAGTTTCCTTTAGACAGGAATAATTCTGGGTTAAAGATGTTAAAGATTTTAAGACGGCTGGGTGACCCCATCATTCAACTGGGGGCTATGTCTATCTACTGGAGGTGGTCTCTTCAAGTTTTATTGACGTGCTATTGGGCATTTTGGCTAATGTCATCCAATTTGGGTCCTGGGAGTTTCTTGCATCTCTAGTGTCTGAGAATTTCTAATGGTTCCCTCTCTTCTCCATCCTCCACTACTACATATTTTTATTCATTCTCCTGGCCCTTTCGACTTCTCTCCTGTCTCTTCACATACCTGTTCCTTCCCCTCCCCCTATCTCCCTTTCTCCTACCACCCAGGCCCCTCCTTCCCTCTGCCTCCCATGATAATTTTGTTACCCCTTCTAAGTGGAACTGAAGAAACCACGCTTTGACCTTCTTTCTAATTGAGCTTCATGTGGTTTGTGAGTTGTATAATACATATTCGGAGTTTTGGTGGTAATATCCACTTATCAGTGGGTACACACACTGAATATGTCCTTTTGGGTCTGGGTTACCTCACTCGAGATGATATTTTCTAGTTCCACCCATTTGCATGCATAATTTGTGAAGTTGTCCATTTTTTAGCTGAGTAGTATTCCATTGTGTAAATGTGCCACGTTTTCTGTATCTCTTATAAACAAATGAGACCTCTAATTGTGAAACTGGTTACATTCAATTGAGTTCAACAAAGGAGGTTCCGTGGAAATTCTCAAGCATTCTAGACTGTTGCTAAGAATGGGTCGGTCTCTAGAAACTGACAGTGGGACCCCAAGCAGCCTCACAACTCATTGAACACAAGGAAGCCAAGCTCATGACTATATGGAGCCTTTATTCCTTTGTTCTAGAGCCTTTGGTGCAGCAAGATACTCTGCAGGATACCAAATGAGAATCATAAATACCAACCCAGATGCAATATCTTTGACCTATAATCTCTCCTCCATACAAGATATGCAAGTGCAAAGGTGGCTCAGAACTTCTGCAAATAGCCAAAAAATTTCTTATTTGACTTAAGCTTAACTTCATGAGATGAAACCCATACCTGACATTGACTGAATGATCAAGAACCAGAGACTAGAGAGCCCAGAGTCCAAGTAAAACCAAACACTGCTGACCTTTAAAAAAAGGTATAAATATAATGACATTTATTGATATTCTGATATAATCATAGGTCACTGATCTATTTCGTTTTCCTGAGAGAAGCTTTCTCCTGTAGCAGACAGGAACAGATGAAGAAACCCACAGCCAGAGATTACTTGGAAAGAGAGTTTGTGAAACACAAAGGTCTAAATAGTATGTCTCCCTCAAATTCCTGAACTCAGAATTCAGGGAGCCCTCAGGGAAGAGGAGGTAGAAAGAGTGTAAGAGCCAGAAGAGATGGAAGAAACCAGAACGTGACCTTCTGAATCAACTGAGCAAGGTTCATATAAAACTCACAAAGACTGATAGAGCAATTGCAAAGCCTACACTGTTCTGAACCATTCCCTTATTCTACATTATAGTTTTCACTTTAGTACTTTTATAGTACGCCTGGATTTGTGAACAAGTGAGCTACTAACTTTTCCATCTGTCCTTGGAGCTCTTTTATCTCTGCTGGGTTACTTTGTGATATGAATTAATTTTAAAAAAATCTCATTGCATTTTATTTTGCCATGTTTATTTGTTTGCCTTAGAAGCTTGTTCTTTCCAGTGGACACAGAAAGGGAGTGTATGCGGAGCGGATGGAGTGGGGGAGGAACTGAAAAGACTAGAGGATGGGGAAATTATAATCAACATATATTCTATGAGAAAATAATCCATTTTCAATAAAAGGAAAAAGTATATAAATTCATTCATTTGTTTACTCAGAGAATTACCTTAACTTGAATTCAATATCTAGTCAAATTAACAATTAACTATCACAAAGACCTATTATTGTTTAAAGAATGTAATGCAAGTTTTGGAACATGTTTGATACAGTCTGTACACATAAATAAAGGTAAATAAATTTAAATTTTTTCACAGAGTGTGTATAAACCTGTACGAAATAAGCCTAATTATTTTAACATTTGTAATATAGATCAGTGGTTAAAGAACACTTGGTAGTTTTTCAGAAGGACCTGTGTTTAGTTCTCATTATGGCTTCATAACTACCCAATTCCAATTCTAGAGGATCTGATATCCACATATCACTTCCCAGGTTCCAGATATGCACATGGTACGCACATATAAATCTATGATGCAAAACACTAAAACACATAAAATCAAATAAATCTAAACAAATATTTAAACACTCAAAGTGCTTGCTAACATTGAAAGGGCTCATCTAGAAATTCTAAAAATCAATTTGGGGTTAAAAGATAAATTTAATTTTTAAATTTTTATTATATATTTTCTTTATTTACATTTCAAATGTTATCTCCTTTCACAATTTATCCCTGAAATTCCTCTATCCCATCTCTCCTCCTTCTATGAGGGTGTCCCCCGATCTACGTATCCATTCTTGCCTCCCTGTCCTGGCATTCCCCTACACTGGGGAATCGAGCCTTCACAGGACCAAGGGCCTCTCCTCCCACTGATGCCTAACAAGGCCATCCTCTGCTACATACGTGGCTTGAACCATGAGTCCTCCTTGTGTACTCTTTGGTTGATGGTTTAGTTCCGGGGAGCCCTGGGAGGTCTGGCTGGTTGATATTGTTGTTCTTCCTTTGGGATTGCAAACCCCTTCAGCTCCTTCAGTCTTTTCTATGTCTCCTCCTTTGGGGACCCTGTGCTCACTCCAGTAGTTAGCTGCGAGGATCAGCCTCTGTATTTGTCAGGTTCTGGCAGAGCCTCTTAGAGGGCAGATATATCAGGCTCCTGTCACTATGCACTTCTTGACATACACAGTAGTGTTTAGGTTTTGTGACTATATATTAGATAGATCCCCAGGTGGGATAATCTCTGGATGAGTTTTCCTTCTCTACACTTGTCTCTATATTTGTTCCTGTGAGTATTTTGTTTCCACTTCTAAGAAGGACAGAAGCATCCACACATTGGGTTTCCGTTTTCTTGAGCTTCATGTGGTCTATGAATTGTATCTTGGGTATTCCGAGCTTTTGCATTAATATTTACTTATCAGTAAGTACATACTATGTGTGTTCATTTGGGACTAGATTATCTCACTCAGGATGATACTTTCTAGATCCATCCATTTATCTATGAATTTCATGATGTCATTATTTTTAATAGCTAAGTAGTATTCCATTGTGTCAATGTACCACATTTTCTATATCCATTCCTCTGTTGCAGGACATCTGGGTTCTTTCCAGCTTCAGGTTATTATAAATAAAGCTTCCATGAACACAGTGGAGCATGTTTCCTTCTTATATTTTGGGGCATCTTCTGGGTATATGCCCAGGAGTGGTATAGCTGGGTTCTCAGGTAGTACTATGCCCAATTTTCTGAGGAACCACCAGACTGTTTTCCAGAATGGTTGTACAAGATTGAAATTCCATCACCAATGGAGGAGTATTCCTCTTTCTCCACATCTTCACCAGCATCTGCTGCCACCTGAGTTTTTAATCTTAGTCATTCTGTCTGATATGAGGTGGAATCTGAATGGTTTTGATTTTCATTTCTCTGGATGAGCATGTTCAACATCTAAGGATGTTGAACATTTCTTTAGGTGCTTCTTGGATATTCGACATTCCTCAGTTGGGAATTCTTTGTTTATCTCTGTAGCCCAATTATTAATAGGGTTGTTTGATTCTCTGGAGTCTAACTTCTTGAGTTCTTTGTATATATTGGATATTAGCCCTCTGTTGAACGTAAGATTGGTAAAAATTCTTTACCACACTATTGGTTATTGTTTCGTTCTATTGTCAGTATTTTTGCCTTACAGTAGCTTTGCAATTTTATGAGGTTCCATTTGTCTATTGTTTATCTTAGAACATAAGCCATTGGTGTTCTGTTCAGGAAAATTTTCCCTGTGCCCATGTGTTCTAGATTCTTCCCCAACATCTCTTCTGTTAGTTTCAGTGTATCTGCTTTTATGTGGAAGCCCTTGATCCACTTGGACTTGAGCTTTGTACAAGGAGAGAAAGATGGATCAATTTACATTCTTATACATGCTGACTGTCAGTTGAACCAGCACCATTTTTTGAAGATGCTATCTTTTTTCCACTGGATGGTTTTAGCTCTTTTGTCAAAGACCAAGTGACCATAGGTGTGTGAGTTCATTTCTGGGTCTTCATTTCTATTCCACTGATCTATCTGCCTGTCTCTGTACCAATACCATACAGTTTTTTATAACTATTGCTCTCTAACACAGCTTGAGGTCAGGGACAGTGATTCCCCTAGATGTTCTTTTATTGTTGAGAATAGTTTTCACTATTGTGGGTTTTTTGTTATTCCAAATGAATTTTCAAATTGTTTTTTCTAAATCTATGAAGAATTGAGTTGGAATATGATTATAACCACAGTCACTTTAAGCACTGTCAGTGAGAAATAAAACATCCCAGATACATCTAAAACAATTTAGCTCTTTAAATAATAATAATAAAAGTGTTTTCTTCAATAATCAAACACCAAAGAAAGATGTCATAAGAACAGAAAACTAGTTTGAAAAGAAATAAAATTAATTTCCAAAGCAAAATTGTCAGAGAATTTTATACCAAGAGGAAAATATGTGTCAAGAAACTTCATTATTTTAACAAAATGGACTAGAATTTTATTTTGAATCAATTAATATACTTTGATATCAATACTTGTAAGTAAATTTTAAAATTTAATTTATTTAACGCCTACTCAAAAAGTCACACAAAAAACCCTTTCCATAAAATTTTCACAAAATTTCTCAGGTTGTTTCCCATGGTTTCATTAGTTACTGGGGAACATTAAATATTCTACTTAAAATATATTCATGTCAGATAACATTTATATGCCAAATATATATATATATATATATATATATATATATATATATATATATATAAATTAGTTTCAAAAACAGACAAACCAATATTCCCTGTAACTTATATAATTATTGTTTACCAACTATATCACATATGTCATTGTGTATATATTAGTCTTCCAATACCTTTTTGTTGTTTTAATTTCACTTTGGATACCAGAATTCTTAAATTTTAGCAAATACATTTTCCTTAGTAAACATAATACTGAGCCCTTGAAAATCTTTTTTCCTATTGAGTTGCCTTGTCCAGCTTTGTCTTACTCTATTTTGTTTTGCTGTGTTTGGTTGTTATCTCTTGGAGTAGTGGCTCTCTTTGAAGGAAAACACAGTAGTGTGGATCTGGCACAGCCACAGAGGTGGAGGTGGCTGAGAGTAGCAGAAGGGGGAGAAACTGGTCTGGATGTTTTTGTGCGAAACAAAAATCTATTTTCAATAAAAAATAAAATAAACAATTGTCACTTGTCACATCAGCATTCTGTCAGTTGGTAAATCTACAAGTACATCATTTTGCGATTTCCTGGATCAAGTTCTTTCCCATGTTACAAGTGTTATTAAGCTATTCTGTAATAATTCAGAACTAGCCATGCATGTGCTCACGCTCAGTAATTAATAATTCAATGTTTTTCTATGTTTTATTTGATTTAGAAATGAACTAATTGTTCAGTGAGTATCCATTATTTATCATAGCAACATTCAAAGGATGTAAATTATCAAAGATATTTACTAAGCTATTTTTTTAAGTTTAATTGTAAAAAATATAATTATGTTTGGAAAGTATACTCAGGAGCCATTTTGCTTCTGACATCTATTTAAATCACTTCCTCTTAACAATTGTTTGGATTACTCATGAAGATTTTATGAGCTATTAGACAAAGCTAGTTATCATCTCAAAGGCTGCTTCAAAGTGTTTTATTAGAATGTCCACAGCAGTCATGCAAAAAAACAAAGAAGCTAAACAATTGAATGCATATGCAATTTTGTTCTACCGCTGGGCTGAGTTCTGCAAGTTTGTATTTCTTTGAACACTTGTTTTATAGCTTTGCAATCTTAAACATTAAGTCATGATAATACAATTATGTGAGCAGTAATTTTACTTAGGTGACAAAGCACATTTCATTTTATTCAATTTTGGTAACTTGAAATGCAATCTTAAATTGGCAAACTTAAAGTAATATTCATTTACTATATGTGACCCCAGTTTGTGTGAGTTTTGAGTCCATTGTTACTTTATATATGGTTGAGTGTTGTAGAGAAGGGTTAATTTATGTTAACATTTATCTGCTTAAAATCGGGTAATTAGAGCTCTTTAACAAATGTTAGAAGCAAAACATATCACACATACATAAAGTGCACATGTATACTCATAAAAACACAAGGGATATTTGAGTCTTTATGCTTAGTTTTACCTTTGTGCCAAAGTTATAAAAAATAGCAGCATTTTAGAAAAGCCCTTCAGTTTTTAAGTGAATTTTGGATGTGGACTGACATTCTTGTTGATAGATCAAATTAAGATCATCTACTCAAAATGCTGAAGTTTTATTTCAAAGTCTGTAGATAAAAGACTCATAAGAGGATTGATATTCAAATAGCTCTTTCTTTTCATTATAAAACATTTTCCTAAAATTAAATACTGTTTAAAAAACACTTAGGTACCAAGGGAGATACTGAAAATTTATATGTCAAAGCCTATAGCTTAGATTTAAAGTTTAAATAGATTCGTGTGGTTTGAGGAGTCCTGTTGTGTTGGTAGCTTCTCAAGCCAGGCTTGTTTTTGACTAGAGTGTAGAATCTGACATTTTCTGTGTTAAGAATGGCTACTTCTAATGACATTTTCTAAATCCCTTGGTCATGTGGTTGATGTACATATTTCTCCTTTTTCAGTCACCTTCCACTTAGCTTCTATTTTCTCTTAAATATTTTGTTTAGTCCCAGTATCTTGAATAAACTGGAGTAGGCAATATAGTTTGAGAATTATATTTTACTACAACTTCCTCAACAATACATGAGAGGACATCTGAGCTAATGGAGACTTGCTTCATTACTGTTCTGATCAAAGCATAATAGAACCCAAGTGTAGAAGCTCTCAGGACCCACAAATATGAGTTTGTATAATTTTTATCATATTTAAGTAAACATAATGAGACATCAAAGATATGTTCAGAATAATTTGTGAGCTTTACAATTTTTAAACTTTCATAATAAATCACAGTTACACATTGTTTGAAAAGTTTCAGTCAATGATGGACTACATGTTTGCTTGTGGCAGACAGTGAAATCTTTACAACAAAAAGTCTACAATTATTATAATTTGTTTTGTGGACCAGTATTACATTCTTATTTTTAACATGTTAATTTTCAATTGATGGTAAGGCCCTGTTGCTGAAGACAACACCTACACAATTCATTAAATACAAATGTCTTTTGCCTACCTAAAGCCTTTACCCCTGTAGACTAGTACCCACATAATTGGAAGATATTCTTTACCCTACCAAAAGAATGGTAAGCACTGACTCAATTATTGAACTTTTCAATTTAAAATGATGACCTGCCCATAGATTGTGCTAGTGGAATTATGTCACAAAGTCTGTGGAACTAAGTAACCACTATCTGATTGGACTTACAGACCCTTCCATGATATACGACCAACTCCAGAAACTGCTTGGATGGCCAAGAACCTGACACCAGATAGGCAGGGACCTAGGGGAAATCAAATACTACGGTTCTGGTACAAGAACATTACAACAAAATGATTTCTAACAGCTTGTGCTATACTCATAAATCAGCGCCTCACTCATCTATCATCAGAGAAGCTTTTGCCTTTAACAAATGGGAACAAATACACAGACCCAAACCCCGACAATGTGCAGAGTGGAACACTTCAAATACCTTGAAACACTCAGTTTGGGATGGGATGTTGCCATCGAATTCTTCCACTAAGGTAACAGAGAATCCCAAGGAAGAGGAGACAGCAAGATTTTACCAGCTAGAGGGAAAGGAAACACAGAGAAGACAAGGCCTTCTAAACATAGAAGGACCATTGAACATACTAATTCACAAAGACTGCGGCAGCATATACAGGACCTACATGTGAGTGGGAGGGAGAGGGAAGAGGATCTTTGTGGGATTAGGTGGGGAAACGATAATTAGAATATATTCCATGAAAAAATGTATTTTCAGTAAAAGAACAATAGAGGAAAACAATGTAAAAAGAAAAAAAATGTTGTGCTTTATCACAATAAATCAATTAAAATTCATTACATAGGTTCCTTAGGCACTGTGAGGCAACTCTCTTAAATACAATATTTTAACAATATTTAGATAAGGTGGTAAGCAAGTTCATATTTTCATGCTTCAACAAATATCATTATATCTTATACTTACACTGAAAAATTTCTCTTACTATTAATAAAGAAAATATATAATAAGAAAGGAAATATAAAAAGAGGAATGACTAACCTTGGATGGTTTGTAAGGAACTTCTTGCTTTAGTGAACTGAGGTGGGGAAACCACCCTGAATTTGAGGGGTGACACTGTTTAACTATGCTATTGAGTGAATGAAACCGAGTTAGTACAGCACAAGGATGTGATGAGATCAATTACTTCAAGTCCCTGCTACCTTGACTTCCTTTCAGTCAGTGAAGGACCATAACCTGGAATTGTGACATAAGTAAACCTTTTCTCTCCAAAGTTGCTTTGGTTAGAATAATTTATAATAGCAAAAAGAATGAAACTAGAGATTCTTGAGGATTTATTGCAACATATTTCAGGTATTGCAACATATTTTTTGTATTTTCTCCTTGCTTTGACTTTTGTTCATTTGTCTTTTTTCTAACTTGTATTGTATTAATAATTATCATTTATTCTCCAATAGCTATACTAGTTTTGGAATACTATATTACCCTTATGGACTTATTTCTTGTTCATAAATATTAACATAATAAATGTTTAACTTATATCCAGCTTATGATGATTCCCTTCCCCTTTATCAGTAATATTTATGGAGTCTGTTCCAGTGTTCCAGTCCTTTATCATCTTCAGCTCAATGCTCTGGAATCTATTCTGGGCTCTCGATATTAATAAAACAAAATTTAAAAATAAATTATAATTTCAGACTATGAATTACATATTCTTTACATTACGCATAGCATGTTTTGTATTTGAAATGATTATTTGCTGCTCTCTTAGTCATTGTTTAATTTCTGTGCAGAGGAACCATTACAAGGCAACTCTTATAGAAGATAACATTTAACTGGGGCTGGTTTACAGTTTATAGGTTTTGTCCAGCAGGAATAATGGCAGCATAATGGCATACAAGATGCTGGAGAAGGATCTTAAACTACTTCACAGATATTTGCATGAAAGAGAGAGGCACTGGGACTGACTGGAGCATTTGAAACAACAAAGCCCACCTCCAGTGACACACCTACTCCAACAAGATCACACCTCTTAATCCCTGTCAAGTAGCACCACTCCCTAATGAGCAATCTTTCAAATATATGAGCCTATCAGACATTCTTATTCATACTGCTACAACTATACCCTTATTTCTGCTGTAATCATAAATCAATTAAGTACAAGTCATACAAGTGTCTCTTGCCATTTTTTATTATTATATTTCTTTTTTTTTCTTTTTCTTATTGGAAACTTTATTTACATTTCAAACGTTATCCCCTTTCCTGGTTCCCGCCCCTTCCCAAATCCCCTATTCCATGCCTCCTTCCCCAGCTTCTATAAGGTTGTTCCCCCTCCCATCCACCCACCTCTGCCTCCCAGCCCTCAAATTCCCCTACAATGGGGCATCTAGACTTCACAGGACCAAGAGCCTCTTCTCTCATTGATGCCCAACAAGGCTATCCTCTGCTACACGTACGACTGGAGTCATGGATCCCTCCATTTGTACTCTTTGGTTGGTGATTTAGTCCTTTATTAAGTGCAGTGTAAGGCCTCAAAATGGCATCTCTGTCATGAAAATATCTACAATATTTCCACTAGCAATATTTGAGTATTTAGCAATTCAAGAATTTCCAAAAAAATAATTGTAATATTAGTCTTTATGGCATAAACAAATGATTACTGAAGAACATCCACATTATTGTGTGAGACTAAATGAAAATAAGTTAATGTCAATCGTGTATGTAGCTTGCTTGGTGCACGCATCTTCATAACTCATACCCTCTTTAATGAGATTAATGTAATTAAGTACTAGAGAAAGTGCTAGATACAAATGCTTCAAAATTTATATTCTATAAAGAAAACTGATGAAAAATAAAACAGTCATGTATGTATAGACTTACATAGGTTCTTTTAAACCATTTATGACAGTTTAAATTCTTTATAAATATTAATATGTAGGTATATTTGGGGTGATTTTTTCAATTACAATGAAAATTAAGTTGACTTAAAATTTATTCATTCTACATACATTCTGTTAATATTTTTTTCTGATTTGTGAGAACTATAACAATGCCAGCCAGGAATAATTTCAGATACTCACCAATTACAAAAGGTTAATTAGAAATTTAAGATAACAAATCCAACAAACAATGTTCCTAGTGAAAAAGTTTTACTACATTTTGTCAGGAGACCAAAAATGAGCTAATTCTATAAATTTGTGTTATATTCATAATTTCTCTGGATAGTCAAATTACATATTTATATCCTTACAAGTCTTAAAGAGAAACTTACTTTTCTTTGTTTAAATTCAGAAACATGTATCATTTGTTTTCTATATGTACTTTGAAAATCAATCAAATAAAAAACAATAAATGTTTAATTTATTTTCATTGGATATTTTATTTATTTACATTTCAAATGGTATCCCCTTTCAGAGTTCCCCCTCTAGAAGCCCCCTATTCTATGCCCCCTTCTCCTGCTCCTATGCGAATGCTCTCCCACCCACTACCTTCCTACCCTGGCATTTCCCTCTAGGGCATCAAGCCTTCACAGGTCCAAGGGCCTCTCCTCCCATTGATATCTAACAAGGCCATCCTCTACGACATATGCAGCTAGAGCCATGGGTTCCTCCATGTGTACTCTTTGATGGATGGTTTAGTCCATCTGGGGGTCTGATTGGCTTGTATTTTTGTTCTTTCTATGAGGTTGTAAATCCCTTCAGCTCCATCAGTCCTTTCTCTATCTCCTCCATTGGGGACCCTGTGCTCATTCCAATGGTTAGCTGGTAAAATCAGCCTTTGTCAGGCTCTGGCAAAGCCTCTCAGGAAACAACTATAATGGGCTCCTGTCAACAAGAACTTCTGGGCATCCATAATAGTGTCTGGGTTTGGTATCTGTATCTGGGATGAATCCCTAGATGGGGCAGTCTTTGTATGGCCTTTCCTTCAGTCTCTGCTCCACACTTTGTCTCCATTTTTCATCCCCTGAGTATTTTGTTCTCCCTTCTAAGAAAGACTTAAGAATCAACACTTTGGTCTTTCTTCTTGAGATCCTTATGGTCTGTGAATTGTATCTTGGGTATTCAAAGCTTAGGGGGTAATATCACCTATCAGTGAGTGCAATACAATATGTGTTTTTTTGTGACTGGATTACTTCATTCAGGATGATATTTTCTAGATCTATCCATTTGCCTAAGAATTTTATGAAGAATTTTTGGAAGAATTTTGAGAATGTCAATTTAATTCATTGATCTACCTGTCTGTCTCTGTACCAATACTATGCAGTTTTTATCATTATTGCTCTGTAATACAGTTTGAGGTAAGGGATGGTGATTCTCCTAGAAGTTCTTTTATTGTTGACAATAGTTGCTACTATCCTGGGTTTTTTATTATCCCAAATGTATTTGAAAATTTATCTTTCTAACTCTACAAAGAATTAAGTTGGGATTTTGATGGAAATTTCATTGGATCTGTAGATTGCTTTCAGCAAAATGACCATATTTGGTATATTAATTCTTCCAATCCTTGAGCATGGGAGATCTTTCCATCTTCTGAGATCTCCTTTGATTTCTTTCTTTAGAGACTTGAAGTTCTTGTCATACAGATCCTTCACTTGCTTGGTTAGATTCTCACCAAGATATTTATGTGACTCTGATTATTGTGAAGGGTGTAATCTCCCTAATTTCTTTCTCAACTGTTTATCTTTTGAGTAGAGGAAGGCTATTAATTTGTTTGAGTTAATTTTATATACAGCCACTTTGCTGAATTTTTTTTTTAAATCAGGTTTAGAAGTTTTGTGGTAGAAGTTTTAGAATCTCTAATGACTTAAATATACTAAAATATCATCTGCACATAGTGATATTTTGAATTCTTCCTTTCCAAATCCCAACTCAATTCTTCTCAGTCAGAAAGAGGAATTCTCAAATTCATTTGGAAAAAAAAAAAAAAACAGGACATCAAAAACTATTCTAAACAATAAAAGAAATTCTGGAGAAATTGCCATCCCTGGCTTCAAGCTGTACTACAGAGCAATAGTGATAAAAAACTGCATGGTATTGCCACAGAGACATGCAGGAAAATCAATGGAATAGAACTGAAGACCCATACATGTGTTCACTTGATCTTTGACAAAGGAGCTAAAACTTTCCAGTGGAAAAAGGACAACACTGTCAACAAATGTTGCTGGTTCAATTGGAGGACAACATGTAGAAGAATGCACATCTATCCATTCATATCTCCTTGTACAAAGCTCAAGTGCAAGTGGATAAAGGACCTTCACATAAAACCAGATACACTGAAACTAATAGAAGAGAACGTGCGGAAGACCCTTGAGTACCTGGGCACAGGGGAAATGTTCCTGAAGAGAACACCAATGGCTTATGCTCTAAGAGCAAGAATTGACAAATGGGACCTATTTGTCAGACAAATAACTCTATTTAAAATGGGATACAAAGCTAAACAAAGAATTCTCAACTGAGGAAACTCGAATGGCTGAGAAGCACCTAAAGAAAGGTTCACCATCCTTAGTCATCAGGGAAATGCAAATCAAAACAACCCTGAGATTCCACCCCAACCAGTAAGAATGGCTAAGATCTCAGGGGATAGCAGATGCTGGCCTGGATGTAGGTAAAGAGGAATACTCCTCCATTGTTGGTGGGATTGCAAGATGGTGCAACCACTCTGGAAATCAGTCTGATGGTTCCTCAGAGAATTGGACATAGCATCACCTGAGGATCCAGCTATACCACATCTGGGCATATACCCAGAAGATGCTCCAACATCTAACAAGGACATATGCTCCACTACATTCATAGCAGATTTATTTATAATAGCAAGAAGCTGAACAGAACCCAGATGTCCTTCAACAGAGGAATGGATATAAAAACATTGGTACATTTACACAATGGAATATTACTTAGCTATCAAAAACAATGAATTAGAGAAATTCTTAGGCAAATGGATGGAACTAGAAAATAATATCATCCTGAGTGAGGTAACGTAATCACAAAAGAACACAGATTGTATTTACTCACTGATAATTGGATATTAGCCCAGAATCTCTCAATACCCAAAATGCAACCCATAGACTCCATGAAGCTCATACAGAAGGAAGAACAACTGTGGGTGCCTCGATTCTTTTTAGAAAAAGTAACAAAATACTCAAAGGAGCAAATATGGAGACAAAGTGATGGATAGAAACTGAAGGAAGGGCCATCTGGAGACTGTTCCACGTGGGTATCCAGCCTATGTGCAGACACCAAACATAGATGCTGATGTGGATGTCAGGTAGTGCGTGCTGACAGAAGCCTGATCTAGCTATCTCCTTAGAGGTCTGCAAGAGTCTGACATATTCAGAGGCAGATGCTCACAGTTAACCATTAAACTGATCATGGGGTTACCAATGGAGGAGTTAAGAGAGAAGACTGAAGGAGCTGAAACAGTTTGTGACTCCATGAGGAGAGCAACAATACCAACCAACCATAGCTCCTAGGGCCTAAACCATCAGCCTGGGAACACGTAAGGAGAAACCCATGGCTCCAGCTGTATATGTAGGTAAGAATGGCCTTGTCGGGAATAGGTGGAAAAAGAGATCCTTGGTCCCATGAAGGCTGGACACCCAGTGTTGGGAAATTTGAGGATGGGGAGCTGCAAGTGGAGGGGGGGCACATCTTCATTGAAACAGGATGAAGGGGGATGGGCTAGGGTGTTCCTGGTTGGGGAAAAATGGGATAAGGGATAACATCTGAAATGTAAATAAAATATCCAATTAAAAATATAAAGAAAAATATTTTAAACATTTTATAATAATAAATAAATCTTTAAAAAGCAAAATAAATAAATAAATAAATAAATAAATAAATAAATAAATATGGCTGACATATTACAAAAAAAAAAAAAAACAAAACAAAACAAAAAAAACCCACAGTTTAGAAAGGCCCAAACATAGGCCACTTAGAAATAAAGGTAATTCAATGGAGAAAAACTAGTATTTTTTAAAATGGTGTTAAAATTTAGACATTCACAAGAAATAAATGAATCTAACTAGATACCATCTCTTTAACAAAAAGTGATTTAATCATGGAATAAACTTTAAAACACCATAATAAACTTTAAAGTTCCATAGCTCAGAAGAAAACCTAAAATGACTAATTTGAAAAGAACACTTTAAATGTAGTACCAAAATCATAAATTAAAGAAAATATTCATAAATGAGAGATCACTAAAAGCTATAATGTTCTGCTTGTGTAAGATTATGCGGAGCTATTGCTACAGCTCAATTAATACAGTAATGGACTAGCATGCACAAAACCCAGCATTCAGTTCCCAACACTGCATAAATTGGACATAGTAGTCCACAAAAGTTATCCCAGTGCCAGAGTGGTAGAGGCAAGAATTTGAACAGAATAGGTGCTAACCTAGATACATGAAACTCTATGAAGGAAAGAAAAAAAGCAAGCAAGAAAGAAGGAAATAAATAAATAAATAAATAAATAAATAAATAAATAAAGGAAGGAA